>CM065807.1:197515214-197925214 GCA_033398695.1 Orobanche coerulescens
AAAGTGCAGAAAGTAAATTGACACAAGATTTATAGAGGTTCGGCTAAACGTGCCTACGTCCTCTCTTCGTATCTTTTTCTATAGGATGAAGATCAATCTCTACACCTCTCTTCTATTGGTCGAGGGATTATCGTTACAATTCTCGTCTTTTATCAGCCCGAGATAAACCGTTCACACACTTGTCTTTTTTTCGGTCCAAGTTAAACCATTTTCCTTTTACTATCGGACAAGGAATCAACCTATCTACCTTTCTCTGGGTACTATACAAACCTCACGTGTATATAGATTGTGATTCTAATAATGTCGGATCCTTGGTCTTAATAACATAGAATCCAATCTTATCTTTTCTTTTTCCTCTCGTGTATGTTTTTGTGTATAACACTCAAACACTTATCAATATAAGCTCAAATACAACAACAAGAATGTTTACAATGATATCACAAGTATAGATGATTTGCTCAAGGTTGTTATTTTTATTGATACCAAATGGTTTGGTATTTGTAGGCATTTTCCTCCAACTAGCCGTTAGCTCTGCACTCCTCATTATGTACGTTAAGCACACTACGTTATGTATGTTATGATCATTACGTACGTTAACATGATTTCGTTACGTACGTTAAGCTCTTCACAGATCAGTCCAGTAGCTTCGTTTCTTCTATTACGTACGTTATCATTTCCCCTTTGCGTACGTTATCTTCAGTCAAAATATCTGTTGCATGCTGACGTACTCCGTGACGTCATATGTCTGTTCAATGGTTCCAATATTTGAATTTGCATCTTCGTTACGTACGTTATGTCCTCCGCATTACGTACGTTATCATCTTGTCTTAGCGTACGTAATTCTTTATACTTTGCGTACGTTATTCCATCAGGTGATACGTGTAACACCCCCAAGATATTCGAGGTGTATTACAGCGCCATGGACCCCTACATGGGACCCACCAGGCGAACACAAGAAAACACCACTCGACTAACCGTCTCGGTTAGCAAGGAAACAATTGTTAACAACAAGAACATAAAACAACACGTCCGGTACAACCAGCATAATAAACATCAACCGACAAATACGATGCTCAACGAATACCAATCACAATCCGAAAGGAAAAGCCTAAGTACTCGCGAGTACAATCTATAAGTTTACAATTTGGAAAACATCCACATCAAAAGAGACAGTAGGAAATAACAAGACTCAATTGCACATGTCAACAACCTTGGCCGACATCCTCGTACCATCCAGTAGCCGCCGCTCGTGGTGAACATAACCTGAAATCCATAACAAGAATTTCCCCGACAACGGGTCCCCGAAGGGGTTAGCAATTACGCTAGTACAAGTATTCAAGGCAAACCAATCGCTTACACATTTCGTAGTACATGCACCAATATCAATTTCAAAAGCCAAAACCAGACATGTCTTTTCCGGAAACAAACAGTCAAATAATCAATTTGCCTAGGACCAGGACGCCACCATGAATCCCACCCGAGGCCTATAAGGACCCCTTCCGAGCTGGCTACTTTATAAAAACAAAGCACGCACAGGCATCGCCTAGGACCAGGACGCCACCATGAATCCCACCCGAGGTCTCTAAGGACCTTTCTGAGCTGGCTAGCGAAATAAACTCGTGAATCCAGAGTGAAGTCATAGATTCCCCCGAGGCCCCGTCGGACCCTCCCAGGGTGAGCAAAGCACACACAATATATATTACCATTTCACGTTAAGCATAAAGGTTTCCAAAAATACTTGCCTTGAATTATTGACGACGCAACGAATGGAAAGGAAAGTCACCGACGAACACTAGGAACCAACGAAACCGAACCTAACGATTCGAAGAATACAATCACAACCATTTCTAAATGAATACGGAATTGGAATACACCCGAAAACCCGCCTACGATTCATGTATATTCGTATATAAACAACAACGAGGGTGGACCACAACCAAACCCTCTCGATTCCGTAAAAACCACGAAATATACCATGAATCCGTAGGGAAACTAAGAATACCAACAAGATTAATCATATTCATCATGAATTAATCAACAAAACGGAACGAATCGGACAAAAACGCGAAAACCCCCAAATCTACCCAAAAGTAGGGTTCTAAAGATCTAACCTTGATTCGCTGGATCGAAGGATGTTATAGGATGATTGATCGGTGATATAAACTCAGAAACTTCATGGATTTGTTGTTTAACAACATGGCTTCATCCCCTCCAAAGCTCCAGCCGCGGACCGAAGAGAAAGGAAATGAAAAATGAATGAAAATGTGGTTAGTCTGTCATTTATATAATGGGCCGGAACTAGCGTGCGCTAGCCTTCCCGGACTAGCATGCGCTATCGGCCAGTATCGGCCCAGCACTCTCGGCCATGGCCCGCATGACCCGGCACCACCAACCAATTTTGCCGACCATGGTATCGCTTGAGCTCCCACTAGCGTGCGCTACGGCCGGAAGCTGCCGCGCGACTGTCCGGTAGCCTGCGGACTAACAAACTCATCCGGTAATGTCGCTAGTCGGCCGACGGCGGCGCTACCCTGCCCGGTTAGCGTGCGCCACGACCAAGCGGTAGTGTGCGCTACTGCCGATCCTACCCGAGTCGAACCTCGAATCCCTCTGCCCGGGCCGATGGCGTCTGGCTGGTGGCTCGGCAGCGTGCGCTACACTTCCGAGCTAGCGCGCGGCCTCCGGCCAGTGGCGTGCGCTCGCCCGGTCTGTCGTGCTGCTCGGCGATGCCCGGCCGAGTGCCGCACGATCCGACGGTTGCTTTCGGCCACCGCCACGACCGACGGCCTCCGATTTCCAAAGCGCACGGAACGAACACGACGAAAAGTTCGCGGACGACATCAATGACTCGAAATGAAAACGTAATGCAATAATTAATCATACGCGACCAAGAAAAAGGTCGAGACAACAAATACAGATATGGATACCCGTAACTTTGGGTAAATTACAAAATGGCCCAAAACGCCCGGAAATCACGATACGTGATCGAATAACCAAACCGAAGTTCACAACACGTCTAACAAAGTTAAACAGACTTGCAGGAAACTCGAAACAGCAGTTTCGGACGAGATTCGCAAGAATCGAACTCAAGTGCGGAAAAGTCGCTAAAAAGCACGGAACTCAACAAAACAACACCGAAACGAACTCGGATGACAAAAAGTGTAGAATTAATCATTCTCAGAATGACGAAACGGTCATGAGCGAGTCGTCAAAACGGACTCCGGCCGAAAAAAGAAATTTACCGAAAATCGAAAATTGCGGATATTACATTCTACCCTCCTTAAAAGAAGTTTCGTCCCGAAACTTAAAACAAGTAGGGAGAAGCAATATCCCGCCAGGAAAACTCAACGAGATACACAAAAACCGAAAACTCGCGACGAAACACTGCAAGAAACGCAAAGAGACATACGGCGTGAAAATACGCTCCACGGCGACTAACACAACGCCACCGGTAGAGACATAATAAAATCAACGAGTGACAAGCGTCATCAAATAGACAATACAATCGAGTCGATTATCCGAATAATCACAAAACTCAACGAACGAAAATCAATACGATTGACCAACCCAACGGTTCATCAACCAAAACGCGAGCCAACGCTGAACAAATACGGAATTCCACCGCCCAAGGGTTGGAAGATCAAAAACGAGACTAATTTCCCGAACTTAAGGGAATTAAGAAGGAGCCTGAACGCTCAACAATCACGAAACGAGAACAAAAACCGAACAAACAAACGATTGAGACAACAAAAATCGAACAATCATGTCCGAAACTCGTAGGATAATAAAATTCAAACAACAACTCCCAGGATGACCTGGTGAGAACAGCAAGACGTGCATTCCCATAAGATCCACAGGAAAGGGAATAGCGATTGAAAAGCCACAACGACAGACGAGTTATTCCGAAACAATACCACCCTCGTTCGATCAACAAAAGCAAGGGATAGGGAAAGTTCAGAAATGTTAACGAGCATAAACGAGTCGATAGAGCCAAAAATACAGAAGTTCAAAATTTGATCCACTTCGAATAAAAGAACTATTAGAACCAAAAGATGTTACTTCCGAACAAGGTTCACAATAGTCGAACCGAATTCGAAAAAGTCACAGCGATAACCAGATCGACTCAAAACCAGATTACAGCTCGTTCGAACGATGAAACCAAGGTACAGAACAAGTTCAGAAGGTATCAATGAACACGGGCGAATCGATAGACTGGAGAAAGAGAAAATATAGAAGTCAAAATAGTACGGGTATTACCTTTGACCTCGCCCCCGAAACTCACAACAACGGAACCAAGGTAACAATACAACAAGCAACCGACACAACGCGGAACAATCACCGATGCACACAATCATACCAACCCGATCTCTAACAGCTCGCATATATGCGATAACGCATAAACCGCTACGAGGCGACAACATCCAATGCCAACATCACACCCCTCACAGAGGCTACCACGACAACTGTGTGGCGAACGACTCAACGCTCACACCACCAATTCAACCACAACTCGGGGGTTAACACCCTAACGAGAGTACGAACATCACACATATATTCCCGGACCGCAAATAGGAATGATAAGTTTTGAAAACGAAAGCCACCTTTTGAAAATAATTTGCAAGCACCAGTTGATCTTGAGTATCATATATCAAAAAGTAGTACAAACATCGTCATCGAGACTTTAAAAAAAAATTCATCTTGCGTTTGATAAAAAAATGAAGACACCTTTCTTTAAATTAAAACTTTTCAGCAATATTCGACCTTCGGGTCTAAGCGAATGCGTTTCTAAATCATTAGAAATATCTCAAAATATTTGATCCTCAAAGTAGAATAATTTTGAAACATAGCGTGGCGCTAGTAGGCATCTTGAGAACACTGTGAGAAAATAATTCATTTTAAAAGTACGTCTCGAGGTTTATTTTCTAAGATACTCAAGGTTTTTCAGAAGTACAATAGGCCAAATTGCCCAGAATTCGCACGTGTCAACATTCACTTAAACACATCATAGCACACTCATTAAATCGTTCAAAATCACGACAGTGATATACAATCCCTAGGATATATTTAACAACATCGTTAAAACAACAATCGATTTATCAAAACTGGATAGAAAACGACATCAAGAACAGAACTCCAAAAAGTCAACTCTAGGGATTCAAGAAAATACCTAGATTCGGCGAAGAACAATGGATTAGATGATGTTAAAAAACATCTAGGATACTCCAAAACACCTTTGGATGGAAGAAAAATCAGCCCAGATGCGAACCCTAGTCGCTACGTCTCAAACTCATGGAGGAAGAAGAAGAAATGAAGAAAAATGCAACTTCTAGACTGGTGTCCAGTACTAATACTGGACACAATTAGCGTGCGCTAATCATTGAGGTTAGCGTGCGCTATCACGGCATCAAACAAAACTCCTGACCAAAAATACACCGTTAGCGTGCGCTAACCCCAAATGTTAGCGTGCACTAACGAGAACTTCAGACCCAGTCCAGTAGCTCCTGGACTGCCCTGAACTACTAGGTAGCGTGCGCTATCCTCCCCTTAGCGTGCTACCAACGCACTCTCGCGCGCGCTAGCCGCTAGGCGTAGCGTGCGCTAACGACCCACAGAGACAACAACAGAACATATCAGAAAAATTACATGCCGTAAACCTTTCTCACAAGGATTTACCAGGTTAAGCACAATTTCCTACGTCATTTCGAAAATGCTAAAAAGACCAATGACGGTAATATTTTCCAAAACTCACAAATTCATTTGTCAAACCGTCATAAAATGTTCAAGGCCAAAATGCCAAAACTTGATTTAGGGAATCGATTTTACAAAATAAAACTCAGTTTGCAAAATACCGAAAGCCGTTTGAAAGAACTCACGCAGCGGATAAAATGCGGTACGAAAATACATCAGCAGGGACGACACTCCTCGTATAAACCAAATACGAGAGTCGAATAAACACATATCGTGAAATCAAAATCCACAGAAGGATTCCATCATTTAACAACTAATCAAATAAATAACTCGTGTCACACGAGGCACGACACAAAGAAGGGAGTTTAACATCCATAGGTCGCACGTAAGTGACGATCGCCCCTCGATACTAATCACGACTACTGATCTCAAATGACGCGTCGCGATGCGACTAAGTTAGACAAAATCTGACGAGACAAAACTCAACAAACACAACTTGACTCGACAGCCTAGGTTTCCCAAGCCAATCTGATTTTAAAATCATATACTCTAGTTATTCGAAAATAAAACCGATAAGTTTAAAAAAAAAATTGTTTTCAAGACCCTTTCAAACACGACAAGGGTTTAACAGCGGTAGCATTTTATAAAATGTCCTAAAACACTTTTAAACACGACCTTTAAATACCGACACAAGGTTTTATTTGAAAATACAAGGCTGGCTCACCCAAATTCATGTCACTTTTCAAAAACCCACAATACGATCAAGTCTAAGAAAATTTCAAGCATGCACGCCGCATGTATTATTATTAATAGAAACACATTGAGTGTAAATAACAATAATTAGCCAAGTACTAACGATTTCCGAACACACGCATATACGGCATTCAAAAATCACCAGTTCAACAAGCGCAACTCGGAAATACTAATTCCAAGCATATGTCAAACTATCTCTTCAAGTTTAACAGCGTAACCAAAGATCACCGATTTTGACATATGTCGAAACCAGCTATGTGAGTTTCTTAACAAACTCTGCCATCAATACCTTTCCCAAAACATTTCAATGTTCAAAACTTCTACATCATACTGCACCCTTCGGTGTCCCAACCATCAGTACATTCGGCTCAACATACATTTAGTATATCGCAATTACCAAACAGATTCCATCATACAACAAAAGACTAGAGAGTCAAGCCCTCTCACAATATACCACGGAGCAAATCTCGGATCTTTCGATCACCAACGATCCCACCAACGCTAGGAAGTTTAGCGATGGAAGGCTCGCAAAACGACAAACGGTCAAGCCCAGAACGGCGCACATACTCCAGAGAGATAAAGGACTGCGCAATACTAGAATCAAAAGTACACGAACCGGATGGATCGAAAAACAACTCGACGATAAGTACGAGAGAGGCAATCACAGTTCAAGAAGTGGAATTTCAATATGATAAAACAAGAGAATCGAGTAAGGAAAACTTACGAGCACTCGATGTACTGAGATGCCGGCAGCGATGTGACAATGTGCAAAACAAAACACAACTAGACCCAAATAACCAACAAGCCTAGGTATCCATAAACCTAGAGCTCCGATACCATTTTCTGTAACACCCCCAAGATATTCGAGGTGTATTACAGCGTCGTGGACCCCTACATGGGACCCACCAGGCGAACACAAGAAAACACCACTCGACTAACCGTCTCGGTTAGCAAGGAAACAATTGTTAACAACAAGAACATAAAACAACACGTCCGGTACAACCGGCATAATAAACATCAACCGACAAATACAGTAACTCCAACGAATACCAATCACAATCCGAAAGGAAAAGCCTAAGTACTCGCGAGTACAATCTATAAGTTTACAATTTGGAAAACATCCACATCAAAAGATACAGTAGGAAATAACAAGACTCAATTGCACATGTCAACAACCTTGGCCGACATCCTCGTACCATCCCAGCGCCCGCTAAATGCGGCTAAACATAACCTGAAATCCATAACAAGAATTTCCCCGACAACGGGTCCCCAAAGGGGTTAGCAATTACGCTAGTACAAGTATTCAAGGCAAACCAATCGCTTACACATTTCATGGTACATGCACCAATATCAATTTCAAAAGCCAAAACCAGACATGTCTTTTCCAGAAACAAACAGTCAAATAATCAATTTGCCTAGGACCAGGACGCCACCATGAATCCCACCCGAGGCCTCTAAGGACCCCTTCCGAGCTGGCTACTTTATAAAAACAAATCACGCACAGGCATCGCCTAGGACCAGGACGCCACCATGAATCCCACCCGAGGTCTCTAAGGACCTTTCCGAGCTCGCTAGCGAAACAAACTCGTGAATCCAGAGTGAAGTCATAGATTCCCCCGAGGCCCCGTCGGACCCTCCCAGGGTGAGCAAAGCACACACAATATACATTACCATTTCACGTTAAGCATAAAGGTTTCCAAAAATACTTGCCTTGAATTATTGACGACGCAACAAACGGAAAGGAAAGTCACCGACGAACGCTAGGAACCAATGAAACCGAACCTAACGATTCGAAGAATACAATCACAACAATTTCTAAATGAATACGGAATTGGAATACACCCGAAAACCCGCCTACGATTCATGTATATTCGTATATAAACAACAACGAGGGCGGACCACAACCAAACCCTCTCGATTCCGTAAAAACCACGAAATATACCATGAATCCGTAGAGAAACTAAGAATACCAACAAGATTAATCATATTCATCATGAATTAATCAACAAAACGGAACGAATCGGACAAAAACGCGAAAACCCCCAAATCTACCCAAAAGTAGGGTTCTAAAGATCTAACCTTGATTCGCTGGATCGAAGGATGTTATAGGATGATTGATCGGTGATATAAACTCAGAAACTTCATGGATTTGTTGTTTAACAACATGGCTTCATCCTCCAAAGCTCCAAACATGGACCGAAGAGAAAGGAAATGAAAAATGAATGAAAATGTGGGTCTGCATCATTTATATAATGGGCGGAACTAGCGTGCGCTAGCCTTCCGGACTAGCGTGCGCTATCGGCCGATCGGCCCAAAGACTCTCGGCCATGGCCCGCATGACCGGCACCACCGACCAATTCTGCCGACCATGACTGTCCGGTCGACTCGCTAGCGTGCGCTACGGCCGGAAGCTTCTGGCTTAGCCGACTGGCCCAGTAGCCTCTGGACTAACAAACTCATCCGTGCGTGCACGCTAGTCGGCCGGCGGCGTGTGCTACCCTGCCGGTTAGCGTGCGCCACGACCGATAGTAGCGTGCGCTACTCCGCCGATCTACCCGAGTCCGAACCTCGAATCCTCCGCCTGTGCCCAATAGCGTCTGGTGACTCGGCAGCGTGCGCTACTCTTCCGAGCTAGCGCGCTGGCCGTGGTCAGAAGGCGTGCGCTCGCCGGTTCTGCCGTGCTGCTCGGCGGCTCAAGATTCCGACAGTGCCGCACCGGTCCGGCCAGCTGCTCAGCCGCCACGACCCGACGCCTCGATTTCCGAAAACGCACGGAACGAACACGACGAAAAGTTCGCGGACGACATCAACGACTCGAAATGAAAACGTAATGCAATAATTAATCATACGCGACCAAGAAAAGGGTCGAGACAACAAATACAGATATGGATACCCGTAACTTTGGGTAAATTACAAAATGGCCCAAAACGCCCGGAAATCACGATACGTGATCGAATAACCAAACCGAAGTTCACAACACGTCTAACAAAGTTAAACAGACTTGCGGGAAACTCGAAACAGCAGTTTCGGACGAGATTCGCAAGAATCGAACTCAAGTGCGGAAAAGTCGCTAAAAAGCACAGAACTCAACAAAACAACACCGAAACGAACTCGGATGACAAAAAGTGTAGAACTAATCATTCTTAGAATGACGAAACGGTCATGAGTGAGTCGTCAAAACGGACTCCAGCCGAAAAAATAAATTTACCGAAAATCGAAAATTGCGGATATTACAATACTCTCGTCTGATCAGGTAGATTGGCATTACGTACGTTATGTAACCAATATTACGTACATTATAATTGCTATTTCAGTCCGGTTTGAGCGTCTTCGACTTCTTGTTGTTTTGTTTTGCTTCCTTGTTGTTTTCTTTGTTTAACAACTAATCATCAAAACTCGATAATGAATATTTAGAATAAAATACTTCAACACCTATCACTTTGTTCTAGCCGTGTCCTTAGATGACAACGAAATAGAAGTCATTCCGATCATTTCTCCGGTGCGTGGAAAGTAGAGACGCGATGTTTTCGGCATTGGATCATCCAAGAGCTTGTTGCGGATTAGATTCGTAAGGGACATCATCTTTTCACCATTTAATCAACGGACTTCGAGGGTATGATTTCGTATCTTCCTTTGTTTCATTTTATATCCATATATACGTAGCTTGATCGATCCACTTTAGGGATTTGGATCGAACTTGTTTTTCGCTTCCACCGCGCCTTCGGTTTTGGCACCGAATCCCAACAAAATGAACATTTATATCTAGTCGATCTATACATATTAGAGATGAATAACTTCGACGTAGTCTTGGGTATGGATTGGTTGGATAAGTATGATGCCGTTTTGCATTGCGCAAGGAGGAATGTGGTCTTCCATCCAGTACTCGGAGTAGAGGACGTTTTTGAAGGGATTAAGCATAGCAAAGCCCCTTCTGTGATATCAGCCATGAAATCAACAAAGATATTGCATACGGGCAATTGTCAAGGATATCTAGTGAGTATCATGGGGGAGTCAAAGTCCGAGGTGACGATCGAAGACGTCCATATTGTTAAGGATTATTCAGATGTTTTTTCCGGAGAACTTTCCGGGTGTTCCACCGGATAGACAAGTGGAGTTTACATTGACTTGGTGCCTGGAGCAGCCCCTATACCAAAGGCCACGTACAGGATGGCGCCAAAAGAACTACAAGAACTAAAGGTGCAGATTCAGGAGTTACTCGATATGGGATATATCCGACCAAGCATCTCACCTTGGGGAGCACCTGTGTTATTCGTGAAGAAGAAGGATGGAAGCATGAGGATGCGTATTGATTATTGTGAGTTGAGTCGACTCATGATAAAGAACAAGTATTCACTTCCCCGAATCCAAGATTTATTTGACCAGCTTGGAGGCTCTGGGGTGTTCTCGAAGATAGATTTGAGGTCAGGATACCATCAATTAAAGACCAAGGACGAGGACATTCCGAAGACTGCATTCCGAACAAGATATGGCCACTACGAGTTTGTATTAATGCCATTTGGGTTAAGTAATGCCCCAACAGTCTTTATGGACTTGATGAATATGGTTTCTCAACCCTATTTGGACCAGTTTTTCATCGTGTTTATAGATGACATACTAGTTCATTCGAAGGATGATGTAGAATATGAAAAACATATAGGGATAGTTTTGGAGATACTTCGCATGGAGAAGCTGTATGCGAAATTTAGTAAGTGTGAGTTTTGCCTTAAGAGAGTGGCATCCCTTGGACATGTTGTTATTGCTCAAGGAATTGAAGTCGATCCATCTAAGATAGAGGCTATCAACGATTGAAAACGTGAATGAAGTTCACAGTTTCTTGGGATTAGCAGGATATTATAGGAGGTTTATTAAGGGATTTTCCAAGATAGCCGCACCAATGACTCGACTAACGAGGAAAGGAGAACAGTTCCTGTGGAATGAGATGTGCGAAGAAAGTTTTCAAGAGCTTAAATGGAGGTTAACCTCAGCTTCAGTTTTGACAATTCCAGATCCGTCGAGAGAATTCGTCATCTGTAGTGATGCATCCAAGCAATGATTAGGATGTGTTCTGATGCATGGAGGTAATGTCATTGCCTATGAATGAATGCAATTAAGGTCGCATGAGTTTAATTATCCGATGCATGATTTAGAATTAGCTACGGTAGTTCACGCCTTGAAAATATGGCGACATTACCTCTACGGAGGTAAATGTAAGATCTACACCGACCATAAAAGCCTAAAGTGTCTATTCACTCAAAAGGAACTCAATATGAGACAAAGAAGATGGTTGGAGTTAGTAAAGGACTACGATTGTACAATTCACCATCATTCAAGGAAGGCGAATGTGGTCGCAGATGCTTTAAGTCGTAAGGTCAGAGGAGAATTAAATTGTATATTAACTAAGGAAGACAAATTATTCAGAGAATTTTCAAAGATGAACCTAGAGGTGGTTGCACCGTTAAAGCCGGTGGGAGTAATTTTAATGACATTTTCAGTACAACTGACCTTGAAAGAGAAGATCAAGGAGGGTCAGGGTCAAGATATTTTCTTGGCCAAAATGAATGAGCGTATTATAGCTGGAGAGGATAAAAGATTTAGTATATCAAAAGATGGTACGATATACTAGAAGGAAAGAATTTGTGTGCCCGACAATATAGATTTGAAGAAAGTAATTTTAGAGGAGGCACATAACACACCGTACACTGCTCATCCTGGTAGTACAAAGATGTACCAAGATTTGAAAAGCAAATTTTGGTGGGAAGGTTTGAAAAGAAACGTGGCTGATTTGTTAGGAGATGTATTATTTGTCAGCAGGTGAAAGCAGGGCATCAACGTCCATTTTGCCTGTTAAAATCACTCCACATCCTGGAGTGTAAATGGGAACACATCACTATGGATTTTGTGGTAAGCTTACCTCGATCGGAAAGAGGAAATCATGCGATTTGGGTTGTGGTTGATCGCCCCACAAAGTCAGCTCATTTCATTCCAAAGAAGATGAACTTCATAATGTATGAGTATGCACAGTTGTATATTAAGGAGATCGTAAGACTACATGGAGTACCAGTGTCTATAGTCTGAGACAGAGATACTCGTTTCATATCACGTTTTTGGGAAAGCTTGTAGGAAGCATTGGGAACTAAATTAAATTTTAATACAGCCTATCACCCACAAATGGACGGCCAATAAGAAAGGACGATACAGATACTTAAAGACATGTTGAGAGCTTGTGTGCTAGACATGGGTAATTGTTGAGAATAGTTACTATCCTTGGTAGAATTCGCATACAATAACAATTTTCAAGCAACGATCGGAACGGCCCCGTACGAGGCACTATATGGGAGAAAGTGCAGATTGCCGGTTTATTGGGATAAAGTAGATGAAAGGAAAATTTTAGGTCCCGAGATGATCGAGGAGACCGTGGGCGTAGTAGACAAGATCCGTGAAAGGATTAAGACAACTCAAGATCGCCAAAAGTCTTATACCGACAAGCAAAGGAAGGACCTTGAGTTTAATGTTGGAGAAAGGGTCTTCGTGAAGGTAGCCCCGACTAAAAGGAGTTATTCGGTTTGGATCGACGAACAAGTTAAGACCGAGATACGTCGTACCATTTTAGATCTTCGACCGAATTAGATATTTGGCATTACCACCGGAATTCTCAACAGTACATAATGTTTTTTACGTCTCATAAGTGAGAAAGTATGTTCACGATCCTAGTCACGTAATCAACTATGCAACAGTGGAAGTGAATAATGATCTCACCTACGTCGAACGACCAGTAGCGATAATCGACAGAAAGGTTGTTCCATTAAGGAATAAAGAGGGAGTGCTCATCAAGGTTCAATGGTGAAATCACACCAAGGATGAAGCTACTTGGGAGCGTGAAGAGGAATTTTGAACTCGCTACCCCGAGTTCCTTATTCACGGTACGTGTACTATTTTCGAGGATGAAATTTTTCCCAACAGGGGTATGATGTAATACCCTCTAAATTTAGAAAATTATTTCTAAATTTATGAATTATTTTTATAGTACATATTGAGTAATAATTTAAAATTTATTATCAGTTGGGCCTCAACTCCTATAATTATTTACCAAGTCCAATTATCTTTTCCCAATCCCTATGTTTAGCCCAAGTTCCCAACCTAATTTTTCAATTTAATTGAAAAGGCCCCAGCCTAAGCCATTGAAACCCCAATCCCCATTATATATTCAGCTCAAATGTTAAGCCCAAAAAATATTTCCTGTACACACGATCAGAACGGGGGGAAGGTTTTCTGTATTTCATACTATCACCACCTTAGTGGAAATAGTGGGTATAATGGGGAGGAAGTTAAGCATAACTGGATAAATCAGTCGATACAACTCTGGAAGTATAAAAAACCTACAATGAGGAGAAAATAGACAGATTCACACTTCACAATATTACAACAAAAATTTATACACCAAGAACAAACACACACCTAAACACTATGCAAATCTCACGGCATATCACATCCTCATCTTCCTCACAAATTCACAGGAACTTGCCATCGTCATTTTCTTGACCCAGAATTACACCGAAACACAATCCGGAGGTAAACTTTTACTCTGTTCAATTCTTTCCATTACACAACAAAACACACACACACACCAGGAGTTTTCAAAAAAACCAATTTCAAAAGTAATAAGGAAAATCAAGCTGGAGTCGGTCGAAGTTTAATTTCCAACTCTAGCCCTCAACCTAGTTCCGTCGCCGGTTCAAACTCTTGGCCGATGAGCAAAACCAATCGCGCCGCCACACAGTTCCCGACGAGTGTGGTAAGTTCGCCTTCCATCACCGCCGCCGCTTAACCCTCCTTGAACTTTTCGTCGGAAGCATGGCCGGCCCGGGTGCCCGGCGAGGTGGGCGACGGCCCAGGGCAGCACAGTTTTGGGGCATCAAATTTTAGGTTCATGTATATTGGGTAGAAACAAAATATGAAAGAGTAGATCTCAGATTTTTTTTCTGATAAGAGTGGAGGAAAAAGATATAATGGTGAAGGAAGAAGATGATACATTGAGGAAAGAGAAAGACAAAATAAACATAATGTTTATTTAAGGTGTTGTGTTGGATTACCCACGTGGGTATGGGGTTAACATATAACCAATAGAAATAATTTTTTTTAAAGATTATTATTTCAAACGTATTTGTTTGTACTTTTACTTTTTCGCAAAATTTCACTTGTCTGATTATTGAGTTGTGTGCTTCTTTACTTGTACAAAAAATCCAATTCTTTGCAAAGTACTCGTAGAATATATGAATTCACCATTATTCTCATGTGTAATATGAATTAAAGATGTAGAAAAACTCAATCATATTAGTTTATTACATTACATATTAATATCTTATAGTATGTGCTGACTATATTATTAATTTTGTAGTGTTAGAATTCATAAGATTTATTTTCATTTACGGTTGATTATGATATTTGTTTTTCATGATATGGTGATATTATTTTAGCGAATGTTGATTATGATGAGATAATAGATGGTTTTTTCTCAAGATACAAGCGACAACATCGTTTTAAGTGTTGTATTTTGAAATTGTAATTCAAAGTTTATATCTTATACCGCAACATTTTATTTACTAATGAAAAATTGGCGTGAGGATGAGCGACGTAACTTGCCGAGGTTACAAATTTCTAAAAAATAGTGTGTTGTTCGTTTACGAGGGGCAGTTTTCTATCGCCTCGCCCAGGGCATCCGAAAACTCAGGACCGGCCCTGGTCGGAAGTCTGAGTCCGAGGCTGTGGGAGTCCGACCCAAAGGAATTATGGTGAACAGACGGCCAATACTCCGATTCAGTACTTCACCATTGTTGCAGCGAGTTGGTCTTCACGTCCTATAGATTTTTCTCAGAACATGTGCAAGTGAGGAAGAGACGAATCGGCAGAAGGAGGATGAGAAATGGGAGTAGGGCAATAATCGGGTTGGCCGATTTAACTCAATTGGGCCAAAGCCTTTATCTGGCTTGTTTAACTAAAAAATGGGATGAGTTTTCTATTGCTCGTGGGAACATCACAAGTCAACAATAATCATTATACATAACGGAGGCATAGCATGAATATTTGTTATATCAACATATGGTTATTTCTTGTCCCAAATCTGCGGCTTGTTGGAATATTTTAGGAATTGCTCATGTGGTCAATAATTTTATTGTGGACTTTACTAATTTTGCTGACTACTTTTTAAGTCCTTGTAGTGTTGAATACTAAGTCCAAAGTGGGTTGGTGCATAACCCTCTAGAGTTTATGGCAAGTTAGAAATGATTGTGTTTGAAATAACAAGAAGGTTGATGATAGTACTATTATATGGAGAGGTGCCTCTCTCTATATAGCGATTGATCTCAAGCTCGTGGTCTCGAGAGCTTTGGTGGTGCAAGCAAATTCTCTTTCTTTTTTAACCAACAACCAATTTATTATTATTACTTACGAGTTTACATTTGTCGATATTTTCTTTTACTTTTTCAACCTTTTCAATTTTTTAAACAAATAAATTTTCCAGAATTTATGCCTCTTTAGTTTATGGCTAAAGAAAAGACATCTCTATGGGTACATTGGTGGAACAATTAAATATTGAGAGCTTCAAGCTGCAGTGTGGGATATCTGATCTCACTGGGACAATTGGATTGAGGGCGTCCAACATGGAACAATCACTTAAGGATGACTTATTGTGCGTGGTAGTTGACAATATTTAAGAAACTGACAGCTAGATATACATCTAGCGATTTAATTGGTAGTAGTTTGAAGGTCCGTGGTTGTTTTCTCGCGAACTAGTCAGGTGTAAGCTTAGAACTTCAATACCAAAAAAATTAAACTTTTAATAATTATTGTGAGTTTTTTTTTTTGGAAAAAAAGTTGTGTAGTACGCTTTTAAAATACTTTTTCCGTCCAATTTGAAGAGTGTTGTTACCTAAAATATTATTCGCAATGGTTTGCTGGATATGGCTACGGGTGAGTAACAAATAAAATGCGAGAGCACGTACGAGGAGTGTTAATAACACAAGATTTGCCGGGTTTGTTAGGCCCGGGCTTGAATGCTCTCGCGAGATATTATTAATAAGAATTCCGCTTGGGAGTACAAATATTAATGCAAGAGTACAATTACAATGAGCGTAATAACCCTAGCTATCTATCTCTTGAGTGTTGATGATTGCCGGAAGAACCAGAGTTGTTGCTCTGTGAGTTCTTGTTTCTGCCGATCGTCTTTCGGTTAAGAGGTTCCGAGAGAAATTCTAGACAGAGATAAGAGAAAAGCCTCAAAAAAGTCCGAGAGTCTTCCAAGTGCTGGAAGTCTTCTATTTATAGGAGAGGGGTTAGTTGGGATGTCTTAATCCCAAGCGGGCGATCGCCTTTCCTGTATTAAACTAATCGGGCGATCGTCTCAGCACGTGGGTTGGTTACCTTAAAGTCCGCGGCTGCTACTGGCAGCCAGCTGTGTGAACCAATGAGAAGACAACCCGTGTCACATGTCGCTGTCTGGGAGGTCCCACCTTGGACCCTTTCGACGGGTCTGTCGGTAGGTGAGAGGCTGCCCCTGTCACATACAGCTGGTAGAGAGTCAGAAAGCCTTTTCCTGCGGCGCCTTTTGCGGATCTGCACGTGGGCCTTCATTCCGAGATTCGGTCTTCGTAGACTTTGACAGATGTTGGCCTTACACGTGGCATAATACGGTCGTCTCGGTCGGGCACTGGAGTCGACCGCTAGGTGCCAAGAGACGATCGCCATGGATGTCGATCACTCGATACTTGACCGTGATCTGGAGCCCTCGTTTGATACGTCTGCCTTGGTTCTTCTGTCGCTGGCTTGGTCGCTCGGCCTTATGACGATCGTCGTCGGGGCGTATAAATCGCCGCACAACAAAGAGACTACATTAATGAACGTATACCCACATCACATGTCTCTTATATCAAGCCGCATCCCCCATAGTCCGTAGTCCGACCTTGTATCATCGATCAACGTGAAACACCATTTTTTTAGTAATTGCAAGGTAAAATACAGAATTTATTACACTTTTTCCATCTTTATTTATAGTTGAGAATATATATTGAACCAAGTAATTGAAATCATGAGATGTAGAAATGGTCTCTTGTGTTTGGATAATTGAAATCATGAGATGTAGAAATGGTCTCTTGTGTTTGGATAATTGAAATCAAATGGAACGGAGGAAGTAGTACGATACACAATCATCACCGCAATTTTTGTGCAAAGAGCGATCCTAATTCTAATTTGTTTGACTAAAGTTAAGATGTTTTGTGCGTCGTAAATCATTTAGTTGTTATATGCCATTATAATTAATCAATGAATTTTACCATGTTTGATCAAATTTTAATAGATAAAAAATGGCATGTAGGTTAATTAAATTAGCCTGTTAATTTTTAATATAAATATAATTTTAATATCTTATATTTTTTTATATTTTTCATGGGCTTCAGTCACTTAAAATTCTTTTCTTTTACTAAAGCTTTGTATTTTAGTCATTCTAGAGGGTATCAAATACATATCAGATGAATATATTTGAAATATTCCCTACATAACGAAGAGAGCACAAATACTGCAAAGAAGCCACAGTACATGAGGTTCCAAATAGAGGTTCTTGAAGATACACCAAGAAACTCATAGTAGCCGTCACCAACTGCACCTTAAGCCCAACTACGTCTGTGTTGGTGCCTGGTGGTACGAAGTTTATAGTATCTATAATAATAGTCAACATTGTAAAATTCACACAACCTTCATATAAAGGAAAAAACGGGATGAAAAATTACAAACCCTCCTTATCATCATAAACTTTTCCAATGGAAAATATCGCGAGATGTCGTTGAGTTGATAAAATTACTCCAGTCACGGCCTGTTACATAATTGATATAGTAAAATCAACATGAACAACACAAATTCGCATAATACAAGAATCAGTCAAATACACCAACCTCAATAATCGATATAGTTATAGCCCGACTTCGTTAAGATTACAACGTTAAAATTTTCCATTCTGGGAAGTGCTTTCTGTTGGTGAGTTTATGCAAGACGCACAGAAGAAGGCATTAGAAGCCATTTCATTCTTCTCCTGAGTTTCACTCTTCAAAATGGCAGCCACTTGAACTACTAAAACTCGTCGAACTTGATCAAAATATGATCCATCTGAGGCTGGTGTCTCCTTACCTTATAAACAAGAAATTTTGATGTCAAAATACCAAAAACTTAAGGGCATGCTGATTTCTGTTTTCGTTTTTCATTCTTGTTGTTACCCAAAATATTATCCGGAGATAGTATTGCTGGAATGATCGAGTAACAAACAAATGCGAGAACACTTCCGTGAGAAAATAAATAACACAAGATTTGTCGGGGTTGTTAGTCCCGGGCTTGAATGCTCTCACGAGATGTTATTAATAAATATACTGTTGAGTACAAATATTAATGTTAGAATCTATTACAATGAGTGTAAAGACTTCTAGTTATCTAAGCTGTAGAGCGTGTAGATTGCCGGAAAAACCAGATAGGGAGATCTGTGAGTTCTTGCTTTTGATGTTCTGTGAGTGTATATGAATCACTATGAATGTGTAAGTAATTGCCAGATGAGTTCTTATTCTCTCTGTATTCACGATGATGTGTTTATCTTTCTACTGCCGTGTTATGAGCCTCCTATTTATAGGAGACAAGATTGTTGGGACCTCTCCGGCGATCGCGGACGACCGCCGTTTTTTATATTATAATAAGATGGCCGACGATCGCACGTGACGTTCCCTTAAATAATTTCTTTGGTGGTGGCAGTATGCGAGCCAATGGGAAGCCTGCACGCGTCCTGAGTCGCTGTCCGGGGAGGACCCACTTTACACCTTTCGGCGGGCCTGTCGGTAGGTGAGGTAGGTGACAGGCTGGGGTCAAAGGTCTTATCTGTCGGCGCCTTTTGCGGATCTACATGTGGGTCACCGTCCAAGATTCGGTCTTCGACGACTTTGACGGATGCTGGATATATACGTGGCATGAGACGATCGTCTCTGGTTGGGTATCAAAGACGATCGCCAGATACCAAAAGACGATCGCCGTGGGTGCCGATCTCCGGGTGTTCGTCCAGAGTATGTCTTCTATGGTTGGCTCTCAGATCACTATGCCGATCGCCATCGAAGCGTATTAATCGCCGCACAACAATTCTCAGTTGAGTATTTCCAGTGGAGGTTTTGATATTCTATTGGTTTTTGTGTGACATGAAAATTGGTTTGGTTTCATGTTAGAAACACACACACACACACATATATATATATATATATATATATAATATTTGAAATGTTAGAAATATATTACTCCCCTTATCCCATAAAAAGAGTTCACTTTGCTCAGGTACACTTCTTATTTATTGCAAGGTACAACGCCAAAAATAAACTTTCTATCACCATTTTTTCAAATATTAATTAGTGACTGTGGATGTCCTAATATATATTTTTCTTTCAAACAAAAAATGTCATATATCCATATTTAGGAAGGATATACAATACAAGATTATAAAGTTGAAAGTAGACTATTTTCTGGACCTCTTTTTTAAGTGGACACTCTTATGTGGGACTTTTTTTTTTTAGAAATGGGTTTTATTTCAACAAAGTTGGATTATTGAACTATTAATATTTGTTAGTGGTGGGCCAAATTTAAAATATTATAAAAAAAATAAGAAAATGGCGTATTGGTATGTAATGACAAACATGCTTTGGGGTCTACATATTTTTGTTGAGGGAGTTGATTTCTCCCCCCAGGACCGTTGGCCCCTCAGTCCTGCAGGAGATAAACGAGGGATGTGCTTTAGTGGCCAGAATCTGAGCGAGAGGACCCACGATACCGATCCCCAGCACAGCCCCCCACAACAAGGTGAGGAAACTGCACCACACGAGAATCGAACCGCGGTTGCCGGGGATGATATCCCACGTCATCTCAGCCTTAACCACTAAGCTATGCCCTGGGGGGCTGGGTCTACATATTTTGAATTAGATGCAATCTATAATGCACGGATTCTTCAAAATTGGGCAGTATGCAGTATCGGATACTGCATGGGTGCGGGTGCGGGTGCGATTCGCGTGGGATTCGCACGGGATTCGCCACGTGGCGAATCCGTGCAAAAAAAAAAAAAAATGGACTCGCGTATCCTTGCACAGATACGCAGATAGATACGCGTATCTGTGCCAGATACGCGAGTCCAATTTTTTATGTTTTTTTTTTTTTTTAGATTTTTATAATTTTTAAAAAGTAAATCAAATAAATTAAAATACAAAAAGTAAATCATTTAATAAGTAATTACTTTTACCTTTAGCAGTATTCACTGACAACATTAGAAAGCTCCATTGCTCAAAGCCATTTTGAATTGTTTTTGTATGACTTGTTTTATGTATTTGAATTGATTTTATGGTGATATTTGAATTGTTGTTTTTTATATTTAACAAGTGTTATATATAATAAAATATAAAATAAACAGACGTATCCTTGCCGTATCGCACCCTAATATTTTCAAAAAACCGTATCCCCGCACCCGTATCTGCCCGCATCCGCACCCGCCCCCCGCACCTGTGCAACATAGGATGCAATGAATATGTCTTGGTTTTAGAATTAGACTTAACTAGTCAAGTTTCCTGAATTTATCAAAAGTCAAAGCTACAAAGAAAAAATATTTGTGGTAATTATAGAGATCTAAGATTTAGAAAACATGAGTAAGAAAAGATTATGTATTCATACCCGCGTCCTATTATATCCGTGTCGTATTACATCAGTGTCCCTACCCCTCCAAGTATCAATGTTTAGCAATTACCAAAATTCCAACCATATATATTAAAATCACTATTACTTGATCACTATTTATTATTTATTATTATTAAATTGTTTTTATTTTCATGTTTGAATTACATTTGTCAAAAAAATTTAACTGCAGACTTAGATTATCTTGCAATTTTTATTTAATTATTTAGTTGTGTAATTTACTATTTAGATTCTTTGAACATTTAAAAAAATGAAATTGCATAATTTTCATTTCTTAATTCTAAAAATACACCTATTCAGATTCTAAAACATAGTCGTTCGTTGACACGTTTTTATATATCTTATTGATGGGTATGAAAAAAACGATGGATCTAATAGGTCCGGATCCAGATCCGGCCCGTTGCCATCATGAGGGGAAAGTCTCTCATAGAAAACTAAATAAGCTTACCTTCACACCTGCCATGGATAGAAGCTTGTGAGAAGCAACATAGACAGCATCCGTATTATCCAATCTCTTCTCTACGTAATAGATAACCTCTGAAACACCTGACTGAAATTCAAAACTGTCCATATGACCAAGAAAAAGGAAACCAGAACTATATGCATATCTGAAATGTAAAGGAGTGTAAATTTGTGCAAACAACGTCGATGGATTTGTTATTGGGCATTTGAAACTGGTAACTTCAATTCCATCACCCCAACAGAGCCCAAGTCATTTCATTCCTCCATGATACTAAATAGCATCACCGAGAACTTATCTTCAAATATTCAGCTAGAAGATTATCTTAGATGCATAACTCTGAAGTGTTGATTGAGATACAGAAGCTTTAAATTTACCTGAATAATTATCTTTGCACATTCGTTGCAAGGAAACATTGTGACGTAGAGCCTCTGCAAAGGTAATTCATGTAACATACTAGCAAGAACGGTAAGCCTGTTCAGAAAGAAATGAACAAGAAAAAAAAAAAATACGAGCGGCACTTACTTGCCCTGCAGCAGACGCGTGATTCGTATTCAATATAGCATTGACTTCTGCATGGCACACATAACTACAAGAAACCAAGAAAATCGGATACTTTGTTAATGGAGGAAGGAGATGCATGAAAATTAATGGGGGAGAAGTCTAGTACTTACGGATACTTTGTTTCCAGGGGATCCCCATTCTTGGATTTCTGATACATTAGGAAGGAGTAAGAAATCTTTGGATGTTTAAACTGACTCTCTTTTTTATCTTAAGATAGAGAGGGCTTCTAACCTTAGACCATGAAAGCTTGTCGTCTGAACAACCACGTGGGAACCCATTGTAGCCGATGCCTTACCCAACAAAATGTGAAACTAGCTTCAGATTGTTATGGAGACTATAAAATCTTGCTTAAAGAATCATTTTACGGCATGAAAATTGGACCATGACAGTCCACATTTTCATTGATTAAAGTTAATTATATATATATATATATATATATATAGTGGCGCGTTCTATGCAGTACCAATATTAGATGCAGTACTTTACAGTACTAATTTATGCATGAGTTTTGTACTAATTATGCATGAAATATATGCATTTCGTGCATCAAAATTTCAATGCATTAATTCTCACAAAAATTTGATGCATATAATTTAATATTTTAATGCATCGATATTTTGATGCATATATTGCAAATTTTAATGCATTGAAATTTTGATGCACGAAATGCATATATTTCATGCATAATTAGTACAAAACTCATGCATAAATTAGTACTTGTGATCTGCATATTAGTCTTGCATAGAACGCATATATATATATATATATATATATATATATATGTGTGTGTGTGTGTGTGTGTGTGTATTTCCCTGAGAAAATTAGTGTATATTAGGGGAATGACTGAATGCGATAGACTTGAAAGTTCTATAAGTACTAATGATGAGTGTTTGGTGTAGACAAAGATAAAGTGTGTTGATGGTGAGTGTGTGGTGTAGATTAAAGGATAAAGTGTGATGGTTTGATGTGAGGTATTTAATGAAACATATCACTTCTAAAATGGACTTTTTTGGGTGAAATGAAGCATTTTGGGTCGGATGGAGGGAGTCTCTCTCTCTCTCTCTCTCTCTCTCTCTCTCTATATATATATATATATATATATATATATATATATATATATATATATATATATATATATATATAGAGAGAGAGAGAGAGATATAATGGATGTCTGAGATTCTATAGCATTTAGTACTAATTGAGATTCTAAACCATGACCATTTTTTTTTTTCAAATTGAGGAAGCACATCTTATATAATTGTAGGAAGATGATATCAAAACCTAAAGAATTCAGCATCTAACATGGTAAGCTATCTTAACATGCAAATAGCAGTAATCATTTTAAGATAGAAGCAATCTTACCAAGTATTATGCCCTTGTCACTCACCAGGCAAGCACCAACCTATGGGAGAGCAAAACAAGTAGATAACATGGAAGTGTGAAAAACAAAAAGCAAATAAAATTAGCAAATATAGATAAACAAATAAATAAAAACAAACTCTATCCTTCTTCTATTTTTTTTTTGTGTTTCGAATTACTATTTAATGTGATTAAACCTGTCTATTTGGATCCTTGGACCTCTCAGCTGATAGAAATGCAATTGCCATAAAATAATCATCCCAGGATAGATATCTGCAATGCCATAACATTAAAATAAGTTATTTCCTTTTCTTATTTTTGGCAGTATATTGGAATCACAAGAACATGACTACAGCAATAATCTTAACTAATCGCCGTCTCATGGATTGACATTCTTCCTTAGTTTAAAAAGGTTGCCACACGAAAAGCATCCAGCGTAATACTCTGCTACTTTCATTTTTACATGAATTTATAGTATTAAGTAATTATAGTTCGTTAACCGACACTATACTTTTCATGTCACCGACACCGACATAGTTGGGATTCACGTGGAGTTGATGATGATGATTTGAAGCAGAGGCCATGGGATACCATGGTAACGCATGCTTAATGTTCTGTACATTACATAAAGTGTTTTCGAACATTACGAAAATCACATAGCTCCTCATCAAAATCATATTATTTCCCTCCAAAAAAAATGTATTTTTTCCCTTCCAAATTAATGAATATATTAAGCAAGAAAAACAGGACATTATTCCCAACCCCGCATACTTTCAACCAAGGATAACCCCAAATACACCAACCAACACATAGCATATTCACAAACAAGTTCATGGGAAAAAAATCTAAATCTAAACCCCTCTAATTCAATTAAAGAAATACCAAAGCGGGATAGCAACTTAGATACACGTTCGATTTAGAAATGTAGCAGAAAATTAGATCACATTTGACCCACCCTTTTCGTTTTGCGGGATCGAATGGGCTCTGTCGTGACAATTTCTGCTCCACGGCGCCGTTTTGAGAGCATCGATATTTGGGGTTTCGGAAGTTGGAGAACAAGCAGACTGCTACGGCGGAAGCCACCGCACCAAACACTGCTGCGGATGAAAACAATGTTACGTCTCTTGAATTCATTCACCCTCTCTCTCTCTCTCTCCCACCCTCTCTCGTGCAACTTCACACACAACTGAGATGAGTGAGAGGAATTTAGCAGCGAAAATGGGTGGAAAAAGCAGTAGCGGGAAAAGATTGGGCAGGTTCGTCATAATGGGCCCACTGTGATTTTTGTTTGGGCCAACTACGTATATTAATATTCCATCAATTTTAATTTTAACCAATATTCCCTAAATACACTAGACCATTGATAATTCAATTATATATAAATAAAAATATAAATAAAATAAGATTTAGAAGATATACTTCCTCCGTTACTTCATTATTGCAACGTGTTGACTATTACACTGTTCACATACTCTCTTTTGACCGTCTTTTGTGATTTATACATATAAAAAAATATAGTTATGTGAGATCTTCTAGATTCATCTCGAAATATACTTTCAAAATATCAACTTTTTATAATTTTTAAAAATAAAGAATTAAAGATATTAAGGATCAAAGTTATATATTGGCAAGCGTGAAAATCCAGATGTTACAATTATAAAAGAACGGAGGTAGTATATTAAAATAAATCAAAACTACTTACAATATTTTAACTTTTTTATATATTTACTGCAATTTCTGATTAATGTTTATGAGTTTTGACCAATAAGAATCTAAATGGGACCGACAGAGTATTTTATACAACTATTTCAAAATATTACAACACTAAATAAATGCATATCACTAGAGGTGGCCATAGATCAGATTGGGCTCCGACCGGGCTTGAGCGGGATGGCTGGGATTAGGGGCCTAGGATCGGCCTATATTTGTGGGGGCTTGGGCTGGGCTGGGCTGGGCAGCCGCAGCCCACTGTCCGCTCGTTTTGGGCTGTCCGTGGAATGGTTTGGACCAGATTGAGTCGGGCTTGATATTAAAAAATTAAAAGAAAATGAAAAAATATGTTCGGAATTTAAAAATATGTCAACATTACATTAAAAAATGAATTTGAAAATTTTGATTTGAATTTTTAAAATAAGTCAGTTAACATTAATTATATTCTGTTGTGAACTAAACAAAATTGTTAATGTTAAATTAAAAAATTCATTCAAAGAAATTTATTTTGAATTTAAAAAAATATGTTAACATTAAATTAAAGTGGGAATCAATTTTTTAATACCAAAGCATAAAATTGATAAGTTCTATATCCTCATTCATAAAACTATAAGTTTTTGGTACCATTTTGATTAAAAAGACTAAAATGTCCTCTCTTTTGTTGTATTGTTGACTTCTCTCTTTTTTTTATTTATTTAATTTAAACTACTTTTCTTCTCTTTTTTCTTTTTTACTTTCCTCCTCCGATCGATATTAATGTCCAAGAACCAAAATTTAACTACAAACATATACATCAAAACAACACAACCATTTTATTTTTGACAAATGGTCTCTCAAAAAATCTTATAGAAATCACAAGATTGTTCGAAAATAAAAGTTGACGTTGAAATAGGACTTCATTTGTCGTGCTTCTGAGTTCATAAAGAAGGTATGCATCATTATTTGAACGATGAAAAAAAAATTCCAGATCTGTTCTTACGGACACGATCGCTGCACACGATGGGAAGCCACCGTGTGCAACGATCGTGTGCAACGATCGTGCGCAACGACCTTAACATCGTGCGCAACACTAACGTGTACACGATCGTTTAACACGATCGTCTAAAATCGTGTGCAGCGATCGTGTTCATGGACAGAAACTTGCACACGATCACTGCACACGGTAGTATACGACCGTGTGCATCGGTCGTGTCCAAGGCAGACAGTTTTATAATATTGTTCGCTCATTTTTCTGAATAGTTATTCATCTTTTTGTAATCAGATGTCGTGGCAGCGTATTTTGATACATCACGGTGGTCATTGGGAGCGATCGACATATGTAGACGGGGACTCCTTTTTTGTCTATATCGACTGATTGGTGCATAATTGATCTAAAATTCATATACAAAATATTCATTTTTCCGGGCATAATTGTACTGATTTGTGATTAAAAATATATATTTTACAGATATGTCCAAACATGAGCTAAAAATGGTTATTTCTGACATCGACATGAAGCATCAAAAAGGACGGAAAACAAGATCAAATCCAACGACGGGAATTTTTCCAGGACAAACGACCATACAAAACGACGCAAAATGGACCGTGTTCTGTCGGCCGTTTCACATACGGCGCAACAAGGGCCGTGTCTTGGGCCGTTTCACACACGGCCGGCATTTAGCGCCGTGTCCTCGCGCGTATTCCGGAAGAGACCGAGTCACCACAAAACGGCGCACAAACACGGGCAACCGGGCCGTTTTTCATCGCCGTGAGCCACAGATGCCATGCAAAATTAGTCCACTTTTGACCAACTTGTGAAATCAACCACAAGATATTTTTGGTCAAAAATCAAAAATTCAAAGACATGGGTGAAGTGTGAACAAAGAATTAAAATGATATTACAATAGATATTTTGAATTAAATAATCAATTGTATTCTTGAAAATCACCTATAAAAGGACATGTTCATCCATTGCAAAAATCCCAACCCACATTCTTACCAAGAAATCCTCAACTTCTTGCTAAGAAATACTCCTCTTCTTGCCAAGAAACTCCCATTTCTTTTAGCAAGATATTTTCTCCTTTGAACTTTCAATTTTACTTTGTATTTCATTTTTAGTTTAAAGTTTTTCTTTCATTTAGTTTGTAATTGAAAAGTGCTTGATCAATAAGCACTTAGTATTTTACTTTCAATTTTGGTAAGCTTGTAACCTTTAAACAAGTTTGAAGTTATATTTTGAAGTTTGTTTCTTGCACTTTGATTCATCATATTCAAATAAGTTTTATCTATTGTCATTAAGTTCTAGTAATTAAAAGTTTATATATATATATATATATATTATGTATATCAATTATTTCTATTATAATTTTAGTTTGTATAAACCAATGAGTAGCTAATCTATCTTCCTAGGGGAAGGGGGATTTCTATTAGGTTATATATTGAGTATTTGATTGATTTACACTATTTTGATTAAAAAGGACTAATTGGTTTAAATAGAGATTGATCATATCCTATTTCTACTAATGAAATCTCCTTGATTGATTGTTGAGTGAATTGGAAACATATCTCTTCAATCTATCAAGTGTTAATCTTGTTATCAACATCTTAAGATTGCGAAAGTGGTTAAGACATCTTTGATTACGAAAGTACAGAGGTGAAAAGTTGATTACTCGATAAATATTCATTTTTTCTTTTATATCCATATAAATCAATTCCGATACTTAATTAAAAACCTAATTTAATGAACCCGTAATCCCCTAGATTTTATAAATTCCCAACTCATTTTAATTCTATTCATTTTCACTAGTTAACAATAGTCTAGTTAAAAATAGTCTAGTATAAATAGTCTTAATATAAATAGTCTAGTATAAATAGTCTAGTATAAATAGTCTTAATATAAATAGTCTAGTATAAATAGTCTAGTATAAATAGTCTAGTATAAATAGTCTAGTATAAATAGTCTTAATATAAATAGTCTAGTATAAATAGTCTTGTTAAAAATAGTCTTATTAAAATAGTCTTATTAAAAATAGTTTAAATTAAATCTAGTGCAATTTAATTTAGTTAATATTTAAAACCCAAAATATCTTTTTAATATTTTAGTATTTATTTCTAATCTATAGCAAAAAAATTATACGAAGCGCATTGACAATCCTCGAGAGAAAAGAACTTGGTAGAACTCACCACAAACTACTTCTACCTCGTATATATTTGCGAGCGACTCAAGAACTCCTATTTTTAGGATAAGTTTTTTTGGCCGATCAAATTTTGGCGCCGTTGCCGGGGATTGTTTTAGGCCAAATATAATTTTTCTGTCCGGTCAAGTGGCGGATAACGGTACTCCGTGACTATTAAAGTCGGATTTTTCAGTTTCCCACAAACAACTGATATTTGTAGATATTTTATCGTTTTTCATTTTAATTTTTTTTTGGTCATGGATGAAACATTGTTTAAAATTGAAAAAAGATTTCCCTTTCTAAGCAAAAATGTAATTTTAAAAATTTACAAGACAAGGCTTGAAAGGATGAGGTTGCTTACGAATAAAAGCATACCTTTTGACATAAGATTCATTATCGAAGCCAAAGTAAGAATAGAAGGTGAATTCACAGAAACACCAACTAGATTCTTACCAGGCTTGAAAAAGTTCATATGCCAAAAACGACGAGCAAAGATTCTAGCCGTTTGCTATAAATGTGCTAGATGGAACAGTAATGCAAAATGTCGATCTTTAGGAATTCCATCTACAAACAGAGAAGATAAAATTCGGTTCATTAATGATGGTCCGAATAAGGAGAATTTAGATAATATCGAAATTTCTCTTGACACGCATCCTAGTGGACTTGTGTATTACGGAATTCAATGTTTGTGGAATAAATTCAAACCAGAATATGAACAACGTCTTGGGAATCGACGTTAAAAGACCTGTTGCCAATTTGTAAGAAAATTGGATGGGAAGCTTCTCCCCGACTCATAGAAGGCGTTTAGGCCATTTCTGAACGTAAAATCAGAGGAAGATGTGAGCCACAATCACAACTACTGTACATACGCGTAAGTATCTTTTATTTTTGTCGTGTGGTGAGATTTTCTGAATAAAAAATGTGATACGCGATAAAAGCTTTCATTATTCTATTGAGTAGTTGAAGCGCAATCAACGCAATCACAAACTTGTTAAACAATTTTTCCTCATCTTTTCTTCTATAAATAACCTTTGTGCTTGTTTCTTTTATTCATCCCTCAAACTTGTACTTTTCTCTTTTTCTCTCTAAAAAAAATTCTTTTCAAAAATGGAGTCATCATCTTCCACAAAAAAATTTTACACAGTCTGCATTTTTGGTGGATCTAGTTCTGGAAAAGAGGCATGCTTCACTGAAGCAGCCCACGACTTGGGTCGTACCTTAGGAGAAAAATGCATTCATGTAGTTTACGGAGGAGGAAGTCTAGGATTAATGGGACGAGTCACGTACGCCTATATGGAAGGAGTAAGAGTATTGGGAGTAATCCCAAAACCTCTGAAAGTAAAATCACCGGTCAACTATTGGAGATGAGTTTAGATCTCGTGAATATGCAAGATCGCATAACTCACATGATAAATAATTCGCGCCTTTATCGCCCTTCCGGTGGTTTTGGCACCCTTGAGGAACTTTTTCATGTAGTTACCAGAGCCCGGCTAAATGTTCATCAAAACCAATAGAGTGCTTAATGTCAATGGTTTCTTTGATGGTTTCTTGTCTTTCATCGACTACTCGCCGAAAAGGGTTTTATTTCCGAGCGTGCTAAACGAATCATAGTCGTTGCAACCACACCAAGAACTAATCAAAAACTCAATGAATTTGTTCCTCAACCAGATCCACTCTAGCTAAAATTATGCAGGTAGAAGATTTTACAGTGAGAAAATGAAAAGTGGATTCATTCCTCTCCCTTTGATAACCCATGACGGACCTCTTGTATTTTTACTTTCTGTCGTGTGTAATAATCGTGCTAAATGATGGCAGCTTAAGGAGTTTCTTCTTGATCTCTTGACGCGCATTATGTATTGCTGTAATTTTTATTTCGTGTTTTGCTTTTTTTAAAAAACTTTGATGGCAGCGTAAGGCGACTCTTCGGACTTTCTTGATGCGCATCTAAAAAATTATGTTATACTTACGAGTATATTTTATTTTCTTTTGTGTGTGCCTCGTATATTTATTCTCTTGTAGATTCTAAAAGGCGTTAGGCTCAGACATCAACTTTCTTAACAGGGAGTATTCTGCTTTTCTGCATTGATTTTTATTTTTATTTTATAAACTGAGGACAGTTTTATTTTCAAGTTTGGGGGTGGTTTGTTTTAGTATGTTTTGGTGTGTTAGTATTTTGGTGTGTTTTTATTTGCCTAAATTTTTATTTTTCCAGTATATATATATATATATATATTATTTTGATTTGTGAGATTTCTAGATCTGGCCATAACACCAATAAATTAGCTATATACAAGCTTCTAAAATTGTTTTAACCGGTAAAAAAATTGTATATTCCAAAATTTTGAGCCTTAATCTCTCTTTCCAAACCTTGTAGTTATCATATAAAATCGAGTCATTCGTTACCTTGAGAAAAGAAGAATTAGTCGGTTGATGAAAAATAGAACTGAAATTTACTTAATTTGTGGAGTTTTTGATTTTTCATGCTTAACTAATAAATGATTTTCTGCAAAAATTCTATTCCCTAAAAAAAAGAAGTCATTGGTGAAAAGAGCTACACGTTAGCAAATAACGGTGTGAAAGCTATCACCTAAAAAAAAAAATGACGAAAAGGAGAAGTGTTGAGCAAGAATAAATTGCTAATTTTGGAAGTCTTAAATTTTGCGAAAAATAAAGGACTAACCATTGTTGGTGCGTAAATGCCGTCTCGTAAAAATTGGTGAAAAGAGCTACACGTTAGCAAATAGCGGTGTGAAAGCTATCACCTTTTACGAAAGAAAAATAATGAGATAGAAATTGTGTTAGTGAAAAGAGCTACACGTTAGCAAATAACGGTGTGAAAGCTATCACTAAAAGGGATGTAGTTTATGAGCAGATTTGAATTAATTAGCGGTGAATTTCAATACACTCAATTTTGTGAAAATCACAATATTTGATGACGCCGATGAAATTCTTCTTCATATTGAGTCGAAAAATAAACGAGTGATCGAGAGCAACCATTAAAGGGAGTCGTGTGAAGTCACGAGTGGGAAAGAAATAATCAACCTTTAGGAAACCTTGCATTTTGGAATTACAAAAATAAAAACCGTGTTTTAACTTCAAAATCGTTAGTAGATTTATTTTGAATCTTGATTCATTTTCTATCTACTGTATAAAGTTGGTTATTGTGTATTAATGGCATTTTGATCTCTTTTTATCTTTATATATAATTATTTTTCTTAAATTTGTGTGTATTATTTTTTATTTTTTATTTTGTGTCTTATTTTAATTTTTATTTTGTGTGTGATTAATAATGAGTCTTGCTCGGGACTAGCAAGAATTTAAGTGTGGGGTATTTGATTGGTGCATAATTGATCTAAAATTCATATACAAAATATTCATTTTTCCGGGCATAATTGTACTGATTTGTGATTAAAAATATATATTTTACAGATATGTCCAAACATGAGCTAAAAATGGTTATTTTACAGATTACTGACATGAAGCATCAAAAAGGACGGAAAACAAGATCAAATCCAACGACGGGAATTTTTCCAGGACAAACGACCATACAAAACGACGCAAAATGGACCGTGTTCTGTCGGCCGTTTCACATACGGCGCAACAAGGGCCGTGTCTTGGGCCGTTTCACACACGGCCGGCATTTAGCGCCGTGTCCTCGCGCGTATTCCGGAAGAGACCGAGTCACCACAAAACGGCGCACAAACACGGGCAACCGGGCCGTTTTCATCGCCGTGTTTCACAGATGCCATGCCAAATTAGTCCACTTTTGACCAACTTGTGAAATCAACCACAAGATATTTTTTTGGTCAAAAATCTGAAAATTCAAAGACATGGGTGAAGTGTGAACAAAGAATTAAAAAATGATATTACAATAGATATTTTGAATTAAATAATCAATTGTATTCTTGAAAATCACCTATAAAAGGACATGTTCATCCATTGCAAAATCCCAACCCACATTCTTACCAAGAAATCCTCAACTTCTTGCTAAGAATACTCCTATTCTTGCCAAGAAACTCCCATTTCTTTTAGCAAGATATTTTCTCCTTTGAACTTTCAATTTTACTTTGTATTTCATTTTTAGTTTAAAGTTTTTCTTTCATTTAGTTTGTAATTGAAAAGTGCTTGATCAATAAGCACTTAGTATTTTACTTTCAATTTTGGTAAGCTTGTAACCTTTAAACAAGTTTGAAGTTATATTTTGAAGTTTGTTTCTTGCACTTTGATTCATCATATTCAAATAAGTTTTATCTATTGTCATTAAGTTCTAGTAATTAAAAGTTTATATATATATATATATATATATTATGTATATCAATTATTTCTATTATAATTTTAGTTTGTATAAACCAATGAGTAGCTAATCTTTCTTCCTAGGGGAAGGGGGATTTCTATTAGGTTATATATTGAGTATTTGATTGATTTACACTATTTTGATTAAAAAGGACTAATTGGTTTAAATAGAGATTGATCATATCCTATTTCTACTAATGAAATCTCCTTGATTGATTGTTGAGTGAATTGGAAACATATCTCTTCAATCTATCAAGTGTTAATCTTGTTATCAACATCTTAAGATTGCGAAAGTGGTTAAGACATCTTTGATTACGAAAGTACAGAGGTGAAAAGTTGATTACTCGATAAATATTCATTTTTTCTTTTATATCCATATAAATCAATTCCGATACTTAATTAAAAACCTAATTTAATGAACCCGTAATCCCCTAGATTTTATAAATTCCCAACTCATTTTAATTCTATTCATTTTCACTAGTTAACAATAGTCTAGTTAAAAATAGTCTAGTATAAATAGTCTTAATATAAATAGTCTAGTATAAATAGTCTAGTATAAATAGTCTTAATATAAATAGTCTAGTATAAATAGTCTAGTATAAATAGTCTAGTATAAATAGTCTTAATATAAATAGTCTAGTATAAATAGTCTTGTTAAAAATAGTCTTATTAAAATAGTCTTATTAAAAATAGTTTAAATTAAATATAGTGCAATTTAATTTAGTTAATATTTAAAAACCCAAAAATATCTTTTTTAATATTTTAGTATTTATTTCTCGCAATCTATAGCAAAAAAAATTATACGAAGCCCTGTTGGACAATCCTCGAGAGAAAAGACCTTGGTAGAACTCACCACAAACTACTTCTACCTCGTATATATTTGCGAGCGACTCAAGAACTCCTATTTTTAGGATAAGTTTTTTTGGCCGATCATCGACACGAGCAAAGTTAGTCGTGCAAACCTCGTGGGGGTTATCAGAGAGGGTTTGGGTGGTCCAAATGAGTCCGATTACAAATTATGGTACTTGACACACATGGCCAAAGGAAACAAAGTAAAAGTCCTATTACGGGGCGATACCGAGATACTTCGATTACTAGTAGAATACAAGGAGGATCCTGAGGTCTATGTTGAGAACAACAGCTCCTTCACTCCCGAGGTTAATATGGGATGTAGCAGCTCGAGAGTAGAGCCCGGCAACATAAATTATGACATGCCTTCCAAAGAGTATCAATACGAGGAAGACGAGGAAGATGAGGAAGATGAAGAGGTGCATACATCCAAAGATGAAGATTGTTGTAAAGACTTGCTTGAGTCACTATCTGTGGAATTTCTTGCTTGGGTTCGCCAACCGGCCCAAATGGATAGGATTATGAGTCGTCGGAACTTCTCATCCGACCATCAATCTGCGAGCGAGCATGAGCATCTACAATCAATGTGTAATTGGATCATTCCATTTCCGGACCCCGGTAGTGCCGGGACTTTGGGTTGGGTCGAGCAGCCTCCACTGGTTACCGGTCAGCTAGAGGTGGGTCCACCTTTCGTTCGAAGACAGAGTTGAGGATAACTGTAGGAATGTATCATTTGGAAAACATGCTACAGTGTATCACTGATCGTTCCGCCGATAAACGTATAGTGTTTGTCTGTAAGAGTGGGCGAAGAAATTGTCAGTTTAGGTTGTGTGCTATTGAGGGTGCAACTATTTGGAGAATTACTAAGTTGACATTGGAGCACAGCTGTTACCCTGATTTGAACCGTGCTGCCGCACGATCGGTCACTTCTGAGGTTGCCGCCCATTATTTTGCTAAAAGATTGATCGGTGAGGGGGTCACTTTGAGGCCAAAGGAGATGATTGCAGAGATGTGTAGGGAGTACGGCATTGACATGCTATACAGTTTTGCTCTCCAGACGAGGAATATAGCGATAGAGAATACATATGGCGGCTTCGATGAGTCGTATCAGAGGCTCCCATCTTATCTGTATTTGTTAAAACAGCGTAATCCAGGGACAATTTATGATTTGCAGATGACTCGTGAGGGAGTGTTTCGCCACATGTTCGTTGCACTCGGACAGAGTATTAGGGCATTTGATACGTGCCTTCGACCGGTGATTATAGTTGATGGAACCCACCTAAAGGGAAGGAATAAAGGAACTCTATTTGCGGCCGTCACATTTGACGGGAACGAGCAAGTTTTTCCTCTTGCTGTTGGTCTCGGTCCGATAGAGAACGACGAGTCCTGGACTTATTTTCTGTATAACCTGCGCAGATGCTACAATCCGACGGAAGATTTACTGATTGTGAGTGACCAACATAAGAGCATTCAGAATGCTGTTCGAGCCGTCTATCCGAGTGCATTCCACGGGTTTTTCTATCACCATCTTGCAAAAAATCTGACCTCCTATGGTGCGCATGCTATAGGACTCTTTAGAACTGCTGCCTACACGCATCGAGAAGAAGTTTTTGAAAACTACTTTTCGAAACTACATATCGAAAGCCCTAATGGGGCGCACAGGCGCCTTTCTGAAATTGGGCCAGAGAGGTGGGTTAGGTCGAAGTGTCCGGTACGACGCTATAACTTCTTGACATGCAATGCTGTTGAATGCTTTAATAATCGTATGTTGTGGGCTAGGCGTTTACCTGTTTGCTCGTTACTTGAGATATTTCGCCTAATTTTAGAGAATTGGTTTGATGAGAAGCGGGGAGAAGCTACGTCAAGAGACCATGAGTTGACAATGCACACTTTTGAAAAGCTTTCTAACTCTGTGCAAGCCAGTCTGACTCTTACCGTTCGAGCTACCACCCCACTTGTTTATAAAGTCGAAGAAAACAAAGTTTCTTATGAGGTCGACCTTCGAACATGGACATGTTGTTGTCGTGAGTTTGATTTGGATCAGATTCCATGTCGTCATGCCGTTGTCGCTATAAGGTACATGTCTATGCTGTTGTGTGCACGATCATTACCCACGATGGGCACGATCGTTACCCACGATGGGCACGATCGTTACCCACGATGGGCACGATCGTAACCCAATGGTCACGATCGTAACTCACGATGGTCACGATCGAAACCCACGATGGTCACGGTCGTAACCCACGATGGGCACGATCGTAACCCACGATGGGCACGATCGTAACCAACGATGGGCACGATCGTAACCAATGATGGACACGATCGTAACCCCACGGTCGCCATGACCGTAACCCACGATCGCCCTTATCGTAACCTACGATGGGACACACGATGGGCACAATCGTAACCCAATGGGCACGATCGTAACCCCACGATCACCGTGATCATAACACACGATCGGCGCGATCGTGTTTTGCCATCGTTTGCAAAACAGGGATGGTCTGGATTTATCACCTCATCAATATCAAAAATACATTATCCTATACAACATCCTTGACATAATTGCTTATTGTAACAGGCGAGCCGGCAATGGTTTGTCCGTGTATGATTTTATTAGTCGTTATTTCAAGCAACAAGGCCTTAGAGAGACTTATAAGGAGCATATTAGTCCCATCCCACATCCTGATGAGTGGAATGTCCCACCGGAGATCTCATACATTGTTTGCGTACCTCCAGAGGGGGTACGACAAGCCGGCCGACCAAGGATGAGTCGCGCACGGTCCGTTGTTGAAAATTTTCCCGCAGGTGGACGGCCTCAAGTGTGCGGTAGGTGTAAAGGAACCGACCACAATAGAAAATCTTGCAAAGCATTCATTCCCATAGGTGGTGTGGATTTGAATATCCCTGAAGAAACTCAAGAAATCGATGAACAAACGAGGCAAAGGCGCCGGCAGAAGAAGAGGTGTAGCATTTGCCGTAATGATGACCATGACATAAGGGGATGTCCATACCGTGAAACTTAAATTGCTTATGTATTTTTATATTTTGTGACTTACTAGCAACAATCATGTGCTGATATTTTGATCCTCGATGGACCATGTATTGATTCAGTATTCTGATTATTAGTTGAAATGCATAATTTTGTGTCTATTTTTTTTACCTTTGAATTGAAATTTAAGTGTTCAGTTATGTAAAGCAAATAAAGGTGATTATGGAGCCAAACATTAACCATAACAAAGTAGCTCACTTCAAAGAGCAATAGTTTACAGTTCCAAAGCATATAACTTTACAAAACAAAATTTAATCACCATCACACAAAAATATCTAATAATAACATAAAAAAAACAATCAATTGGATCTCTTTTCCCCAATCTGCTGCTGTATCTTTAGTCTTGTATCACCGTCTTCATGAACTTCCTCTTCCAAAATAACTTTTTTGCTTTTATTCTCAGAAATCTCCAAATCATTATCATCATCACCATCTAGTATGACTGGAGTGCTCGCAGTGTTTTTAAATAGGCCCTGTTTCATGGAACACATTAATTTGCAATGATAGTCACTACACATACAACAAAATCAAAAAACTTACTCTGAGCATTGAGTATCTTCCTCTCGGTCTAGTTCTGTATGATGGGTTGGGAGTAGGTATCCTCCTTCTTCTTTTTGGTGGTGGTGCTTCGCTTCCTCCTAAATCGGTTTCTCGTAATCGGCCGCTCATTTCGCGTATTTGATTTTAATGAATTTTAACTGATGTTAATTGATTAGGGTTTGAAGTGAAAAAGGCGGGGGGGACCGACCCACGATGGGATTTTATAATAAGGGGGGGACCGACCCACGATGGGATTTTATAATAAAGGAGGGGGGGACCGACCCACGGTGGGATTTTATAATAAAATAATTTGACCTTTGAAGTAAACACGATCGTGTAGACGATCGCCGCGATCGCGTGTTCCAATCGTGTGACACGTTGGCAACCAGGTGTCAAATTGGCGCTGTATCCACGTATGCACACGATCGTGTACACGGTCGTGTCCACGATGGAACACACGATCGTGTGCACAAGAACATCAAGAATTTTCACCAATTTCTCAAATTACTCGTCAATTTAGGTGTTGTTACTTATATATTAACAATTATTTGTTAATGATACACTTATCTAAAAAGTTATTGATTGAATTAACATAATATATTGCATATCATGTGTCGTCCAATTGTTCTCAGTGTATTAGTACGTACGGATAAGTTGAATCATCTGGATGAATTACCTCATATACTAATGAATTACAACGAAATGACAAATAGGAGTTTGTATAAGAAGCTATATAGTAATTAATGTTTGAACAAGCGATGTTTGAATCACAAAACATCATTCTAGATAACACAATAGTTCAAATTTGCAAAAATACCAAAAGTTCATATGCACACGATCGTGTACACGGTCGTGTCCACGATGGAACACACGATCGTGTGCACAAGAACATCAATTTTCACCAATTTCTCAAATTACTCGTCAATTTAGGTGTTGTTACTTATATATTAACAATTATTTGTTAATGATACACTTATCTAAAAAGTTATTGATTGAATTAACATAATATATTGCATATCATGTGTCGTCCAATTGTTCTCAGTGTATTAGTACGTACGGATAAGTTCAATCATCTGGATGAATTACCTCATATACTAATGAATTACAACGAAATGACAAATAGAAGTTTGTATAAGAAGCTATATAGTAATTAATGTTTGAACAAGCGATGCTTGAATCACAAAACATCATTCTAGATAACACAATAGTTCAAATTTGCAAAAATACCAAAAGTTCATATGCACACGATCGTGTACATGGTCGTGTCCACGATGGAACACACGATCGTGTGCACAAGAACATCAAGAATTTTCACCAATTTCTCAAATTACTCGTCAATTTAGGTGTTGTTACTTATATATTAACAATTATTTGTTAATGATACACTTATCTAAAAAGTTATTGATTGAATTAACATAATATATTGCATATCATGTGTCGTCCAATTGTTCTCAGTTTATTAGTACGTACGGATAAGTTCAATCATCTGGATGAATTACCTCATATACTAATGAATTACAACGAAATGACAAATAGGAGTTTGTATAAGAAGCTATATAGTAATTAATGTTTGAACAAGCGATGTTTGAATCACAAAACATCATTCTAGATAACACAATAGTTCAAATTTGCAAAAATACCAAAAGTTCATATGCACACGATCGTGTACACGGTCGTGTCCACGATGGAACACACGATCGTGTGCACAAGAACATCAAGAATTTTCACTAATTTCTCAAATTACTCGTCAATTTAGGTGTTGTTACTTATATATTTATAATTATTTGTTAATGATACACTTATCTAAAAAGTTATTGATTGAATTAACATAATATATTGCATATCATGTGTCGTCCAATTGTTCTCAGTGTATTAGTACGTACGGATAAGTTCAATCATCTGGATGAATTACCTCATATACTAATGAATTACAACGAAATGACAAATAGGAGTTTGTATAAGAAGCTATATAGTAATTAATGTTTGAACAAGCGATGTTTGAATCACAAAACATCATTCTAGATAACACAATAGTTCAAATTTGCAAAAATACCAAAAGTTCATATGCACACGATCGTGTACACGGTCGTGCGCACACGACAGCATCAACCCATGGCCGTGGGTAGGTTGCACACGATCGTAACACACGATGGCCACGATCGTGTGCATCCATCGTGTGTAACACAGAGCCAACACATTAAGATTTAACAACACTGACACATTCATATTGCCAAAACTGTCTAAATACAACATAAATATTTAACAACACACCATAAACCATTCTACATGTCTAAAGACAACATAAAGATTTTAGCAGCTAAACCATATCGATATTTCTTATATATTTTTCATTAAGTTCCTTGATTTGGTGCCTTGCTCCTGGGTTTGCAGAGACGAGTCGATCCAAGTACATGCACGCGAAGGGGCCACAACTGTGATTGTCGTTTTGTATGAACTGTAGCTCTCGTGGCATAATTTGAAACTCATCTCCGTGTCATACTTCGTTTTCGATTGGTTGTTCATCCAATACCCGGATTGAGCTAGCACACGAGGCATCAGACGCATAATCGGTCGCAGTTGGTTGAATCGGTATCGACCATCTTCGTGGTGGTGTGACAAGGAATCGTACAACTCCACGGTCCATGCTATGATGTCAATCTTGATAGTCACCCAGTGGCTTTGGTCGAGGCAACAAATGACAATGATTTGTTCAAACAAAATATGTAATCATATAAGATCATCACATCAAACATAGCGAATCATTTATAAATATAAATTTCAAATGGTAACAAATCGTCAATTATTTATAAATATAAATTTCAAACTTACTTCGTTGCAATTTAACCATGGAACCGCATGTGGTGTATCAAGACCTGTCATGTAGTCCTCGATGCATTTAGGAATTTTCCACTCCTTGTAAACCGGCTTCCCCGTCACCTTGATACCAAGTGGATCATCCGGATGGATTCTTGCAAACTCGTTGGCCAAAACTAACTACAAAAAGCCAAACCACAAAATTAAAAAAAATCGATATCAAACCAATGATATACAAATGAGTAGGTTATAGAACTTACGTAAAATAGGGAGCCGGCAAGTACAATGCCAACTCTACCGACACCAACACTACGAACTCCCATTCGAAGCCTCGCTCGAGTCGCAAGCACATAACAGTCTATCACCTCGGCATCAAAGTCTTCACGGCTAGACTCTATCCGGTCAAATAACGCCTGGGTGAGAGCATGCCCAGTCTCCAAACACCGGACAATAGCATCACGTGGCTGCTCCCTCCTAAACTGTAGGTACAACTTCTTCAGAGCCCCGCTATCTCTTGGAGGCGCAACCACAAAAGGCTCCCGAAGAGCAGCAGATGGTCGACTCACTCGCGGTGGAAGACTACGCTCACCCAAATGCTGCGTTCCGGCACTCTCACCATCTTTGTCACCCTCAGCATCCCTATCACAACTATAACGATCAGAGTCAGCACGGCCGCTCGATCTCAAAACTGGCCGCTCGACCGAAATGGAGGTTGCCGCTCAGACCACCACCCTCACTTGAAACATCGCACCGTAATGATGCTCGTCCCGAAACCATCGAACATCGTCCCATGTCTTGAAACGGCGCCTCAAATGGCTCATACCGATGCTCGTAATCAAGGGGCCGCGAGTCCGCTCAATGTAATGATGAATCTGAGAATGGTGACTGTGCTGGACCTCAGAATGGTGGGTAGGCGGATGCTGAGAATGGTGACTCGGCTGACGCTGAGAATGGTGACTCGGCTGACGCTGAGAATGATGACTAGGCTGACGATGAGAATGGTGACTATGTGCTGCGCCAGAGACTGAGTGACGTGGAGGGTCAGGAATCCTCCGCTGGGCGCTGCTAACAGATGCAGAATGACGAGGCCTATCATGGCTCCCAGCTGAGTAGTGTACCGGGCTCCTAGAACGTCTATGCATAGGTCCGAAGAAATCCATGATCCCAGAAAGCACCCGGTGAGAAACTCGAGCAATAAATCCGGACTCAGAATCGTCGTACAAGATCGCCTTCAAACGGCGATCGAAGAACTCATCTCTGCTCGTGTCCTGGGTGTGGTCCGGACACGGAAGTCCGTGGATACAACACACCCTCTCTGGCTGCCTCTCCCGGTCCGATGTCTCTGCACCATCTACTGGTGGGGTACTCTGCCGGCGTCGCTTCGACACTTTATGTGCCGACTCATATGTAATCAATTTTCCAGCAGCCTTCTTCAACCTATCCATAACTTTCTTCCTCGGGATCGGCGCAGGCTCATCCTCCTTATTCCTCACAGCTATTCTTACAGGCTTAATGAACTTAACGTCATATGACGAGCCATTCTCAAAGCTCAGGTAGTAGTACTCAGCCTCATCCTCCTCCAGATGCGGTAAAGAGGGAAGTACTTTGTGCTGCAACAATAGTCATTAAAGCATACCATTAGATGGGCAATCACATAATGTTGAAGAGATGAGTGAAGTTAGGAGAAAATACGTTTACAAATTTATGTACCTTATCGTCGAAGAAATGAGTGAAATCACAAAACATCTTCCTCGTAGTCCACATCAAACACCGGGGGACTTGGACAGTTTTATCTCGAATACCACGCAATGCTCCCAATGCAGGAATCATCTCATACGACCATATTTGTAAAGCCCAAACAGGACCATAGAAGTGATAGTCCTTGTGCTCTTGTCCCTCCTTCATGGCAACGTTGCCTAAGTAGTAAGATAAAACCCCAAAGGCATAAGAACCCCAAGGAAACATATCCCACCGCTCAAATCCTCCACTAATGCCCATGCCCATGTCTCGACCATCATGTCGTCACGGCATAGGATAAAGTAGTAGTATATAAGCAAATTGGCAACCTTGACATAATCTCTTATGTCTCTACCAAAATCTCGAGTATTGAACCTCTTCCGCAACACTAACCTTAATATTTTTGCCATGGAGTATTCTCGTGGAAAATACCGTCGACGGAAGGAGATGGTCGTCCCGGGATGGAAGGTAGAGTTTCCAAATGGAGTCCCGTGATCAAGGCAAAATCACGGGCCGTAAACGAATGGTCCTCCCATGAGCACGGAACCACGACTCATCCGGGGGGATTTGATCACCCTCCAATTGACGAGCAATCAAGTGATGTAGGGCAGTATTTGAACTCCCATTCCTCCTAACTTTAATCAAGCGCCCCATGACCCCCTCGGTCAAGCTCTCGATAGCTCGATCAGCAACAGCGGAATTGCGGCCCATACTTCTTAATGTCTCAATGATCTCTTTAAATACCGCCTCCCGTATGTAAAGATTCACTTGACGTGTAACAAAACGCAATGTAGGTCTCTTCCAAACGCAACCAGTCTGCAATATGGACATACAACTCATAAGAATATGATAAAATGCTTAAGAGAACGAAAAAAAAACAATTCTGACTTGCACACGATCGATGCCCGTCGTGTGAAGACCATCGTGTGCCACACGATGGTTCACACGACGGGCAACGATCGTGTGCCTGCGATCGTGTGCAAGGCAGGAGCTTTTGCTCTTCTAGCACCACGGCGGCACACGATCGGCGGCCGTCGTGTGTAACCATCGTGCCCACGAAAGACCATCGTGTACACGATGGTCTCATCTTCTTCAGCACGATCGTGGGAAGATGAACAACCGTCGTGGCACGATCGTGTGTGAATGAAAATACACTAACCGACGGCTCATTGACGAATTGCTCTTCAGATGGAGTGTCACTAGCGGAACTTCTGGCGTCTTCAGATTCTCTGTGGTAGTCGGAGGTCGACATTTTACGGCCGTGAAGGGTTTCACGACGGGAGAGTTTTTTTGCAGAGAGGAGGAGAGTTTTTTGGCAGAGGAAAATATTGAGTTGTGGGATCGTTTTTTTATTGTTGTTTCGTTTTAATAATCTTCCTTTTTCTTTTTTAGTTTTTTTTTCTTTTATTGGTAGACTTTAAGGGTAATAAAGTCTTTTAACACATTTTGATATCAAAAACTTATTTTATGAATGGGGATATATAACTTGTTACTTTTATGCTTTGGTACTAAAAAAAGAGAGATCCCTAAATTAAATTGGAGAAAAATGAAATTTAGTGGTCCTCCGATTCACATCACTTTGGATTGAGATAACTTTTGGGATAATTTTTGTAAGTAAAATATAGTTTATTTCTCTATACTTTTTATCAATACAATAACTATTTTTATGCAATATTAATTATTTTAAAAGTTATCTTGATAGGTAATCTCTAACAATTACTTCTGTTCCAATTGAAGATTGACGGATGCACCAAAAATACATGAATTTATGCAAATATAATAATTAAAAAATAAAAAAATATTAGTAGTAAATATATGAGTAAAATTAATAATAAAAATATTAACTATAAATATGTGGAGTAGATTAAATGACACTATTTTTTTTATTTAATTGTATTAAATTAATGTAAATGAAAAATCATGAGATACCAACGGTCCTTTGCCTCGTACGAAAACGATACGTCCAAACTCCATCCGTCCATCTATTTTACTATTCCATTCGTTCGCCAAAAATTTATTTCGGCCGGGATAGTAACAAAAATTGATATAAAATAATTTTAGTAGTGAAAATATTTCAATTCTTAAAAAAAAAGAGAAAAATATTTATTTTATAACTGAAATGAGTTTTTGACGGATAAAAAAAAAAAATTAGAGCAAGTTTATATCCTAATAATAATTAATACATACCACCGCTATAAAATCCACTTACATAAATACAGAACTGTATCTGTATCACACTTCAGACCGCTAATTCAGAAACCATGGCTGATCCAAGCTCTTCTACCCAAAGCAGCGAGACGTGAGTTTTCCGGTTTACTGTTGTCGTTTTGTCATGTTTTGCTGATTTTTTTTTTCATTTTTTTTTTTTACTTCGGTTCTGAAATTCAAGAAGTATCCCTTTTATTGCTTGAGTTTAATTTTGATGTTTCTGGGTTTGTTTTTTTGTGTTCTTACATGTTGGGGCTTGATTTCCTTATAAGAAGTTTCCGCAAACTCTTACCAAAAAAGTGATTCTTAGAAGCCGAGAATCACTTTTTTTTTTTTTTTTTTTTGATTTCGGTGGATTATCGAAAGATTTTAGTTTTTCAAGTAGTTTTTAGAGGTCTGACGTAGTCGAATTCTACTTAAAGTGAGAAGCGGTGTTTGATACTTTAACGTATATTTGATGTATTTTAGGTAATGATTGGTATAGGTAATGACGAACTGACGATGAATGCACAGTGGAGATTAAAAAGTAAAGAACATTGACGATGAGCACGAGGTGCGTAAATTAAAAAGTAGAAAGTGATTGTTTGATTTGATTGTGAAAAGTAGTATATGTAAACTTACTAAAAGGACAATCTTCGGAGAGAAATGTAAAAATCTTTTAGCGGAATAGAGGGACTATCATTTATTAGTTGATATAATATATGTTTGGAAACCATAAGGTAGTTTATTTTGTGAGATTATCTAAAAAATCTAGTTTGGTAAGCTATATGCTAGCTTATCAGTCATAAGCTAGCTTGTCGGTAAACTTCCAAACACATCTTTTGGGAAAGTTAAAATAATTAGCTTTTAGATGTAGTTTTTGGGTAGGTTTTGAAGGTAGAATATAATTTATTTTTATACTTGTACTAATTTGACGGCTATTTTTACCGAATACTAGTCGTTTTAAAAGCTATTTGGACAGTTAACATCTAACGGCTAACAGCTGCCGCAGTTACCACAACAACCACTTTTGTCGAAGAGGCCCTTAGGAGTTAGCCCACATATGGAGTTATATGGGTCGCTTATTGTACGAGAAAAAGAAAGAAAGAAAGAAAGTACATAGAAGTTAATTGCATATATAAACATTAAGTTTATGAGTTGTAAGATGCCAAACATGTCCTTAGATTCATGGGTTGCAAATTGGTAATTTTATTTTTGAGGCCTTCAATTGGTACTTCTTAATCATTTGATTAATATATATATATATATATATATATATATATGATCTTTCACTGATCAACCTGCAGGAAGACTAGCAAAAAAGACTACTCCACCGCGATACTAGAACGAAAAAAATCCCCGAATCGCCTAATTGTAGACGAGGCCATTAACGATGACAATTCAGTAGCTTCTATGCATCCTGTTAAGATGGAACAACTTCAGCTCTTTCGGGGAGATACTATACTAATAAAGGTACTTTGTTACCTTTTTTTTTTTTTTTTTCCTCGCAACACGGAGTTTCTGAAGTGTTGTATATATGGTGGTGCAGGGTAAGAAACGGAGAGACACGGTCTGCGTTGTTCTTGCCGACGAGCAATGCGAGGAGCCAAAGATAAGAATGAACAAAGTCGTCCGAGCGAACCTTAGGGTTCGTCTTACGGATATGGTGTCCGTACACCAATGTCCGGATGTCAAGTACGGGAAGCGTGTTCATATCCTTCCTATAGACGACTCGGTTGAAGGTCTCACCGGGAATCTATTTGATGCCTACTTAAAACGTAAGTCCTTCGTTCGTTGTTGGAAAAATATTTTAGTTTTCTTTTCCATCTGAGAAGTTGCCGTGTAGGGAGGAGTGTTTGCAATCACATAGGACTTGTTTGGCAAACGGCTTTTAGCTGTTGGCTGATTTGTGTTTTTTGGTAAATGATTGTTAGTTGGAGCTTCTGTTTTTGATGGGTATTACAAAAGCTACCCTCAAGGTTTGGGTTAATTACAAAAAAAAAAAAAAAAAAAAAACAAATGTGTTTGAGAAGTCAATTTTTTTTTTTTTTAAAAAAAAATCAAGTACAAGACAAGACGGTCGCTAATCGGAATGCATATATTTAACTCATTTATTTTTAGGATGGTGAGAAGATATATATCTTACATACCATTGGGGTTTACCATGTGTTAAATATAATAGGATAGGACAATTTAATATTTCACAAATGTGCGGGTGTTTAAGATGTTTTTAATTATAAATGTGGTTAAAAGTGTAATACTCAAACCTCATTTTTTTTTATTTTTTCGTAATTTTTGAAAAGTTTTTTTGGCAATTAACCCAGACCATAATGGTAATTTTGTAACTACCCCCCTCACATAATTTAATTATAGTTTAAAAGTAAGCACTTTTTACAACTTATTGTTCAGTTTCTATTCATAACAGAAATCATTTCCTCAAAGCAAAATATTTCACAATTATATGGCTAAACATTTTTTTTTTTAAATTGTCAGCCTATTTCTTGGATGCCTACCGTCCCGTGAGGAAAGGCGACCTTTTTCTCATCCGCGGCGGCATGCGAACCGTCGAGTTCAAAGTCGTCGAGACCGACCCGAAAGAATATTGCGTGGTCGCTCCCGACACCGAAATCTTCTGCGAGGGCGAACCAATCAAACGCGAGGACGAAGAAAGACTTAACGAAGTCGGGTACGATGACGTCGGCGGCGTACGTAAGCAAATGGCTCAAATTCGCGAGCTGGTCGAGCTTCCTTTAAGACACCCTCAGCTCTTCAAGTCGATAGGCGTCAAGCCGCCTAAGGGTATCCTACTCTACGGTCCGCCCGGATCCGGAAAAACCTTAATCGCACGGGCCGTGGCGAACGAGACGGGCGCATTTTTCTTTTTGATCAACGGGCCCGAGATAATGTCGAAGCTGGCTGGCGAGAGCGAGAGTAACTTGAGGAAGGCGTTTGAGGAGGCGGAAAAGAACGCGCCGTCGATTATTTTTATCGACGAGCTGGATTCGATTGCTCCAAAGAGAGAGAAAACGCATGGGGAGGTCGAGAGGAGGATTGTTTCTCAGCTTCTTACTCTGATGGATGGGCTTAAGAGCCGGTCGCATGTGATTGTCATGGGGGCCACAAATAGACCCAATAGCATTGATCCTGCTTTGAGGAGGTTCGGTAGGTTTGATCGAGAGATCGATATTGGTGTGCCGGACGACGTGGGAAGGTTGGAAGTGCTTCGGATTCATACGAAAAATATGAAACTTGCGGAAGATGTGAGTTTATGGGGTGCCCCATTCATGAAACTTTTATAACTACAAAAGAACCCTGACGTTTTGGATAATTAAATAAAAAGCCTAAAGTTGTATAAGAATTACAAAACCCCCATCCTTGAAATTTGTTTTTGTATAAATTTTTCAGGGGTAATTGCAATCTCTCAGGTTTTTATTTTTATTATTCTTTTTTATGCCTTTAGTAACAGTGATAGAGAGGCGGGGATGATCACATTTGATGGGAAAGTTGTTCATGGATCCACTTTCTTTCGGTATCTTGGATCTATTATCCAAAAGGATGGAGAGCTAGATGACGATGTGGCTCACAGAATAAAGGCAGGGTGGTTGAAGTGGAAGAGTGCCACAGGGGTTTTATGTGATCCCGGCATGCCTCATAGATTAAAGGGTAAATTTTACCGCACGGCAATTAGGCCTCATTTGTTATATGGCACCGAGTGTTGGGTCAGAAAAGCGATTGTCACGTTCAAAAGATGAATGTGGCAGAGATGCGTATGCTACGATGGATGTGTGGTCATACAAAAAAGGATCGGCTCAGAAATGAGGTGATCAGAGAGAAGGTAAGAGTTGCGTCTATAGAAGACAAGATGATGGAGAATCGATTACGATGGTTTGGTCATGTGAGAAGAAGACCTATTGATGCCCCAGTGAGGAGGCTAGAAAGTTGGGGAGCAAGTAATGTTGTGAAAGGTAGAGGAAGACCCAAGAAAACTTGGATAAAGATGATTGAAAATGATATGCGGTTTCTTGGAATTGGAGAAAGTATGGCGATGGAGAGGCAAATGTGGCGGGAAAGAATACGGATGGTGGATGGAGTCTGATTCTTTTTTTTTTTTTTAATTCCTATTTTCTTTTATTTCATGTTATCTTTTTTTTTTTCTTTTTTTTTTCTTTTTTTTTTTTCCATTCATTCTCTTTTTTTATTTGCTTTTTTCTCTACTTTTTCTCTCTTTTTTCCTTTTATGTTATTTATGTAACGATTATTGACGGTTTCAAAGTTTGATTCATGTTAGCCGACCCCAAATCATTTTGGGACTAAGGCTTAGATGTTGTTGTTGTTGTAGTAATTATAGCCCTTAGAAAAAGACAGCCCTTGAGTTTTGACCTTATTTACAGAACAGCCCAATTCTCTTTCAGAATTACAACTACCACCTTTAACTATTACAAATACCCCATCGAAGCTTGAGAATTTCCTTATGGGTGGTTGTTCACAGTTTTGAAAGGTTGCCTTTTTTTTTTTTGTAAAAGACTAAACCTCAAGGGCCGTTTTTGCAATTAACGCTTTTCGTAATCGTAATGATATATATGTCTCGATTTTTCCTACCGGTTTATTAAGGTTGATCTCGAGAGAGTTGCGAAAGACACCCACGGTTATGTCGGTGCCGATCTTGCCGCCCTTTGCACCGAAGCTGCTCTTCATTGCATTAGGGAGAAAATGGATGTAATCGACTTGGAGGATGAGACGATAGATGCCGAAGTGTTGAGTTCAATGTCCGTCACCAACGAACACTTCCTGACGGCACTGGGTGCCTCAAACCCTTCGGCCTTGCGTGAAACGGTACGCCGTTTTATATAGTTGTTACTGTCGTGACTCGCTATTTGGATTTACTTGTGATTGATTGCATGCGTAGTGTCTTTCTGGCAGGTCGTGGAGGTTCCTAATGTTTCTTGGGACGATATTGGTGGATTGGACAATGTCAAGCGAGAGCTTCAAGAGGTATTATCTTGTCCTTGTCCTCTTCACCCTTTTTGCTGAACTGAAATTATTTTTATTGGGTAAGATCGATTTTAACTGATTAAATCTGGTTTTAACTAATTAAAACTAATTTTTACTGATTAAACCCCACATTTCACAGTGTATTTTATTAAATGAAGTTATTGAAACTGAGTTTTACTGGTGAAAACTGAGTTTTACCGATTATTACTTATTTTCACTTGATATTATCCTTTTAAGTTGAAGAGAACATGGCCTTTGTAATGTGGTGCAGATTAATTAAGTTATTCTTTTTATTTGCTTTTAGATTATGTTATTTCCTGAAAAATTGTTCTCGCAGCTGGCATGGCTCTTCTCGTTTTTTTTTTTTTAAATGAATAAATTTAAGAAGTGTTTGTGGCACTAAAAAATAATTATCAAGTTTTGGCCGAGAAGAAAATACAATTATTTTTACTATTTTCAAATGTATTTCTGATGCTTACATAATTAATAAAAAAATTAGATTATAATTGCGACGAAACACACTCTTTCAACTAATTCAAATTTTAGCTTATCATATGTCGTAGTATTAGAACAACTTGTCTAATAAAAAAAGAAAAATTGGATCGGGGGGAGTATATGCTAACGCTGCCGTTTTCTAATTATCAACTTCTTTTTGCTTCTGCTATGCTAAGTCGCTTTAAATGTATCGTCGGATTGTGTTATACTTCTTCTATCCATCCCACTTGAATAGAGTACTTTGGTTAAGGTACAATACAACCTTTTTAATTTTAGTAACTTTAACGAAGGTACAACTCGTTTTGAACCATCTATTCTCATTTATTTTTACTCCATGTGTCCCGCTATAAGTTTCTTGTATGCTTTTTTTTGTCTATCTTTTTAATTTTGACCATGAATTTTTGAATAGATACATTTAATTATGATGTGACATTGTTAGAAATATATTTTTCATGAAATATATTTTTTAAAATATTATGATTTCATAAATTTTATATATAAGATTGTGGATAATGTATTATGGCAAAGTATTTCTTTTTCTGTAATCAACTAATAATGTAATTTATATAACAAATAACTTTAATTTTAAGGAATATTATTTAAATTTTATCTAGATGGTAAGATATTATTTTAGAAATATACTCTGTCTAAATCCTTGAATATGTTTTTCCTACAGACGGTGCAGTATCCCGTGGAGCATCCGGAGAAGTTTGAGAAGTTCGGCATGTCGCCTTCGAAAGGTGTTCTTTTTTATGGGCCTCCTGGCTGTGGAAAAACTTTGCTTGCAAAAGCCATTGCTAACGAATGCCAAGCCAATTTTATAAGCGTCAAAGGACCCGAGCTGCTGACTATGTGGTTCGGAGAGAGTGAGGCAAATGTTCGTGAGATATTCGACAAGGCACGTCAATCTGCGCCGTGCGTGCTTTTCTTTGACGAACTTGATTCGATTGCCACTCAGGTACTTGTTGGTTCCTCGATTTCGAGTTTTTATACTTTTAAGGGGTTGATTACAGAGAAATATTCTTCAGGTATGGCCTAATAAAAAAGGGGTAATTACCAAAACAACCTCAAAAGTTTGGGTTATTTACAAAAACACCCATAGAAGTTTTGGAATTGCAAAAGATCGCTTGAGGTTTGATCCTTTTCCTTTCAAGCGTAAAAATACTACTTCCTCCATCTCACTCGAAGATGGTACCTTCAAAACACAATTTCGTCCAATAGAAAAGTCTACTTTCAAAATAAAACCTTAATATCTATTTAAAATTATATAATATTCCCTAAAATTAAAGTTTTTCATTATATAAATTACAATATTATTCGATTGAAAAAAATTAAAAATTAAAATAAGTGAGTGCATATGGTTTCTGCCATCATCCTTTTTTTTTTTTTTTTTTTTTTGTAATTATGTAAATGGCAGGGTGTTTCCTTGCAATTTACTTTAATTTATACCCTCCATGGATGTAAATTTATTTCACCCTTCAATATCTTCCTTAGCGAGGAAATTCGGTCGGAGATGCCGGTGGGGCCGCAGACAGAGTTCTTAACCAACTGCTGACCGAAATGGACGGCATGACCGCAAAGAAGACTGTTTTTATCATTGGCGCAACAAACCGTCCGGACATTATCGACCCTGCATTGCTCAGGCCGGGACGTTTGGACCAGTTGATCTACATCCCGCTTCCGGATGAAGCTTCCCGGCTTCAGATATTTAAAGCGTGTCTTAGGAAGTCTCCGGTGGCTAAGGAAGTCAATCTATCGGCACTCGCTAGACACACGTACGGGTTTAGTGGCGCCGATATTACTGAAATATGCCAACGTGCGTGCAAGTATGCCATTCGCGAAAACATTGAAAAGGTAAAAAAGAATTTCTCTCTTCTTGAATTCTAGTATACTCTTTTTTACAGTTCTTTAAAGTTTCCTCGTCGCCCATGTGATCCTCGTATCGGCGAATAGACGACTCTACGTTATCTTAAGTCGTAATATTTTATGCTTTCCTAATGCCACCAGGATCTTGAGAGGGAGAAGAAGAAGAGAGAAAACCCGGAGGCTATGGAAGAAGACGATGTTGATGATGTCTCCGAGATTAAAGCAGCGCACTTTGAAGAGTCTATGAAATTCGCGCGCAGAAGCGTGAGTGATGCCGATATTAGGAAGTATCAGCTCTTCGCGCAGACACTTCAGCAATCTCGTGGCATCGGTTCTGAATTTCGGTTCCCGGCCCCGGCCGACACTAGAGCTGCAGGGGACGAGGGCCCATTTTCGTCGGCCGGTGGTGGAGACGATGATGACTTGTACAGTTGAAGTTTTGTTGTGTGTTGTTTGGTGTTGGCATGTACTCTTTTTGCTTGAGATTGTATACAGTTTAGAACTCTTGTGTATAAATAAAAGCTGAACTCTTGTGATGAACAAAGAAATGAATGTGTTGCATGTTAAACAGTAATGAATTTGAAGCCAAGTTAGTGGCCAAGGGATTTACTTATGGCTTTCAGTTAGTAGTGTGATATGAGTTGGAATCACTAATAAAGCTAGAGTGCAAGGTTGTATTTTCATCTGGATTAATCAAATTATTATATTAAGTACTAGATCATAATTTTCACAATTTTACCCAAAAAGACAACCCTTAGATGAATTTCTATTGAAGTTCTTTACTTGTTTTCTCTGTAACTCAGTTTATGATCTCTCTCTAAATCATATAAACATGTAGATTAAAATACATAAATTGATGTCTCTATCCAATCTAACAATTCAACTCTTCGCAATCTATTATCGATTTCTTAATCTCGGACTTAAATTGTGTCAAATAGTGGAGGCTTAATATCACCGTCATCTCTCGTGTTATGAGTAATATATGCTAAACATGTAAAAACATTGATTAGTTGTTTAAACATGAAATAAAGACAATTGTTTGAATAAAGAATTCAAGAAGAACACTAAATATTAATATATCAATAAGAAACCATAAAATTTAATATAATCTCAAGTCTTGGAATAAAATGAATTAGCTAGACATGATGATCATAAATTACGTAGACATAAATATGATCAACATGTTCAACAAGATAAAACAAAATACGAAAGATAAGAAGAAATAACAAATTCAGATTTGGATGGAGTCTCATGATCCGTCTAAATCTTCATTTGTGGATTCTCTCGTCGTTTTGGAGCTCTTCGTTGCGAATTCTAACTCTCTTGTATCATATGGACTGAATACATCTCTTAAGGAGCTTAAACAGTTATTTAATAAATGGTCAAAGAAATCCCAAATTCTAAAGAAATCGAAAATTTCATATTTGCTCCACCGACAGATCGTGTTCGGAATGTGACACGACCGTGTCCAACATCCTCGGCAAGTGCTAGCACATTCGAGCGTGTCTCTTGTCGTGTTTGTTGGACACGCATATGTCCTTGTTCGTGTCAGTGTTGGGTATCGGGTCGTATAATGGCTAAAGACAGGATCGATAATACAAGCGGATTAAACGAATATAACAATTATAATTATATTCTACGGGATAGGGTTTAAGGATTACAGGCCAACTAATGAACCTATAATTATAACCAATATAAGTAATCCGATAAACACGAACAAATGCAGCCGACATATATTCCAACGTCCAGAACAAATCTGAAACACAAATATCCGATTCCAGGTTAGCAACGATAATGATAATAACCAAACGATCGGAATACGATAACCGGTATATATATATATATATGTATATATATAACTAATATATATATATAATATATATATATTAGTCCACTGCAGGTATATATATTTATATATATAACAAATATATATATAATATATATAGATAAATACCAAAAATATATATAACAAATATATATATATATATATATATATATATATAATATAATATAAAAGCAATATAAACGGAGATAAATTAAGATCAAGAAAACCCCTTTTTCGGAACGTGATGTGTAGGCTCAAATCTTCCAAAAACCCTTTGCAATTTGACACCGATACGAACGTCCACAGAGGACTTGCCCGAACCACCTCCGGCCGGCCAACAACCCGGTAGCTCCTTCACCAAACCCTAGAAAACTCAGAAACCGATCCCGATCTCACTCACAGATATCACAACAAATATATCACAAGGTTTCACTCGGATTCTCAAGGCACAAGTCGTTTTTTCTTCTCGGTGTATCAAACTCCAACCCCGACCACGATATATATACACACAAGGATGAAATCGGATGTCACGGGATTCCATTGTGATATTCAATAGCTCGAGGGAGAGGAGGAAGGGAGAATCGAGAACAAAGTCGACGATTTGACCGAGAGAGAAAAAACTCACGGGAGAGAGAAGAAGAGAAAGGGGGCGACGGGTGAAGGGGGTGTGAATGAGAGAGTGAAGGGTTAGGGTTAGGTTTATATAAAGGAGATCGGACGGTCCAGATTAGGAAAAGATAATAAATCTGGATCGGACGACTTCCATTCAACAGGGCTGTCAATGGGCTAGGCCGGCTCATTAAATGATATGGGCCAAAGAAATAAAAAATGAGGAGATATATTTTTAGGCCTGTTGGGCCAAATTTTAACAGTTATGACTGCCTAGGTGGAGATTTTTAAAATACTTGGAAGTATTGAGTTAGATTAGATGCCCAAGTTAAAGGTGGGAACTCGAAATGACGTGATAATGGCTATATTTGCATTACATCACCTTAATAGAAGGAATCTTATTGAAGGGTGTAAATTAGCCCAAACGAGCCAAACGTATCCTTGTTTAAATTTGCTTGAAATGTTATCGAGTTTAAATATTATGTTTGAGCTTTTTGATTAGTAATCGAGTGGAGCTTGAACGAACTTTGATCGAGCCGAATACAAATCGAGCTCGAGTAGTTTGAATTTAGTATATGTAATTTACAATATTTATTCAAATCGAGCCGAGCTTTATATCTTATCAAACAAAAAATTGTGTTCATATTTGGTTCGCTATATTAATGAACCGAACTTGAGTGAACATTTTATCAATCGAACTCGAATTAAATATCGAGTAGCTTGGTTTAATTTTCAGTCATAACCTTATTACAAGGAACTTAGAGAACTATCCAAATTACACTCCCAGTCATAACTGTTTATCAATCGAACTCGAATTGAATATCGAGTAGCTTGGTTAGCTATATTATGAACATGATTCAGATGCAAGGAGATGTATCATGAAAACGCTTGAGAACTTTCACTTATGCATTTTGGTGTTTTATGATGCATGATAAAAAAAGATATACTTCCTCTATTTTGTTGAATAATCTTTTGTATATTTTCAAAATATTATCTTTTTTAATATTAACTAATTAATAATTTAAGATATTAATTATCAAAATCATGCATTGAGAAAATATAAAAAATAAATTGTTGCAAGTTTAAGGAAACGGATGAAGTATTATTTGCTTTGTCAACTATTTTTTTAGTCAATTATCATTTATGATCATAAAATAATAGTACTATTTTAATAAAATTACAAATATCAACGATTAACATATCTTGTTAGGTGGACCATTTAGTTTTGTCAAATATTAGTAATAGGGCTGGAAATTTTCGACTCGAAACTCGTGGAATCGGCTGGAATCGGACCGAAATTTTCGGTTCGGTTCGGTTCGGTTCATGATGTTTAAAAATAATTGATTTTTTGAAACCGAACCCAAAATTACAAATTCGATTCGGGTTCGGGTACAATGAAAAATTATTAGTAAAAAATCCGAATTTACCAGAAAACCCGAATTATTAGTAAAAACCCGAATTATTAGTAAATTATTAGTATATTTTCATTATAAATATTCATAGAATTGAGTTTTTTTATTGAAATCGGTGAAAAAAAGATCATATAAACATAAAAAAAAAATATTGTCGGAACCGAACCAAAAATTTCGGTTCGGGTTGTTTTCAGTTCCCAGAAGAAAAACATGGAACCGAACCCGAAATACACAATTCGGTTCGGGTTCGGTTCCTGACAAAAAAAAAAATCAAAACCGAAAATTCCCAGCCCTAAGTAATTCAATTAATTTGGCCATCTAACTCATTGCCTTAGCTAATTCTCATAATCTATCAGTACTATTTTTGTTGGGAGAGAGACGAGAAACTCTCATCACCTGTATCAGAGGTCCCTTGACCAGGCGGATGTTAAATCGAGGGATATGCACTAATGGCAGCCCTGCAAGGGAGAGGACCAACGAGACACGAACTCAATAACAAACCTTGCAATATTTCAGCAAAGTATTACCACCACACGAATTCAAACCCGCGATGTCGGAGTGTTTCCACCCCAAACCTTGCAACTTATCATCAGTCTATGTCCCTGGGGACATAGGGTATGTTTGGTTGACCATTTAATTTAGATTATAATCTTAATCTAGATTAAAGTGGGTCAAATAATCTAATTTGACCTTCAAAATCTTGTTTGGATGGTGCTAATTTAATCTAGATTATAATCTTAATCTAGATTAAATTCAAACGCTTTCGAATATAGCTTTCAACCCAAAGCTACCAGATTTTATTTTTCCATTCCGATTTTACCCTTATTGTATATATATATATATATATATATATATATATATATATATATAATACAGATTTTATTTTTTCATTCTGATTTTACCCTTAATAAATATTTGTATAAAATTTGTATAATAATATAAGTGATAACATAAAAAACCTAAAATACCATTAGTTGGAAACAAAATAAATAATAATATTGCATAATGTCAAAGAATAATAAGCAACATAAGAGTTAATATAAATATTAAGGTTGTTTTTGTAATATTATAATATAATAATAAATATAAAAGATGTACCTTTATGTTATTTTATAAATTTAAATTTAGTATGATAAATAGTTTCACAAACACTTTTAAATACAATAATCTAAATTATCATACTACAGCTAGATTATCAATTTTCAGCTAGATTATCTGACATAATCTAGATTATTGGTTTTCAGCTAGATTATCAACAATCAGCTAGATTATCAGTTAATGCATCCAAACATACCCATAATCTATCGGTACTAGATTCAACAAGATGTGGATTCGCCCGACTCGAATCGTCCCAACCCATTATTCTGATTGGCAGGTTCCGATTTGAATTTTTTCAAATTAAGTCCAACCCAAATCAACCCAGCCCAACCCATTAAACTAGCGAAGGCCAGCACAGGACAGGCTCATTCCGACCCATTGATCGGTTCAATTATAAAATCTAAATATAATACACGAAACACAATATAATTTGAATATATCTAATTGTAAAAAGTAGTAATGATTTATCAAATTTAAAAATAAAATACTGAAATTGATTTTTTTTTTTTTACTTTTTTTTCTTATAAAAAATCAACGAACCGAGCCAAATCGGCTCATCCCTGCACTGAACCGTTCGAGGGCCATACCAACCTAGTTCATTTATAGGCCGAACCTCGGTCTGCATTTGCCCAACCCTGCCGTCTCTATTCAGGTGTAATTCCAACTTACTTGTCAAATCAAATATTTTTCTAAATAAAGCAATACATTATAATATCAAGGAGGCATCCAAGAGACTAGTGTCGTGCACTGTAGGCCGTTAGATTACACACACCCGCACGGGTGTGTGTGTGTATGTGTCCGATCTAACGGCCGGCAGTGCACAGCACCATGCTGTGCACTGCAGAGGATCCTACCCCCATTTTAACCGGAATCGGTCGGGACCGGCCCGGTCCGGCCTGTGGTCAACAGATCGGGTTGGAACCGCTGACCACGGGCCGGTTCCAACACCGGAACCGCTATGCAGCACTGGCCGGTTACGAGTCGCATTTTTCTGGGCTCGTGAACCGGCGGTTCCGGCACGACAGGCGATGTTGCAGGCAGGCGCAGGGCTATGCTGCAGGCTAGGCACGACAGTCGATGTCCCGAATCGGCGGTTTTCCGCCCAAAACCGGCGGTTTTCCCATTTTTTTTCAAATTCAAAATTCAAAATTTTCCCAACTCCCACCCAATTTTATCTATAAATATCCCCTACTTCCACCTTTAAAATCATCTCATTGTGTTAACAATATTCTAAACTCTCTTCTCTTCTACTTCTAATTCTCCTTCATTCTTTAAAATTTAAATTGCTCTTCTTGCTCTATAATTCTACTAAATACTAAATACTATCTACTAAATACCCAATTTCATGTAGGCTCCTTAGGAAGTACTTCTTTTATCGAAAACCAATTCGCTCAAGCCGCCTATTCATTTATGCAAACACAAATGAGTCGTACTTCTAACGAATTAGATACATATTTGTCTAGTACATTTGCTTTCAAAAATGTAGGTGGTCAAAAGTTCGACATCTTGAAATGATGGTCCATGCACGAGAGGGAATATCCCATCCTCGCCACCATGGACAAGGAGTTATTCGTGGTTCCGGCCACTACGGTCTCCGTCGAGCAAGCATTTAGCATTGGTGGACTTGTCTTGGACGAAAGACGAAGCAACATGGATCCTTGAAATATGGAGGCCACCATGTTGCTTGATGATTGGTCCAAAGCCGAATTGCGAGCTCAAGAGAACCAATGGGATCAAGCCGAAGAGAGCCCAGACGATTCATACACCGAGTCCGAAAGATCTGACGCCGAGGCCTACGACTAGGTAAGTTAAGGTAAGAGAACTATGTGGGCTTTAATTCTTCATTATTCAATAAAGATACGTAGGCCACTCAATTTTAATATTTGTACTCCCTTCGTCCCAACTAGCATTTTATAAAAAATATCTAGCATTTTATAAAAAATATAAAAACATTTCAAATTTTTATTTCAAAAAAAAAACATTTCAAATTTTTATTTCAAAAAAAACATTTCAATTTTTTATTTCAAAAAAAAACATTTCAAACTTTTATTTCAGAAAAAACATTTCAAATTTTTATTTCAAAAAAAACATTTAAAAAAAACATTTCAAGCTAGTTGAGACGGAGGGACTATTAAAATTGAGCTCAAGCCCTTTATTTATTCATTCTTTTTCCCTTTGTAAAAAAAAATTGTATCACCGTAACATTGTAATATTTATTTTATTAGTTTAGTTAGTATTAGTTAGTTTACTTATTCAATTTTAAAGATTGTATCATTGTAACATTTCTTTTGTACATAGATAGAATCATAGAAATCAATGAAGATATCAATTTTTATGCATTATTTTGATTGTAAATATTTTAGAACTATTTTTACTTTATTACATTTCAAATTTTCAATATTTCAAATTTTCAACACAAGTAATTTAATTTCCAAAAAAAAGTCATAAAAAATATTACAAGTTACTATAAATTACATAAAAAAACACAACATAAAGAATTTCTAAATTTCTAAATTATTTAATAAGTTAATATATTTTTATTAAATTAACTTAAGTAATTTTAAAATTTCAATACTGGTAAATTTAAAAATTTCAACACAAATCATTTAATTTAGAAAAAAAAAGATATAAACAAGATTATAAATTATTATAAATTATATAAAAAAATACAACAAAAAAACAAAAAACAAAAAACCGCAGGTTCAGCCCGGGAACCGCCGGTTTTCGGTCAGGCCATAAACCGCTGGTTTTGGGCCCGGGAACCGACCCTTCTACAGAATACCCGGGCCGGTTCCGATTCACCTCTTCTGGTGAATCGAAATCGGCGGTTCACAGCCCGGTGGCAACACTACAATAGACACGTCAAAAAAAAGAGGCATCCAATAGCGTGAGATGGAGTGTTTTTAGGGCCGAGAATCGGGACATCCCGAGGTCCCGATCCCGAAATGCACCAATTTGGTGGTCCCGGTCCCGGTCCCGATCGGGACTTCGGGAGTCCCGATTCCCGAAATGGGATAAAATTTAAGTCTCGGTCCCGGTCCCGATCCCGATGTTAATTTTTCGAAATGTCCCGAAATATCCCGAATGTCCCGGAATGTCCCGAAATCAGAAAAGAAAAAATAAAATTGATTGAAATTAAAAATTTCAATCGGGACTTCGGATAGTCCCAATCGGGATTTCGGGACTCTCGAGTCCCGAAATTACCAAAGTTTAAGGTCCCAGTCCCGGTCCCGGTCCCGAAAAATTCGGGATTCGGGGTCCTGTTTTCCGTCGGGACTCGGGACGGGACCGGGACTCGGGATTTCCCGATCCTAAATTCTCAGCCCTAAGTGTTTTCGTTCATTGGCGTAGTCCCTTTCTACCTCATGAGGTGATTTATTTACCTCGGGATGTCATGAGGTAGCGAAGTCCCTTTCTACCTCATGTCATCTCGGAAAATAGGGTACCCAGTAAAATGGGTACTCGATTTATTGAGTCGGGCCACGAGCTGCTTAAATTGATACTCATTTTTTCCTGGAAAATCGGGTACCCATTTATAAACACCCCTAGTTATTACTCCAATGCAACTCGAAAAACCAATTACCTACTTATGAACACCCTAATTATTAGTACCATGCAACATAAGAAAAGGAGATCCCTTTTAACATTTTTCTACATATATTAGTAGCGAAGTCCCTTTCTACCTCATGACAGTCATCATGTGGTATCCATTAATTTATTTGGTGGAGCCTCAAAAAACTCAAGAGCATTGTGTCCTACTCATCTAAGTTGGGAATCTGTCTGATGCATCTTTTTTACCCTTTCAGAAAATACACTTCTTTGTTAAATATAGTATTTAATGCAGGACCTAAAAATATAGTACCAAAAAAGATGAGAGTTAATCCGGACCATAGCCATGTGTGCTTCCACAATCCATTTCTTTTTCAAAGAACATAACGGTTATGTACTTGTTGTTGGGCCTCATGTTTCTCAATGTGATTCTCTTTCACATTTTAATCGTTTCAACGGAGCCAAAGACGTCTTGTTTTTTGGTTCTGCATTATAATGAAATAAAATAAATTTTCGATGTAATTTTTATTTGAATCATCCAAAAACAGTCTCTCTATGTTAAGGCAGGGGTAAGACTGCGTACATCCGATCCCCCCTTACCCTGCTTTTTGCGGGAGCCGTTGAGGCATTGGGGTAATGTTGTTGTTGTTGTTGTTTCATGTGACTGCAAATCCACAAAGCGGGAAATAGAACTTTATTTTATGATATCGAAATTTCAAGCTTACACCTGAGCAGATTCGATCGGAATGAGAGGCGGCATAGACAGTCGCCCACGGCACCAAAAATCAATGGGGCTGCAAAATACATAAAAAAAGAAAAGAAAAGAAGAATTCATTCCTTTCTAAGATCGGAATGAATGCTTACATATCAGGCTCAGATGCTTATGTGTCAGTTTCGCAAATTTCGGAAAAATACATGAAATATGAGACGTGGAATTTGAACTCGAATGAGCATGAAATATGCACTTCAAAAAAACATGCCACCGCCACTCGGCTATTGTAATTACAGTAAAACCTCTCGAGAAGAATACTCTATTAAGTAATAAACTCTATTTAGAAATAAAAATTTATGGTCCCAACTTGAGACTAGTTATAATTTGGAATAAACTCCATATTGTCACAATCATATATTTTCAAATCCCAACATAAGGAAATAAACCTCCATTTACGAATAAATCATAATATATATATATATATATATATATAATTTTTACAATAGATTTAAGTTGATCTAAAATACTTGTTCAAGGTTGATTGTGACAAAGATTTACTCTTTTGTGTTGTAACCATATCCTTCAACTTGCGTGTGCCCATTAGCTCGTCCAAATGACCACCTTCTTGTTGAACCCAAAATATTTCCAACTTGTCGAGTAAGCTTAAAGCTTATTCACATGAATTTTTTTGTACTTCTATGCTATCATCCTCTGGATTATTTTTCTCATTTTCTTGCCTAATTCCTTCAATGATTTCTTCATCGGTTAAAGCATAAGCAATTTTCTTGCGTAATTCCTAAGTTTACAACATATTACATACATGTATCTACTAATTATAATATTTATATATTATATATGCACTTTCAAATTTAAAAAAAAGTTCTTCTTAAAACTCTATTTAGTAATAACCTCCATTTAATAATTTTTTTATGTTCCCAATGATATGACTTTAAAGGTTTTACTGTAGATGCTAACTCTTGATATACCTTTTCTGATATAGCACTTCCCAAATTATGATTTTCACTAATTTTCCATTTGTCCAGTTATTTTTCTACAATTATTATTTTCTTCTATTTAATTCAAAACTTAAGTCACAATTATTTCCTTTTAATTATGTGAATAAAAAAGATGATGACTTTTGGAGTAAATATAATCACTTACTATATCTAAGCATGATAGAGATTTTGTTTGAGTTGTCTATTGATGATATATATATTTAATTGATTGGATTATTTATTAATTCATAATATATTGATTAAATTCTATTTATTTAAAAACTTATTGTTGCTAATCATTATTATTTCTTTTGATTTCTTTCAGTAGATAATTGTTATTCTTCATTTCTAGTCACATGTTTACCATATTTTTAATTTTATATTTAACTTGTGATTATCAATTTAGATTTAAATTAAAAATATTATTTTTATATAATACTTAAAGTATTGTTAAATTTATTTCAACATTTATTTTTAAAATATAAATTTCTAATAATTTTTCTAATATATAATTAGACATATCAATGGTCAAAACTTTCGATATTTGCCATTGCATTCTTCTTATCAATCATACTTGTAATATTAATTAGTATTATTTTATTTTATTTTCTATAATGGTGGATTTATTTTATTAGTTGATAAATTAATTGCACTAAAATATGGAACTTCTCAAATATGTAATATATTTTGTGCATTAAACTAGATAAAAATGGCCGGTTATTATACCCTTAATTTATAGGGGTTGAAGGTGGAACTAACCCTATCAAATTTTTTAATATTCTTTTACCAATTTTTTATTAAACTTTTGCCTTTTTATGAACCAAAAATTGATCGAAACTGGCCAGACCGACCAAAAATTTAAGTGGAACTGAATTGACTGATAGATCAGTAACTTAATTATCGAAAGCCGACCATAATCGGTATCAGTTGTGGTTGGGGAATTATGCTATCGATTTATTTATATTTAACTAAAAACCATTAAAACTATCACAAAAAAATACTGATTGAACCGAAGGTCGGTTAGTCTAAAGACCTATAATACCCTTCCCACTAATCGTAGGTTCGAACTGAGCAACACCCATCGGTATCGATATTAGAGTCTATTATACCAATTTAGTCGATAACCGACCATAACTAGTCTCATATCAATTTTGGATTTTATAAAACGATTGGTCAATTATCGACCATGACCGATTTGGTTATTTCGGTAGTTGAACCGTACCCTCCCATATCTATAAATGGTACTTCCTCCGTTTCATAATGCTGGCTCCATATGGGAAATCATGTCGTTCAATGTATAAGTACTAATAACTTTTAATTATATATAAAAAACTATTAAAAAAAATAATATTTTGAAATTATACAAACAAATATTTTTTGGATAGGACTCAAAATTTGATAGTTTTATAAAATCAGTAATTTCTCTCAAGAAATTAATTACATGGGGAAAAAAAGATGGTAAAGATTAGGGGTGTATTTCGAACCGAACGAACCGAACGGTGACCTTAACGAACGTTCGTTCGTTAAGAGTTTGGTTCGTTCGGTTCGTGTTTGATAAAAATACAAATCATTTGTCCGTATTCGGTTCGTTAAAATTTCACATATTTCGTGTTCGTTCGTTAGCGTTCGATTTTTCGATTCGTTTTGATCGTTCGTTTGTTCGTTTGTGTTCCAAAATATAAAAAAACTCAAACTACATGCAATAATAATCCAAAAAATAAAAAGAGTATATATTTAAAAATTATGGGTTTTGAACTGGTAGGTTTTATTTTGTTTATATAAATTTATTAATTATTGTAAAATTATTAATTATTTTTATTAATTATTGTAAAATTAATAATAATTATATAAAAACTCCTTGTTCGCGAACTAACGAACATATATTATTTTGTTCGTGTTCAATTCATGTATGTACAAACTGTTCGAGTTTGACCGAACAGAACACGAACTGAACAATGACCGAACATTTTCGCGATCTTTTCACGAACGCTCGGTTCATTTAAAGACTAAACATGCCAACCATTGGTGCTTTTAGTTTGGCCAAAAGCTACAAAAACGAGGCACGTGCCCAATCAAAACATCCTCTACCCTTGCGCTTCTTCTTTCCAAGAAATGATTGAAAGGGACTTCGCCACCAAGCAATTTTGCATATATCCCACATTAATGCAAACATTGAGCTTACTCTAAAGCAGTTCATGTTGCCAAAGTTTAGATTATTATATATAATCACATGCTAAAATATTTTTTATATTTCAATTAGGCCAATACTTAGTCCACCTTTTTATTTTCCCTCCGGTAGAAGAAAAGTATTGTCCTCAAACCTGAGTACTCCCATGAAGCTCTGCCTCACAACGATCTAGGAGTAAGTTTTTCAACATGACATGTTCGTCTCGTGGTCCCTCGTTTGGGTTACAGGACGGAACGACGCTTACTGAACCCGATTCTAGAGTTAAAATTTCACACCCAGACATTGCCTTATGGGCTCCAGGCGTTCCCCTAACTCCATCGTAATTGGTGTGGTCCGTGTGGACTTCAGGCTATCCTCATACTTGTCATTTTAGCATCTTTAAGTTATAGAACTTAAAATTATGCATAGAACTACGGAATTCGTTGAATATCGCTCCTAGCTCTTCACAATGCCAACTAATTTTGCTCCCCTCTAACTAAAAAATTAAATAAGAAAACAATAAAAAGTATGGTTTCCACTTCTCAAGCAATTTTATTAAAACCCTTGGTTGTAACTTGTGGATGAAGAGGAGTAACAAGCCAAGGAGCAATTAGATGACCCTTGAAGAAGCAACAATTGAGCAGGCGTGACCGATGAAGAAGAATACGGCAAAACCTTAGAGCCCTTCGGTAATTTATGACCTTGATCGTCTCCCAAAACGTGTTCTTGCTTAATTTCCTTGAGTAATGCCACCACGTCTTTCATGGTGGGCCGATCATCCGGGCGGTTGCTCGTGCATAGGAGGGCTATTCCGAGGGCTTGGAGCATTTCCTGTATTTGTGTGTCCGGATGGCCTTGAAGTTTTTGATCGATGATATCGACTGGCTCCCGCTTGCTCTTTAGGTGATCGCGGACCCATTGGATGACATGGTGGCCATCGGGGAACGAAGGGTCGACTGGTTTTTTGCCGGTTATGATTTCTAGTAGCACGACACCATAGCTATAAACATCGCTCTTTTGGGTGATTTTCAGCATGGAAGAATACTCTGCATAAACCGAATAATAGAAATAAATTACGTTAGTTTCTTGGGACAAATCGGGAGATATGATGACTGCACATGCAATGACTACTTCCCTCGGTACAAACATAAGATGTGAATCCAAATACCAGCAACAACACTTGATGATTTTAACAAATAGTACTACATATTTTCCCTGTTTATGCTAATGATTTTTTTTTTTTTTTATAATCTAATAAAATGCAAGTACTTTGCCTACATCGCATTCGGGATTAACCAATTTAGTATCCGGACTTCACAGATTTGACAAGTTGATTCCCATTGAATTTCAAAACGGCAAGAATCCACCAGGAAAACCCCGAACTTATCAAATACAATAAGTTGATAGCGTATTCGTCCAATGAAGCGAAAATAGGAACTACATCCATGGTCAATCAACTATGAAGCGCAGACACTCTCCCGAAGCCAAGTATCCAGTCAGATATTCCGGACAGGCCGACACGCTCCAACACGCTGCCGACACGCGTGTCAGAGAGTTGGAATTTATTTATTTTGTCGGACACGCCCCCGACACGCTGGCAACATTCTCCCGCCATTGACGACACTTCAGGACATGTCAGGACTTCCGTTGGACACGATGGGGTTGTTTGGTACAGAATATTTTCTATCTTGTAGTAGAGTAAAAGGAGGAAGGTACTGGAGGTAACAGCTAGGTTAACTCCCGTATTCGTGTCGTGTCGTGTCGCTTGTCGAGTCCATGCTTCACAGATCCCAGAGTATACTTGATTGAACATCATTAACTCTTCTTCTTTTTTCTTGTTTTATAGTAGAGAGAACCAAAATGAATTAAACTCACAAGAAAAGAAAATAATCATGAAAATCAAGGGGGAAAAAAACAAGTGTACTGATCTAATATTTTTTTTTTAAAAAAAAACGTCCAAAGTGGACGGGGTTGAGGCGGGACCCACCAACCTGTAGATAATAAAATCAAGAAATACAAAGTATTAGCCCCGAATTACGACAGTCTAGCATCAAGCGGAAATTATATTACCTGGAGCAAAGTATCCATACGATCCAGCAAACTGAGGAGATGAAAAATATGCGTTTTCATCTTCAATAAATCGTGCCAGCCCGAAATCAGCCAAGCACGCCTCATAACGATCCCCCAGTAATATATTATCCGCCTTCACGTCACGGTGGAGGATAGGCGGCACACAGCCGTGGTGCAAATAAGCCAGCCCCTCAGCGACTCCCAGTGCTATCTTGAACCGAATCCCCCACTCGACTCTCTCTCCACGCCCCTCGTGCAATAATGCGCCTAATGTGCCGTTAGGCAAATAATCGTACATCAAAAGCTTAGTCTTCCTATTAGCGGCCCATCCCAGTAGCCTAACGATGTTCCTATGTCGGATACGGGCCAGAGTCGTAATTTCCGACGAAAATGTGGCGGCCGAGTGCTTTTCCGACGACCGGAATCTTTTCACAGCAATCGTGGGCCCGAATGGAATCATGGCCCGGTGCACGATTCCCGACCGACCGTGACCTATCACATTGGCAGGTGTCAGACACCTGGCCACATCGCCAATAGACAAGTCGAGCTTCTTGTAAACCGTCACCTCCCACGGCCCTCCCAATTCCACGTCGTTCTCCTTGTGTGGTTCGCAATCACAGCCCCACTTCGCCCGCATCCTTCCCCCGAGGATGATGTAGAGGGCCGATAGTATCAGGACGCATGCCATGCAGAGCAACACCACTATCGCCACCCTCGCCGCGTGGCGGTGCCCGGCGGAGCCGCCTCTGCTGGGTGAGCAATCGTTGCCGGAAAAACAAAGCCCAGGGTTTCCGGCGAGGACACTTGGCGGCAGCTCATTGAAGAACGATGTGTCTGGCACGCGACCCAAGAAGTTATTGTGGGATACATTGAGGACCACTAGATTATGTAGGCCTGAGAGATAATGAAGGTCTCCAGAGAGATGATTGTGAGATATATCCAGCACGCCTAACCTATCCAACGCGGTGATCTCCTCGGGGATACCGCCGGATAATTTATTCCAACTCAGATTGAGGGCAATTTCCAACGCCGAGATATTCCCTAAACTCGCCGGAATCCGACCCTCGAGCTCATTGCTGCTTAAGTCGAGCAATTGAAGCCTAGAACATGAACCGAGACAATCTGGGATCGAACCCGAGAGTTTATTCTGTCCGAGAATGAGTTTAGTCAGTGAATTCAACGAGCCGAGTCTCGAACTCAATGTACCTTCAATAAGGTTTTCAGAAACATCAAGAAACTGAAGAGCAACAAGCTGATTCAAACTCGCCGGCAAGCTTCCCGAAATCGAATTAGAATGCAAATCAAGAAAAGTGAGATTCCGGCATCCGGAAATCTCACCCGGTATAATCCCGGATATCCGATTAGATGCTAGATCAAAGAAATTCAAATTCTTCAACCTTCCGATATCCGGCGGCACATTCCCCGACAGCTTATTCTTACTGGCCCGAAATCGGATCAACGAAGAACAGTTTCCAATTTCATGCGGTATAGGCCCGGAAAGATTGTTAGACAGCACCAAAAGCTTGCTTAAATTCTGTAAGTGGAAAATACCGCTCGGAATCGGACCTGTTAGCGAATTTTGAGACATGTCGATTGCTTCAAGTTTATGACAGTTAGAAAGAGATGGTGGCATACTTCCCTCCAGGTGATTTTGCCACAAAAACAACAATGTCAAATTCAACAGATTCCCAAACTCCGAAGGAATGCTGCCTGTGATTTGATTGTTATCGAGCTCGATATGAGTTAGAGCCGTGCAATTGCCGAGCTGAGACGGAATCTGGCCCGAAATTTGATTCACACTCAACCGAAGCTCTTCGAGTTGGCTTAACAACCCGAAAGGCTCGGGTATAGTGCCTGTTAACGAATTCATGGACAAATCAATGACGACTAATTTTCGACACATTCCTAGCTCAGGAGGAATAGTTCCGACCAAATTGTTCTGCCAGAGAAGGAGATTCTTCAGGTTCTGAAGATTCCCCAACCGGGCCGGGATCGAGCCCGTGATTGAGTTTTCATATAAGTAAATATTCCTTAATGCAGTGCAGCCTCCAATTTCGGGTGGGATTTTGCCCGAAAGAAGGGTGGTGTAAATAGCCAGAGTTTGGAGATTATTCAGCAGCCCGATAGAAGACGGTAGAAGCCCAGAAATGCTGGTTTCTGCTAGGCCCAACATGGCTAAACTCGTGCAATTTCCAATTTCTCGAGGTAAAGGGCCTTGAAGATTTTTATTACCACCAGCTCTGATAACTTGTAGCTGCTTCAAGTTGCCTATACTGCCCGGAATTTCACCGTCGAGCTGATTATCGTAGAGTGACAGCTCGATAAGGCCCGTTAGGTTTCCGATTTCGATAGGGATGGAGCCCTGGAGGCGATTCGTGTTGAGATAAAGCTCTTCGAGCTTGGGCAGGTGACAAATCGACCCTGGAATTTCGCCGCTCAATGAATTGTCGCTCAAGTCCAAGTAGCTCAATTCTTTAAGTCCGCCAAGTGTTTGTGGAAGTGCCCCAGAGAGATTTGTCCCCGACAGGACAAGTTTGTTGAGAGAAACCAAAGAGCTTAGATTTCCAGGCACATTCCCGAGCAAATCAATGCCTTTCAAGCTAATCTCCACAACTTCGTCTCGAAAGTCACAGGTAATGCCGAACCATCTGCATGGGGTTTCGTCCGTCGGATCCCAATCGCTCAACGGTTCGATTTGTCCGTTCAAGCTGTTTTTCCAGGTGAGAAGTGCCTGTCCCTGTGGATCGACGGCGAAAACAGGGTGGAAAAGGAATGAAAACAGAGAAGAAGAGAGCACAGAGAAAAAGAAGAGTGGCCATAGATAAACAGGCATTAGAATAAGAGAAGAAGAAAATTACGATACAAGTTTCGATGTTAGGGGATTTGAGCTGCCTAGGGACAGGCAATATTGTTAGGAAAACGAAAACGAAAACATGGCTTGTGGGCTATAGTGGATTATATATATATATATATATATATATATATGTATGTCTCTGTGTGTGTGTGAGAGAGAGAGATACAATTTTAAAAGTGCCAGAATCTAAGGATGCAAGAAACAGCTAGGCAATCATGTGTGTATGCATGCATATGAATATATATATGGAGAGGGAGAGAGAGAACAAATATATATATATAATATATATATATATATATGTGTGTGTGTTTTATACGTAGAGAGAGAGGGGGAGGGGAAGCGAGAGTTCAGTGGTGAGATGAACGGGAAAAAAGAGTGGGATGGAGATGGCACACTGACTGGTGATTGTACTTAAAAAAAAAAAATTGTACTCCGTACTCCACAAATCAACTGCTGCAATAGGAACAAAATTGTATTTAAGTGAATAATTAGATGTAATATAGGTGTAAATTTTATAAGTATGGATAATGAATATAAGTTGTATATTCAATTAGTTATTTGTCGTGTTGGTATTAGTTTTAGATGAGTTGGGTTAGTTGCTGGCTTGGCACTCTATTGTTGATCAAGTCACCCGACATTGCGGTCATTTCTTTTATGCATTCGTTTTGTATTTAGAAGCTAGAATTGATTTGTAATTTATATTATTATGATAATGAGAGAAAATCATTCCCAAAATGCTCTCTTCTTCTTCTTCGATTCTCTATCTATTTTCTACTATTTTTATTATGGTATCGGAGATATAAGCTTCCGTTGATTTTTTTTTCTCGCTTTTTGTTTTCCAATGGCTGCGTAAAACAACACCAACAACAATAATAACAAAGGCGTTACTGTGAATTAAGATCACAACAGTCCATATTATCTTTCTCCTGGCGATTCTACTGGTGTTCAACTTGTCACGCAACAGCTCAATGGATCTAACTATAACAGTTGGTATAGATCCATGACGACGGTGTTGACGGCGAAAAACAAGTTGGACTTCGTCACCGGAGCTCTGTCCAGACCTCGTGTCGCTGATCTGTTGTATTCTCAGCGGATCCGATGTAATAGTATGGTAATTTCGTGGATCAGGAATGCTGTAGTTCCTGAGGTAAGTTTAAGTATCATGTACTTAGATGATGCCTCTCAAGTTTGGGATGACTTCAAGGACCGGTTTTCTCAAGGTGATTTAACTCGGATCTACCAGTTGAAGCAGTAGCTGATCAACCTGCGACAAGGCAATGACGCCGCCGGTGCCTACTACACGAAATTGAGGATATTATGGGACGAATTTCGTGATTTCCAACCGATGTCGTGTATTTGTGAGAATTGCAGTTGCAACATTACGAAGAAGTGGAATGAATTTTAGGCACAAGAGTGTGCGATGCAGTTTTTGATCGGGCTGCATCCTTCATATTCACATATCCGATCACATATACTCTCAATCACTCCTCTTCCAGCTCTGTCGAAGATATTTGCCTTGGTAATGCAAGAGGAAAGGCAGAGATCGATTGAGTCTATTCCTCCTTCTGCACCAGCGATGATGAGAGATCAATCTGGATCTATTGTGAATGCTGGTTCCGGTGGTCGTGGCAGAGGAGAAAGAGGAAAAATGTTGTGCACAAAATCCCAAAAATCTCAATCGGTTATTACATTGTCGTGGACCCCACGCCAAGAGATCCACCAGGCGAACACGACTAACATACATCAATTTGACCAAAAAGGAAAATCACAGTCCCTAGTATGATATCCGACACAATATTCCGATGTGAAATTTCAACGAGAAAAATGGGCCTAGATGGCCAAAATGAAATACAACGACATCCACGAGCCTTGATCGGATAACACATAATAACGACGACTCACAAGCTGGAGAACACTCCAAACAGACTGACCAACGTGAACACCGAAACAACTCGGGACTAGTATCGCTCGAATGCCTCGTCGCCATCGCCATGCCCTTGTGTCTCAACTCTCTCCTCGCAAACACCTAAAATATGAAAACATGTTCCGCCCCACGGGGTCAGTCACCCAGATAATGAATATCAAATACATGTATAACATGATATGCATCCAAAGACAAAACACACGGTACAACAATGATATTACGAGATGTTCACAAACCAAGGTAAGAACCGAGCATTCGTGAAACACTATGCCCACGGCATACGATCAATATCTGCTCAATAGGTTAGAACACAAGTGCCCAACGATGAATCATCAATATATAACACAACAACGAATTACCCGAAGGTAAACCAAACCAAAGCCGAAATATATATGAACCACAGTGCCGGAAGGCTCCAACGGAAACACCAATACATCACACATGCCCTAAAATCCCTTAGCCGAAGTTGCAAACTGTCACATGGCCTAAAATCAACTCAGCTGAAGCTGCAAATCATCAGCTGAATCCAAACATCCCGAAGCTGTATCGCATGAGGGGCCGAAGCCACACAGCACGAAGCCGTATCACAATGACGGCCGAAGCCACAACACGAAGCTGTATCACAATGAGGGCCGAAGCCACAGCACGAAGCTGTATCACAATGAGGGCCGAAGCCACAGCACGAAGCTGTATCACAATGAGGGCCGAAGCCACAGCACGAAGCTGTATCACAATAAGGGTCGAAGCCACAACACGAAGCTGTATCACAATGAGGGCCAAAGCCACAGCACGAAGCTGTATCACAATGAGGGTCAAAGCCACAACATGAAGCTGTATCACAATGAGGTCATCCAATGACCGTGACCTGCTGAGTTGCAGGTGCTGGGAAACCAACCGCGAAGGTTCAAGCCCTAGACTTACCCATAATGAGATCACCCAGTGACCGTGACCGTGACCTACTGAACTGTAGATATTGGGAAACCAACTGCGAAGGTTCAAGTCCCAAACTTACCCATCGAGCACTAGCCGAGACTAGCCTCCAAAACACAATTAATCACAAACGGCAACGATCACAAGATAATCGAATTCACAAGAATGATAGTGTGCTGCCCTGAGTCGTCCAACAAGAAAAGAATAGCTCACGAATGGGTACCGTCCTCGGCGGTCCAAATTCAAATACTTCGATTGGCTTGGAATGGCCAATCGATAACAACGACTCAACAGATGGAAACTATCCTCAACAGTTCCAATTCAATACCTCGATTGTCTTAGAAAGACCAATCGATAACAATGGCACAACGGATGGAAAACATCCTCGACAATCCTAATTCAATACCTCGATCATCTCAGAACGACCAATCGATAACAACGACTCAAAAGATAGGAATTATCCTTGACAGTCCCAATTCAATACCTAGATTATCTTAGAACGACCAATCGATAACAACGACTCAACTGATGGAAAATGTCCTCGACAGTCCCAATTCAATACCTCGATTGTCTCAGAACGAATAATCGATAACAACAACTCAACGGATGGGAAATGTCCTCGAAAGTCCCAATTCAATACCTCAATTGCCTTAGAATGGCCAATCGATAACAACAACGATAACAGATGCCTCAACGCCTTTAATCGGCCACCAAAGATAGAGATGACAATCAAATACGTCAATGCCTTCAATCGGCTAATACAATATTAATAGAAAAACATCGATATCAATAACAACGATCACAACCATATCTCAATGGAACATCAGTCAACAATAACAATTGATACATCGAATACCGCGAACCGGATATCGACAACAAAATTAACAACAAGCATCTCAATGCCTTGAACCGGCTATTAACGAACAACAATAATATTTGGCATAATTGCTGAAGGGTATCGTGTCAAAAAATCCCCTAATATCAACGAAAATCATGAAGAGACTACGTCTCGAAATGATACAACACGTTCATACACATATATGATAACATTAATCTCATTGACTAGTACAAGTGTAAACCCTGCCTCAAACCGAAGGGGATGAAATCCTCCAACGACCGACAAACGGCGTCCTCCGACAGTCACAAGCATTCGAACAACCTTGAATGAAATACAATTCATCCAATAACGTGATATCGATTGAAAACAACACAATACATAACCTCGATTCAAACACGAATCGATCAAGCCACACAAACGAACATCATAGTCCTCAACTATGAATTCTAACGTGCTCTGACACCTCAATGATCAAATTGGTCAAAATGTTCTTAACACTTGTGAAAATAATTCAACAACAATCATTAAGAACAACAACATATTAATCATCCTAAAATGATAATATCACCTATATCATCACTATCACCTCAAGAACATCATCAACTCTACTAACATGATGTCTAAACAATAATCATCTACCAATTCATCATAAATTCGGATTAATCAACAACATTAAATCAACCATTTCAAGATTATGACAATCATCACATAATTCATCATAATTCTATACTAAAATGGTTAGAATCTCCCAAGAACACAAACAACAACAATAATCATCTCAAAGATTTGTTAATCATTTAACAATCTTAACATAACTCTTCCTAGACATGATTATAACCTCCAAGTATTCTAAAACATTAAGAATAACTCCTCCTCAAGACATAATCATCATGTTCTTAATATAAGTTATAAAAACTCATCAAAAATCATGTTATCCTCCAACAATAACTAACTACACGAGGTAAACAACAACAACCTCCTAATCTTGAGATAAACACAAGACTAAACACATACTTCTTGAAGAAGTGAAGAACAACCTCAAACCATCAAGAAACACTCCAAACTTCAAGCTCCCAAGCTCCAATCCAAGTATGAAGCTCGAAATCAAGTTGGAAGAAGCCGGAATACACTAAGAGATACATAGGGATGATTTCTAGGGAAATAAATTGGAATTAGATCATGAGGAAATGAAAGACGAAGCATGTCTTTATAATCTTTACAGTTCATTACAGCCCTTATCCCCTAAGCATAATGTACGTAAGAATCATTACGTACGCTAACACATAAGTGTACGTATGTAACGATCCTCTAGAGGCTACTACCTCAAAACGGGATACTCATTACGTATGTTAGCAGTTATGCATAGTGTACGTAATGGTCGTTGACTTATCTGCATCGAAAAGCTAACTGATCCAATCACATTCGACCCCACACACCGAAAATCAGATGAGATCAGATACCCTATGTTACGTACATAAGCAACATGGTTTAACGTACGTAACCTACCATCCTTAACGTATGTAATGCTATGCAAGTAGCGTACGTTAGGCTCAATATACTTAGCCAAAAATTAAACTCCAAAAGGAAGCCCTCTGTGATGCATGTCAGAAAGGGAAACAAACCAGAGCATCATTTAAGCCAGTTCAGCTTACCACTCTCACCACAAGAATTCTAGATCTACTTCATATGGATCTCTTTGGCCCCATCAAGCCAAGGACATTGAGTGAAAGAAAGCATGCTCTAGTAGTAGTAGATGACTACTCAATATATACATGGATTGTTTTTCTTTATAAAAAGAGTGAAATTTTGACAAAGCTACCTGAGCTGCTAAGGAAGATCCAGAATGAGAAATCCCTCTCAATCATCAAGATCAGATCAGATAGAGGAAGAGAATTTCTCAACAAGGCAATCACTGAATATAGTGATCAGAATGGGATCCAGCACGAGGTTTCTGTATCCAGGACTCCACAGCAGAATATTGTTGCTGAAAGAAGAAACAGAATCTTGAAGGAAGATGCTAGGTCCATGATTGCTAAAGCTCACCTGCCAAAGAGGTTCTGGGTTGAAGCTGTCAACACAACATGCCACACTCAGAACAAGAGTATAAAGAGACATGGCAAAACTCCCTATGAGGTTTGGAATGGCACAACACCAACTGTTGCATATTTTCATATTTTTGGTTGTAAGTGTTTCATCCACAACAATGGTAAAACCCAACTAAATGCCTTTAATGCTAAAATTGATGATGGTCTATTTATGGGATACTCACAAATAAGCAAGGCATACATAGTATTTAACAAAAGAACCTTAGTTGCGGAAGAAACTCCCCATGTTGTGTTTGATGAGTCTACTGTTGAGTACAGGAAACAGGTGGAATTAATTGAGAATGAGCTCAAATCTGCCACCCTAGAAGAAGTCATCATTCATGATACAGGAATTATGGACTCACCTGCAGATCAGCTCCAAGACCCAACTGCAGATCAGATAGGACCCCAAAACCTACCTGATCCAGATGCAGCTGATGAAGATCCATCTATAGCTAATAAAGACCCATCTGCGGAACAGACAGGATCCCCACCTGCAGATGACAAGACCGTAGCTGATCCAGTTGCAGACCAAGGAGGTCAGAACCAAGCTGAAGCAGAGAGAGAAAAAGTCCACCAAAGCAACTCTACAGGGGGAACAAACCCTGAAGAAGAAATCCCAAATGGCTTATAGATCATCCCATTCAACAAATCATTGGAAATCTAACTGATGGAGTCAGAACCAGACAATCCACAGTACCTGCAGGAATGGAAATGTTCTCATGTTTCATGTCTCAAATGGAACCCAAGACAACAGAGCAAGCACTGGAGTAATGCAATGCTAGAAAAGCTCAACCAGATGGAGAGAAACAATGTCTGGGAACTTACAGACAGACCAGATCACAAGAAAGTTATTGGTACCAAATGGGTGTACAAGAACAAGTGTGATGAAGATGGAGCCATTGTTAGGAATAAAGCCAGACTTGTTTCTAAAGGCTATGCATAATGTGAAGGAATAGATTTTGATGAAACTTATGCACCTGTTGCAATATTGGAAGCCATAAGACTATTCCTTGCATATGCAGTATTCAAGGATTTTGAAATCTACCAAATGGACGTGAAAAGTGCCTTTCTCAATGGAATTCTAGAAGAAGAGGTCTATATGGAGCAACCCCTGGATTTGTCAAAGGATACAAAGTCTACAATCTTTTGAAAGCTCTATATGGACTCAAGAAGGCATCAAGAGCATGGTATGAAACATTATCTGTGTTTCTAGAGAAGAACGGATTCAACAAAGGCAACGTGGACAAGACCCTATTCAGAGTAAAGCATGAAGGCCACATATTATTAGTACAAATATATGTGGATGACATCATATTTGGCTCAACCAATCCAGAGCTATGTGAGAAGTTCTCAAATATTATTCAAGGAGAATTTGAGATGAGTATGATGGGCAAGCTGAATTTCTTTCTAGGTTTGAAAGTCAAGCATATGAATAATGGAATTTTCATCAATCAAGCTAAATACACAAAAGACTTAATCAAGAGATTTGGAATGGAATCATCCAAACCAGCAAGAATACCAATGAGCACAAGCCTACACCTAGATGCAGCTGAAGAAGGCATATCAGTGGATTCAACCCACTACAGAGGACTTATTGGATCATTGCTATACCTCACTACAAGCAGACCTGATATTTCATATGCAGTGGGTGTATGTGCAAGATTTCAATCCAATCCAAAGCAGTCCCACCAGGAAGCATCTAAAAAGATTATCAGATACCTTAAGTCTACATTCAATGTTGGACTATGGTATCCTAAAGATGACAACTTTGAGCTATCAGGATACTCAGATGCAGACTTTGCAGTTTGCAAGATTAATAGGAAAAGCACTAGTGGAACGTGCCAATTCCTAGGAACCAGATTAATATCCTGGTTAAGCAAGAAGCAGGTATCTAACTCAATATCAACCACAGAGTCAGAATACATAGCTGCAGGTAGCTGTTGTGCACAGATTCTATGGATCAGACAACAACTAAGGGACTACAATATCATTGCAAATGAAGTCCCAATATGGTGTGATAACAACAGTGCAATTGCAATAACCAATAATCCAGTATTGCACCCAAGGACAAAGCACATTGATGTTAAACATCATTTCATCAGAGATCATGTGCTTAATAAAAGAGTCCGAGTAGAAAGAGTCAGCACGGAGTATCAGATTGCTGACATATTCACTAAACCTTTGCCAGAAGAAAGGTTTTTGGAGCTAAGTAAGGAACTTGGCCTACTAGATTGGGAATCTAGTGCAGATGAGAAAGCTACCTGATGATCATATCAGACGAGCGAAGGAACTTACCTGATACAAATGAGGAAAAGTTACCTGAAGCAGACAAGAAAGATCTACCTGAGCAGATCAGATGAGGAGACGAAGGACAGACGAAGCTGACCTCAGGCAGCACATCCTACCTGATGCATAGAGCAAACTGATGCAGATCAGACAAGAAAAAGTTAGCTGACCCACAGGTGACACAAGCTACCTGATGCAGAGCAGTCAAAAAGTCAAACGGTCAAACCAGCTAAGTTTTCCTATCCCTGACCGACTCTTAAATATTATATTACTATTTATTTATACATGGCAAATACACGTTCACACGACCACCATAGTGTCCAATTAAAAATTCAACCATCATTTTTTCAAATTCTCAAAAGTTGGACCCCCGCTTAATTTAATCTATTATTAAAATCAAACGTCTTTTCGAATGGCTATTTAAGTCGGCGAAATCATTTCACAAGAACTTTATCGTCTTCAAGCTTTTAAAACCCTAATTTTCAAAAAGCAAAAAATCCTTTGAATCTTCAATACACTCAGCGAGAAATTTTATTTGCAGAAATGGAATCCTATATTGAAGGAGTCAACCTCAAGATTGTGAAGGACCAGATTATTTTCAGTCTGGTGGTCAATTTTGAAGGCTTGCTGGAAGCTAATCTGGAACCAGATATGTATTCTATTATTCGGGTGATGAAGAAAAATGGGATCTACCCATTTTTGGATATTAACCCCAAGGTTCTATACAAGGATGCTGTCATTTATTTTTTGAAGGAAGCAGAAGTCACGGAATCGGGAATCAAGAGATCAATTTTTGGAGAGGAGGTGACGATTTCTTCCCAGACAGTCGCGGAGGCGTTCGGGATGAAATCAAGGGGCATATCTGTTGAAGCCCTCAAGCAAAGCGCCGTAGAGACCTGGTATGGAATCAAATTACCGAAACAACCGTGCAAGCTGAAATTGACGGCAAATAGAGGCGACTTGAAGAAAGAGTACCGATATGTGTTGGACATCACAAATAAAATCGTGATGGGGATGGCAAGCAGCTATGACCAGCTGTCATCTGTCAAGTACATGGTGCTGGGAGCCCTTCTCCAGAGTGAGAGGCTTGACTGGGCTGACTACATATACAAACAGTTGGTCCATGAAGTCAACAAGGTTCACTGGATATAAGATGAGAAGAAATTCAAGACCAAGCTGGCTTTTGGAACGCCAATAAGCTGGATCTTGGAATTCCTTGGGAAGGCGAAAGGGACTGCAGACCCCTTTCACGTAAACAAGAGACTTGGTCATCTGGACCAAGAAACATTGAAGAATCTTGGATTCAAGAGGAAGGCTGCCCAATTGCTGAAGGATATGTCAAGTGGACCTCCCCCCTATAGAAGACCTTCGGATTCAGACGAAGACCACTCTGATGCGGCCGACTTACCTGCAGGACAGAAGTCACCTATAGCCCGTAAGTCACCTGCAGATAAGGAGCCATCTGCTGACCAGTCAGACTCAGATTCGGATAATACTCCTCTAGCTCTGAGATTCAAGAGGAAAGCGCTAATTGCAGAGGAGGTAGTTCATGTCACGTCATCACCTTACCATTCACCCAAAAGGCCTAGACGCCTTGATTTTGAAGATGCAGAGCAACTCCCCCACTCACCTACACCTAAGCCATCCGAAGTCTCTGCAGCTCAGATGCAGATAGTGATCACACCTAAACCTGCACCTATCCCTGTTGAAGAGGATCAGCCTGACCACCGAGACCCGATGGCTGACATTATCCCATTGCTGACTCTTCCAAGTATGACAGAAGAGGAAGAGGCAAACCTGATTATCAATATCCCTGAATCAGGTTACTCCCTAAATCTTCTGGAGAACAACCCTTTGGAGCTATCAGTAGATCAACTACACCTGGTAAAACATCACTCTCTCAAAGTTTCTTTTGTCAATGTTTTTAAAGAATGGAAGAACTTAAAATCTCTTTCATTTAATCAATTACAATCATTTGTTGAGAAGAGTAGCTGGGAATTTGCCCAGGCTACAAAGAAGTTCGACGATAATTGTCGGAAATGCGGTCAAGCCAATCACTACGCGAAAGAATTTTGAGGATCTGCTTCCAAGCCTCAAATCGAAGGATTAAAAAAGAATGAAGTCCTAATTGCCTCTTGGAGTGATGACGAGGAGGAGATTGAAAGATCCCTAGATGCAAATCTCGCATTCATGGCTCTCGACTCAGAAAATGCTATCGAGGTAAGTTCTAAACTCAATGATGATGAATATGATTCATTTGATTTTTGTGATTCACAAGACGTTAATCATGACGATGAGCTATTAAGCACGTTTGAATCCTTAAATATGAAATATGATGAATTGGTTAAATTAAATATGGCTTTAAAGAGGAAAATAAAATCTTTAGAACTCCAAAATTCTACTCTTCAAAATAAAGACAAAAATATTAAAATAGACCATATCTTATGCCTTGAGAAAGAAAATATTTTGAAAATAGAGTTGACAAAAAGTCAAAAGGAATTGAAATATATAATAAATAAATTTACTCTCTCAAAGTTTCGTTTGTCAATGTTTTTGAAGAATGGAAGAACTTAAAATCTCTTTCATTTAATCAATTACAATCATTTGTTGAGAAGAGTAGCTGGGAATTTGCCCAGGCTATAGAGAAAGTGCTCATGAGTTCCTGTCATGAGACAAATGTAATTCTAATGCTCCAGGAGAACTGGTTCCTGTCAAATTTCAAAACCAACATGGACAAGTTCGTCCTTTGAGTAATGAAGGGGGTATTGGCTGGGAAGGTAAATGAAGATGAAGGTGAAGTTGAAAAGGAAAAAGGTATAAGGATAGAAGAAGTGGAGAAAGAAGAGTCTGAGAAAGTGGAAGGGGAGAAAGAAATAAAAATAGAAGAAGTTGACGAAAAATAATCTGAGATAAGAGAAGAAGAGGAAGAAAGGGTATAAGAAGCAGAAGAAAAAATAATAGTTGAAAAACAGTCTGAAGAAGTTGAAGTTGAAAAGACAGAAGAGTTAGAAGAAGGTGAAGAAGGAGAAGAGGTTCAAGAAGAGGAAGAAAAAGAAAAAGAAGAGGAGGAAGAAAAAACAGATGAGGAGGAAGAAGAAAATAAAGAGAAAGATGATGATGATGATGATGATGATGATGAAGAAAAAGAGGAATAGAAGAAGGAGGATGCCGAATATGAAGATGATGATGATGAGCCTGGGGCACCTGATCAAGCCACCAGCTCAGATCCGTCAAATGAAGAGGATGACAGATCGGGGACACCTGACAAAACCCCATCTGATCAGCCTCCTGCAGATAGGACCCTGCAGAAAGACAGGTCGACTCCCCTCAGGCAACACCTATCTCATCTGATATGGCTAACCTAATCAAGCGCATAGTTGAAGAGAGAGTTGGCAATCTCATAGCCACTGAGATTAAACCTGACCTCCAATCCCTTAATGCAAAAATGGACACATTACTACTGAAGAGTGTCCATCTACCTCCTCCTACCAATTCCAGAATGCCTCTAGGCATGTCTGATTAGATGTCTAGAGTGGAACAACAGTTAACCATTCTGGTTGATGCTGGCAAAAAGGGGGAAGAGAGAGGAAAGGGGGAAGTAAGAGGTCAGGGGGAAGAAAAGCTGCAAGAACAAATCCAACCCATCAGGCAAGAAGAAGATGTTGTTGAGGAAGTCAGAAAGGAGTTGAGGACCAAAGCAAGGAATGACCTCCCTCTGATTCAAGCTGGGACGTCCAATCTGAAAAGAAAAGAGTTGTCTGCTCCTGCTCCTGCTGATGACCAACCTGCAGCTAAGAGGAGGAAAACCAGAGTAGGGGATGAGCATAGATATGAATGGGAAGGCAAAGAACTTTGGTACGTTGAGGAGTTTTTACCTGCTGAATATTTTCCAGTTTGGAGAGAGACAAGGAAGCAGTTCATAGAGAAGTATTATCTCTGGGAGTTACTCCACGATAAAGACTGCTCCCCACAGCAGACGTACATCAACTACATGGACTCAACATGGCCAAATCTCTGGGCTATACAAATAAAATATGCAAAGAAATGGGATGCCTACCCCATGATCCCCTTGTTCAGACCTGAAGAACCTCCTACCTTAATGAACAATGAGTTAGATGAGCTGGCCTGCAGAATGAGATTAGGAAGCTATGTGTAGAACACAAATTCTCATCTACAGAAGAGCAAGAGTTTGCCTCTCTAGTCATTAAAAGGAAGTATGGTCTAACACCTGTCAACAAGAGACCTATTGGTGCAAAACTGTTTAGGCCTCCCAAGCAGCATGTCAGAAGAGGCAGAGGAAGAGGTAGATAGAAGTTTGTAGTTTACTTATATTTTACTGTTTTGGAATTTACTTGTAAATTTTGCACTACTTGTAAAAATTTTCTGTATTTTGTTAATTCAAAAAGCACTGTACGTGTAAACATCTCTAAAAGTTTTTATAATGGTCATTTGAATGACAACCACTAGTTGTCTCAAACAAGACTGAGTTTGATTAGTCTTACACTTGATCATGTGCAGACTTGTTCTACATTTGAATATTTTGTTTAAGTTTTGCCATCATCAAAATAGGGGGAATTTGTTAGAAATACTTATTAGATTTTGATGATGTCATCCTTGTATTTGATTATTCAAATGTATGTTTTAAATACTTGGCAAAATGTTCCCACCAAAAAAAAATACTTGGCAAAATGTAAAGAAGAACCAAATGAGTATATTCTGTAGGCCATGTAAGTTGGGCTAAAATCGGCTAAGTATAAATCACAAACAAGTTCAAATCAGAGAAGTTTTGGTCAAACAGATACATCAGAGAGGTTTGACCAAACACTGCAGAAAGCCGAGATGCAGACAAGTTTAATCAGAAAAGTCTTGGTCAACTCAACTGTTCAGAGAAGGTTGATCACAGACGACTTATCATCAGACAATGTTCTGCAGAAAGAGATTTATCAGAGAAGTCCTGGTCAACTTATTTATCAGAGAAGTTTGACCAAACTGCAGTCAAGTGATTAGACGGAGTCTAGTCAACTGAAGTTTGACCATCAGATCAGATAAGTTCATCAGGCCAGAAGACTTCTGACAGGGCATCAGATCAGAGAAGATTCGTCGGGACAGAGAACTTCATCTCAGAGAAGTTACATCAGAGAAGTCCGACATCAGATAAGGATGAATGTACGAGATCAGATAAGTGATCAGCCAAATAATCCAATCCACGTCAGCATGCATTGAAAAGTTAATAATCACGGTAAATCACATGCAGGCGTAGAGAGACAGACTGGAGAGATTCCCGGAAAGCATTGAATTAAATATTCATCAAGACCCACACTCTGAAGACTTTATGCATTCTATAATCTAAAGTTTCGGCACTACAACGTGAAAGTCTTCACAACGGTCGGAAATGGATTAAATAAGGGAATCCAACCTTGCAATGTTCAGAAAGATAAACAAAGAAGTCTATTTCTCCAACGGACGGATTTGTTACAGGAAGTGCAACGACTATGAATGAAGCTTAAGGATCGACATCTATATATACCTAAAGATTTGAATTGAGCAAAGCACGATGCGAACAACACCTACAAGCGAACAAAGCGATCAAAGCAAACAAAGCGAAGAATAGCATCATGAAGAGCAAAAGTTCAAAGTTCTTATACTAAGAAGCTCTTAGGTGGAGAAGAAAACCACTCATGTCTTTAAACCTGAGTTCGGGGTACTTCACTGGTGAAGTTTGCGAGACGATAGGCATCCGAGGATTTTAGATCAAGAGGTGCTACGCAGTCAAAGGAGTTGCAACGATGGGATTTCCACTGGCTGGAAGTTGTTGTAGCTAGGAAGAATCACTGTAATATTTATCACTAGTTGAGAATTATAGTCAATTCATCTCCAACTGGATTAGTAAAGGATTACCCCACCTCTGAGACCACTATAATTGCCTGCGTAATTTTACTATTTTAATCATCATACTTACCTATTGCATACATATTTACTGTTCCATCGTTTAGTTATTTGCTTTCGTCATCAGCTGTGTCTTCCGCATATCCTGTGTACAGACAACTTCAAGTCATCTGTACTTATCACAACTGAGAAACTCCTAACCTTTCGTGGAAAAGAGTTTCAATAAGTCTATTCACCCCCTAGACTTATTCCTGACGACTTGTGACCTACAATCATCTTACGAAAGCCTAAAAGAAATCTGGGAAATTCTTGAGGTAGCTCGTGAAGGAACCACTCAGGTCAAGGAGACCAAGATCAACATGCTACTTCATGATTATGAACTCTTTTTCATGAAGTATGATGAAACAATCACTAATATGATGGATCGCTTTTCGGCTATAACCAACGGCCTTGCATCCTTTAGAAGACCTATATCAAGTAGCGACAAGGATAAGAAAATTCTTCGCTCGTTGCCACGTGAGTGGCAGCGTGAATGGGATGCCACGATTACTGCAATCAGGGAATCCAAAGATCTCAACAAGCTTGAATTTAGTGCCCTCATCGGGTCACTCATCAACTATGAGATCATTCTCAAATCATGAGGCTCCAAACCAAAGCCTCGCGAAAAAGTGGTCGCGTTCAATGTTGATAGCGATATTGAGGAAGAAGTTCCGGAAGATGAAGATGACGAGGAACTCACTCTCTAGGCCAAGAATTTTAAAAGATACAAAAACTTAATTCAAAAAAGGCGGAGCTTTCTTGGTCGGGATGGTAAGACGGAACAAAAGAAAAATGCTTATATTCCTACAACGAAGTTCGACAATAGTTGTCGGAAATGTGGTCAAGCCAGTCACTACACGAAAGAATTTCGAGGATATACTTCCAAGCCTCAAATCGAAAGATTAAAAAAGAATGAAGTCCTAGTTGCCTCTTGGAGTGATGACGAATAGGATATTGAAAGATCCCTAGACGCAAATCTCGCATTCATGGCTCTCGACTCAAAAAATGTTATCGAGGTAAGTTCTAAACTCAATGATGATGAATATGATTCATTTGATTTTTGTGATTCACAAGACGTTAATCATGACGATGAGCTATTAAGCACATTTGAATCCTTAAATATGGAATATGATGAATTGGTTAAATTAAATATGGCTTTAAAGAGGAAAATAAAATCTTCAGAACTCGAAAATTCTATTCTTCAAAATAAAGGCAAAAATATTGAAATAGACCATACCTTATGCCTTGATAAAGAAAATATTTTGAAAATCAAGTTGACAAAAATTCAAAAGGAATTGAAATTTATAATGAATAAATTTACTCCCTCAAAGTTTCTTTTGTCAATATTGTTGAAGAATGGAAGAACTTAAAATCTCTTTCATTTAATCAATTACAATCATTTGTTGAGAAGAGTAGCTGGGAATTAGCCCAGGCTACGGAGCAAGTGCTCATGAGTTCCTGTCATGAGACAAATGTAATTCTAATGCTCCAGGAGAACTGGTTCCTGTCAAATTTCAAAACCTCAGGAGATCACTCCCCTCAGACAACACCTATCTCATATGAGATGGCTGACCTGATAAAGCGTATAGTTGAAGAGACAATTGGCAATCTCATAGCCACTGAGATCAAACCTGACCTCCAATCCCTTAATAGAAAAATGGACACATTACTACAGAAGAGTGTCCCTCCACCTCCTCTTACCAATTCCAGAATGCCTCTAGGCATGTCTGATTGGATGTCTAGAGTGGAACAGCAGTTAACCATTCTGGTTGATGCTGGCAAAAAGGGGAAAGAGAGAGGAAAGGGGGAAGTAAGAGGTCCGGGGGAAGAAAAGCTACTAGAACAAATCCAACCCACCAGGCAAGAAGAAGATGCTGCTGAGGAAGTCAGAAAGGAGCTGAGGACCAAAGCAAGGAATGACCTCCCTCTGATTCAAGCTGGGACGTCCAATCTGAAAAGAAAGGAGTTGGCTGCTCCTGCTCCTGCTGATGACCAACCTGCAGCTAAGAGGAGGAGAACCAGAGTAGGGGATGAGCAGATATATGAATGGGAAGGCAAAGAACTTTGATACGTTGAGGAATTTTTACTTGCTAAATATTTTCCAGTTTGGGGAGAGGCAAGGAAGCAGTTCATAGAGAAGTATTATCTATGGGAGTTACTCCAGGATAAAGACTGCTCCCCACAGCAGACGTACATCAACTACATGGACTCAACATGGCCAAATCTCTGGGCTTTACAAATAAAATATGCAAAGAAATGGGATGCCTACCCCATGATCCCCTTGTTCAGACCTGAAGAACCTCCTACCTTGATGAACAATGAGTTGGATAAGCTGGACCTGCAGAATGAGATTAGGAAGCTATGTGTAGAACATAAATTCTCATCTAAAGAAGAGTAAGAGTTTGCCTCTCTAGTCATTAAAAGGAAGTATGGTCTAGCACCTGTCAACAAGAGACCTATTGGTGCAAAACTGTTTAGGCCTCCCAAGCAGCATGTCAGAAGAGGCAGAGGAAGAGGTAGATAGAACTTTGTAGTTTACTTGTATTTTACTGTTTTGGAATTTACTTGTAAATTTTGCACTAATTGTAAAAATTTTCTGTATTTTGTTCATTCAAAAAGCACTGTACGTGTAAACATCTCTAAAAGTTTTTATAACGGTCATTTGAATGACAACCACTAGCTGTCTCAAAACAAGACTGAGTTTGATTTGTCTTGCACTTGATCATGTGCAGACTTGTTCTACATTTGAATATTTTGTTTAAGTTTTGCTATCATCAAAATAGGGGGAATTTGTTAGGAATACTTATTAGATTTTGATGATGTCATCCATGTGTTTGATTATTCAAATGTATGTTTTAAATACTTGGCAAAATGTAAAGAAGAACCAAATGAGTATCTTCTGTAGGCCATGTAAGTTAGGCTAAAATCAGCTAAGTATAAATCACAGACAAGTTCAAATGAGAGAAGTTTTGGTCAAACAGATACATCATAGAGGTTTGACCAAACACTGCAGAAAGCCGAGTTGGAGACAAGTTTAATCAGAAAAGTCTTGGTCAACTCAACTGTTCAGAGAAGGTTGACCACAGACGACTTATCATCAGACAACGTTCTGCAGAAAGAGATTTATCAGAGAAGTCCTGGTCAACTCATTTATCAGAGAAGTTTGACCAGACTGCAGTCAAGTGATCAGACGGAGTCCAGTCAACTGAAGTTTGACCATCAGATCAGATAAGTTCATCAGGCCAGAAGACTTCTGACAGGGCATCAGATCAGAGAAGATTCGTCGGGACAGAGAACTTCATCTCAGAGAAGTTACATCAGAGAAGTCCGGCATCAGATAAGGATGACTGTACGAGATCATATAAGTGATCAACCAAGTAATCCAGTCCACATCAGCATGAATTGAAAAGTCAATAATCACGGTAAGTCGCATGCAGGCATAGAGAGACAGACTAAAGAGATTCCCGGAAAGTAATGAATTAAATATTCATCGAGACCCACAATCTGAAGACTTTATGCCTTCTATAATCTAAAGTTTCGGTGCTACAACGTGAAAGTCTTCACAATGGTCAGAAATGGATTAAAATAAGGGAATCCAGCCTTGCAACGTTTGAAAAAAAAACAAAGAAGTCTATTTCTCCAACGGACGGATTTGTTACAGGATGTGCAATGGCTATGAAAGAAGCTCAAGGATCGTCATCTATATATACCTAAAGATTTGAATTGAGCAAAGCACGATGCGAACAACACTTACAAGCGAACAAAGCGATCAAAGTAAATAAAGCGAACAATATCATTGTGAAGAGTAAGAGTTCAAAGTTCTTATACTAAGAAGCTCTTAGTTGGAGAAGACAACCACTCGTGTCTTTAAACCTGAGTTCGGGGTACTTCACTGGTTGAAGTTTACGAGACTGGTAGGCATCCGAGGATTTTAGATCAAGAGGTGCTAGGCAGTTAAATGAGTTGCAACGACGGGATTTCCACTGGTTGGAAGTTGTTGTAGCTAGGAAGAATCACTGTAATATTTATCACTGGTTGAGAATTATATTGAATTCATCTCCAACTGGTTTGGATAAAAGTATATTAGTAGAGGATTACACCACCTCTGAGACCACTATAATTGCGTGCGTAATTTTACTGTTTTAATCATCATACTAACCTGCTGCATACATATTTACTGTTCCATTGTTTAGTTATTTGCTTTCGTCATCAGCTATGTCTTCCGCATATCCTATCTACAGACGACTTCAAGTCATCTGTACTTATCACAGCTGAGAAACTCCTGACCTTTCTTGGAAAAGAGTTTCAATAAGTCTATTCACCCCTACCCTATAGACTTATTCCTGACGACTTGTGACTTTCAAGTGGTATCAGAGAGGTTGGTTCAATTTTTCAGAACCAGATCCATATATCGAGGATAGATACATTAATCTCTCATTTAGAAACACATGCAACACATGCACTCTAGGTTACCTGTTTTTTCAGTTGACGAGTATGATCTTTGGAAGATAAGAATGCAGGCACATTTATCATCCATACATGACGACATGTGGTGCATAATTGAAGACGGTCCTTTCATCTTTGAGAAGGACAACTCCCCTGAAGAAATCGCAGCCGTGAAGCCAGAGAAGATCCCCAAGAAGAGAACAAAGATGACCCCTGAAGAAAGGAAGCTGGCCAATCTTGACAACCGAGCCACAGATGTGCTGTACCAGACTCTTGACAACTCAACCATGGTCAAGATCAAGAACTGTAAGAATGCCAAAGAAATTTGGGACACATTGGCTGTGATGTGTGAAGAAACTGAGCTGATAAAAGAGAATAAGTTGTCAATCGCTGCTCAAAAGTTTGACAACTTCAAAATGAAGAATGGTGAATCTATCGACCAAGTGGACACAAGATTCACAGAGATAATAAATGAAATCAATTCTCTGGGAAAAACATATGGCAACAGGGAGATGGCCCTGAAAGTTCTAAGATCTCTCAACCCAAAATGGAGTATGAAGGCAGTGGCCACGAGAGAGTCCAAAGATCTCAACAAGATAAAGATCCAGGAGCTGTTCTCTGATCTAAAGGCTTATGAGTTTGAGCTTCCATGTTCATCATCAACCGAGCCTGTAGAGAAGGGAATAGCATTTGCAGATGAGTCCCCTGCCAAGAGCCTATCCAAAGTTAAGCCTCCAAATCCCCTAGATTTTGAGGAAGAGATGACATTCATAATGCAAAGATTCAGCAACTTCCGGAAGAACTACTCCAAGTATAAGAAGAATTATAAAGAAAATCTAAGGAGAAATCAAAAGGCTGGAAGCTGAAAGGTTGAATCTGCAATTGTCATAAGACAGGACGTATTCAAATTGACTGTCCTGATCTTAAGAAGGATGAAGGCAAGAAAGAAGTGGGCATAAAAGAAGACAAGAGAAAAGCTTTTATTGGAGAATACCAAGAGAGAGTAGAATCTAGCAGTGGATTCTTCTCTGATGATGAGGAGGAGTACAATTGTCTGATGGCCAACTTAGCTGATGAAGAGGTAACATGCAAACCCTCAATTTCAAACAATAATAGCTCAGACATGTCTCAGGATATGGACTTACATGAGTCTGTCAATCAGCTTCTCAAAGATTTTGAGAAATTAAAATCTGCACACTTAACTATATCAGCCGAGAAGACCCAGCTGCAAGATGAGAATAGGCAGCTGAAAAATAACTTTGAAAAACTCAGCCTGGAGTTAATTAAAAATAAATATGAATTTGAAAAACAGGCTGAAGACCAGTTGAAAAACCAGGTTGATAATACTACAGCTGAGATCAATAGCGATAAATCAGTTACACTTGCTCATGTTAAATCTGAGTTTGCTAAACTGACACATCTAAGTAATACACAAGCTAAGGAGATAAATTTTCTCAAGGCATCCATAACCTTGGATGAGTTGCGTATGTATAAAAGGCCACTTTATTCCAGATCAGGCCTTGGATATGACCCCAACACTCCCTCTAGTTCTAAAACCACTTTCATCAAGGGAGAAACACTTGTCCCGTCTGCTGAGCCAACTTACAAACCTGTATTTCAAAATAGGCAGCAACCAAGTCAAAAGTTTAGGCAGCAGCCAAGGTATATAAGGCAGCCACCTAGACAAGAGACTAGGCAATGTCCAAGGCAAAAGCAGCAACGTAGACAACATGTCCACTATTATCAAAGACTCCCCAAAAATAGATTTCAAAATGGGAGGGGCAAATGGAAACCTCAAGGTTATCCAAGTTTTCAAAATGAACAAGTGTGGAGACCCCAAAGATTTTATAAATGGTCTCAGCCAAGATTTAGAAATGGCCCACACCACCAATTTTATGAGGCATATCCAGTACACAATCCTAATCGAGGATATAGGACCATACAACACACACCTTTTAGGGGCAATCAATATAACTTCATAATCCAAGGAGAAATCAATTCTCCCGGAAACCAACTAACCCCCGAGGACCCATGCAGATTTGGGTACCTAAATCTCTGCTTGTTTAATTGCAGAAAATGTGGAAGGACTACTACCACATCTCCACAAATTCAAATATAGGAGGTGAAGAATGGTTTGTAGATTCTGGATGCTCAAGGCACATGACTGGGAACAAGAAGGTGCTGTCAAATTATACCTAGGAATGGGGCCCAGATGTAACTTTTGGAGATAGCTCTAGAGGACAAACAAAAGGATTTTGAGAGCTGCACAGAGAAAATATAACAATATCCAAAGTCCATTATGTCAAAGGGCTCAAGTACAACCTTTTGAGCATAAGTCAGTTCTGTGATGAGAAGAACCTAGTAGTCTTCATCATTTGGAAATGCATGGTGATAGATATCCTATTCGGAGAAGTGAAGCTACAAGGATTTAGAAGGAGAGATGTTTATATGATAGATTGGAACACAGGAACTCCCAACACCTGTTTTCTATCCAAGACAATAGCTGAAAATGGATGGTTGTGGCAAAAAAGACAATGTCACTTGAACTTCAAAGACATCAACAAGATTAGTTCTCAAAAGCTGGTCAGAGGACTTCCAGAAGAAGTATTCAGAAAGGAAGCCCTCTGTGATGCATGTCAGAAAGGGAAACAAACCAGAGCATCATTTAAACCAGTTCAGCCTACCACTCTCACCACAAGAATTCTAGATCTATTTCATATGGATCTCTTTGGCCCCATAAAGCCAAGGACATTGAGTGGAAGAAAGCATGCTCTAGTAGTAGTAGATGACTACTCAAGATATACATGGATTGTTTTTCTCTATAAAAAGAGTGAAACTTTGACAAAGCTACCTGAGCTGCTAAGGAAGATCCAGAATGAGAAATCCCTCTCAATCATCAAGATCATATCAGATAGAGGAGGAGACTTTCTCAACAAGTCAATCACTGAATATAGTGATCACAATGGGATCCAGCATGAGGTTTCTGCAGCTAGGATCCCACAGCATAATGGTGTTGCTGAAAGAAGAAACAGAACCTTGAAGGAAGATGCCAGGTCCATGATTGCTGAAGCTGACCTGCCAAAGAGGTTCTGGGATGAAGCTGTCAACACAGCATGCCACACTTAAAACAGGATTATGATTGTAGGGAGACATGGCAAAACTCCTTATGAGGTTTGGAATAGTAGAACACCAACTGTTGCATATTTTCATATTGTTAGTTGTAAGTATTTCATCCACAACAATGGTAAAACCCAACTAAATGCCTTTGATGCTAAAACTGATGATGGTCTCTTTATGGGATACTCACAAATAAGCAAGGCATACAGAGTATTTAACAAAAGAACCTTAGTTGCGGAAGAAACTCCCCATGTTGTGTTTGATGAGTCTACTGTTGAGTACAGGAAACAGGTGGAATTAATTGAGAATGAGCTCAAATCTGCCACCCTAGAAGAAGTCATCATTCATGATACAGGAATTATGGACTCACCTGCAGATCAGCTTCAAGACCCAACTGCAGATCAGATAGGACCCCAAAACCTACCTGATCCAGATGCAGCTGATGAAGACCCATCTGTAGCTAATAAAGACCCATCTGCAGAATAGACAGGATCCCCACCTGCAGATGACAAGACCGTAGCTGATCCAGTTGCAGACCAAGGAGGTCTGAACCAAGATGAAGCAGAGAGAGAAGAAGTCCACCAAAGCAACTCTACAGGGGGAACAAACCCTGAAGAAGAAGAAATCCCCACATGGATTAGAGATCATCCCATTCAATAGATCATTGGAAATATAACTGATGGAGTCAGAACCAGACAATCCACAGTACCTGTAGGAATGACAATGTTCTCATGTTTCATGCCTCAAATGGAATCCAAGACAACAGAGCAAGCACTGTAGGACTACTGATGGATCAATGCAATGCAAGAAGATCTCAACCAGATGGAGAGAAACAATGTCTGGGAACTAACATACAGACCAGATCACAAGAAAGTTATTGGTACCGAATAGGTGTACAAGAACAAGTGTGATGAAGATGGATCCGCTATTAGGAATAAAGTCAGGCTTGTTGCTAAAGGCTATGCACAATGTGAAGGAATAGATTTTGATGAAACTTATGCACCTGTTGCAAGATTGGAAGCCATCAGACTATTCCTTTCATATGCAGCATTCAAGGATTTTGAAGTCTACCAAATGGACATGAAAAGTGCTTTGCTCAATGGAATTCTTGAAGAAGAGGTCTATGTGGAGCAACCCCTGGATTTGTCAATGGAGACAAAGTCTAAAAGCTTTTGAAAACTCTATATGGACTCAAGCAGGCACCAAGAGCATGGTATGAAACACTATTTGTGTTTCTAGAGAAGAACGAATTCAACAAAGGCAAGGTGGACAAGACCCTATTCAGAGTAGATCATGAAGGCCACATATTATTAGTACAAATATATGTGGATGACATCATATTTGGCTCAACCAACCCAGATCTATGTGAGAAGTTCTCAAATCTTATGCAAGGAAAATTTGAGATGAGTATGATGGGCAAGCTGAATTTCTTTCTAGGTTTGCAAGTCAAGCAGATGAATAATGGAATTTTCATCAATCAAGCCAAATACACAAGAGACTTAATCAAGAGATTTGGAATGGAATCAACCAAACCAGCAAGAATACTAATGAGCACAAGCCTACACCTAGATGTAGATGAAGGAGGCATATGAGTGGATTCAACCCACTACAGAGGACTTATTGGATCATTGCTATACCTCACTGCAAGCAGACCTGATATTTCATATGCAGTGGGTGTATGTGCAAGATTTCAATCCAAGACAAAGCAGTCCCACCAGGAAGCAGCTAAAAGGATTATCATATACCTTAAGTCTACAGTTAATGTTGGACTATGGTATCCTAAAGAGGACAACTTTGAGCTATCAGGATACTCAGATGCAGACTTTGCAGGATGAAAGATTAATAGGAAAAGCACCAGTGGAACGTGCCAATTCCTAGGAACCAGATTAATATCCTGGTTTAGCAAGAAGCAGGTATCTAACTTAATATCAACCATAGAGTCAGAATACCTAGCTGCAGGTAGCTGTTGTGCACAAATTCTATGGATCAGACAACAGCTAAGGGACTACAACATCATTGCAAATGAAGTCCCAATATGGTGTGATAACAACAGTGCAATTGCAATAATCAATAATCCAGTATTGCACTCAAGGACAAAGCACATTGATGTTAAACATCATTTCATCAGAGATCATGTGCTTAATAAAAGAGTCCGAGTAGAAAGTGTCAGCACGGAGTATCAGATTGCTGACATATTCACTAAACCTTTGCCAGAAGAAAGGTTTTTGGAGCTAAGAAGGGAACTTGGCCTACTAGATTGGGAATCTAGTGCAAACGAGAAAGCTACCCGATGATCAGATCAGACGAGCGAAGAAACTTACCTGATATAGAAGAGGAAAAGTTACCTGAAGCAGACAAAGGAGGATCTACCTCAGCAGATCAGATGAGGAGACGAAGGACAGATGTAGCTGACCTCAGGCAACACATCCTACCTGATGCATAGAGCAAACTGATGCAGATCAGATAAGGAAAAGCTAGCTGACCCACAGGTGACACAAGCTACCTGATGCAAAGCAGTCAAGAAGTCAAACGGTCAAACCAGCTAAGTTTTCCTATCCCTGACTGACTCTTGAATATTATATTAATATTTATTTACATGTGATAAATATACGTTCACACGACCGCCATAGTGTCCAATTAAAAATTCAACCGTCATTTTTTCAAATTTTCAAAAGTTGGACAGCCGCTTAATTTAATTTATTATTAAAATCAAACGTCTTTTAGAATGGCTATTTAAGTCGGCGAAATTATTTCACAAGAACTTTATCATCTTCAGGCTTTCAAAACCCTAATTTTCAAAAAGCAAAGCGCCATAGAGACCTGGTATGGAATCAAATTACCGGAACAGCCGTCCAAGCTAAAACTGACGGCAAAGAGAGGCGACTTGAGAAAAGAGTACCGATATGTGTTGGACATCACAAATAAAATCGTGATGGGGATGGAAGACAGCTATGACCAGCTGTCATCTGCCAAGTTTATGGTGCTGGGAGCCCTTCTCCTGAGTGAGAGGATTGACTGGGCTGACTACATATACAGAAAGTTGGTCCATGAAGTCAACAAGGTTCACTGGATAGAAGATGAGAAGAAATTCAAGACCAAGCTAGATTTTGGAACGCAAATCAGTTGGATCTTGGAATTCCTTGGGAAGGCGAAAGGGACTGCAAACCCATTTCATGTAAACAAGAGACTTGGTCATCTTGACCAAGAAACATTGAAGAAACTGGGAGTCGAGAGGAAGGCTGCCCAATTGTTGAAGGATATGTCAAGTGGACCTCCCCCTATAGAGGGCCCTCGGATTCAGACGAAGACCACTCTGATGCGGCCGACTTACCTGCAGGACAGAAGTCACCTGTAGCCCGCAAGTCACCTGCAGATAAGGAGCCATCTGCAGACCAGTCAGACTCAGTTTCAGATAATACTCCTCTAGCTCTGAGATTCAAGAGGAAAGCGCCAATTCCAGGGGAGGTAGTTCATGTCACGTCATCACCTGACCATTCACCCAAAAGGCCTAGACGCCTTGATTTTGAAGCTACAGAGCAGCTCCCCCACTCACCTGCACATGAGCCATCCGAGGTCTCTGCACCTGAGATGCAGATAGTGATCACACCTGCACTTGCTCCTGTCCCTGTTGAAGAGGATCAGCCTGACCACCCAGACCTGATTGCTGACATTATCCCATTGCTGAATCTTCCAAGTTTGACAGAAGAGGAAGAGTCAGACCTGATTATCAACATCCCTGAAGCAGGTTACTCCATAAATCTTCTGGAGAACAACCATTTGGAGCTATCAGTAGATCAACTACACCTGGTAAAACATCACTCTCTCAAAGTTTCTTTTGTAAATGTTTTTGAAGAATGGAAGAACGTAAAATATCTTTCATTTAATCAATTACAATCATTTGTTGAGAAGAGTAGCTGGGAATTTCCCCAGGCTATGGAGCAAGTGCTCCAAGAGAACTGGTTCTTGTCAAATTTCAAAACCAACATGGACCAGTTCGTTCTTTTAGTAATGGAGGGTGTATTGGCTGGGAAGGTAGATGAAGATGAAGGTGAAATTGAAAAGGAAAAAGGTATAAGGATAGAAGAAGTGAAGAAAGAAGAGTCTGAGAAAGTAGAAGTGGAGAAAGTAATAAAAATAGAAGAAGTTGAAGAAAAGAATCTGAGATAACAGAAGAAGAGGAAGAAAGGGTAGGAGAAGCAGAAGAAAAAATTAATAGTTGAAAAACAGTCTGAAGAAGTTGAAGTTGAAAATACAGAAGAGTTAGAAGAAGATGAAGAAGGACAAGAGGTTGAAGAAGAGGAAGAAAAAGAAAAAGAAGAGGAGGAAGAATAAGCAGATGAGGAGGAAGAAGAAAAGAAAGAGAAAGATGATGATTATAATGAAGAAAAAGAGGAAGAGAAGAAGAAGGATGCCGAAGATGAAGATGATGATGATGAGCCTGGGGCACCTCATCAAGCCCCCAGCTCAGATCAGTCAGATGAAGAGGATGATAGATCGGGGACACCTGACAAAACCCCATCTGATCAGCCTCCTGCAGACAGACACGTTGACCGCCAAACGACCTACAGATATGGAAGGCTCTGGAGATCACTCCCCTAGGGCAACACCTATCTCATATGAGATGGCTGACCTGATCAAGCACATAGTTGAAGATACAATTAGCAATCTTATAGCCACTGAGATCAAACCTGACCTCCAATCCCTTAATGCAAAAATGGACACATTATTACAGAAGAGTGTCCCTCCACCTCCTTCTACCAATTCCAGAATACCTCTAGACATGTCTAATTGGATGTCTAGAGTGGAACAACAGTTAACCATTCTGCTTGATGCTGGAAAAAAGGGGGAAGAGAGAGGAAAGGGGGAAGTAAGAGGTCAGGGGGAAGAAAAGCTGCAAGAACAAATCCAACCCATCAGGCAAGAATAAGATGCTGCTGAGGAAGTCAGAAAGGAGTTGAGGACCAAATCAAGGAATGACCTCCCTCTGATTCAAGCTGGGACGTCCAATCTGAAAAGAAAAGAGTTGGCTGCTCCTGCTCCTGCTGATGACTAACCTGCAGCTAAGAGGAGGAGAACCAGAGTAGGGGATGAGCAGAGATATCAATGGGAAGGCAAAGAACTTTGGTACGTTGAGGAGTTTTTACCTGCTGAATATTTTCCAGTTTGGGGAGAGGCAAGGAAGCAGTTTATAGAGAAGTATTATATCTGGGAGTTACTCCACGATAAAGACTGCTCCCCACAGCAGACGTATATCAACTACATAGACTCAACATGGCCAAATCTCTGGGCTTTACAAATAAAATATGCAAGGAAATGGGATGCCTACCCCATGATCCCCTTGTTCAGACCTGGAGAACCTCCTACCTTGATGAATAATGAGTTGGATGAGCTGGCCCTGCAGAATGAGATTAGGAAGCTATGTGTAGAACACAAATCCTCATCTTCAGAAGAGCAAGAGTTTGCCTTTGTAGTCATTAAAAGGAAGTATGGTCTGGAACCTGTTAACAAGAGACCTATTGGTGCAAAACTGTTTAGGCCTCCCAAGCAGCCTGTTAGAAGAGGCAGAGGAAGAGGTAGATAGAAGTTTGTAGTTTACTTGTATTTTACTGTTTTGGAATTTATTTGTAAATTTTGCACTACTTGTAAAATTTTTCTGTATTTTGTTCATTCAAAAAGCACTGTACGTGTCAACATCTCTAAAAGTTTTTATAACAGTCATTTGAATGACAACCACTAGTCTCAAAACTAGACTGAGTTTGATTTGTCTTGCACTTGATCATGTGCAGACTTGTTCTACATTTGATTATTTTGTTTAAGTTTTGCCATCATCAAAATAGGGGGAATTTGTTAGGAATACTTATTAGATTTTGATGATGTCATCCCTGTATTTGATTATTCAAATGTATGTTTTAAATACTTGGCAAAATGTAAAGAAGAACCAAATGAGTATCTTCTGTAGGCCATGTAAGTTAGGCTAAAATCAGCTAAGTATAAATCACAGACAAGTTCAAATCAGAGAAGTTTTGGTCAAATAGATACATCATAGAGGTTTGACGAAATACTGCAGAAAGCTGAGTTGCAGACAAGTTTAATCAGAAAAGTCTTGGTCAACTCAACTGTTCAGAGAAGGTTGACCACATATGACTTATCATCAGACAACGTTCTGCAGAAAGAGATTTATCAGAGAACTCCTGGTCAACTCATTTATCAGAGAAGTTTGACCAGACTGTAGTCAAGTGATCAGACGGAGTCCAGTGAACTGAAGTTTGACCATCAGATCAGATAAGTTCATTAGGCCAGAAGACTTCTGACAGGGCATCAGATCAGAGAAGATTCGTCGGGACAGAGAACTTCATCTCATAGAAGTTACATCAGAGAAGTACGACATCAGATAAGGATGACTGTACGAGATCAGATAAGTGATCAGCCAAGTAATCCAGTCCACGTCAGCATGTGTTGAAAAGTCAATAATCACGGTAAGTCACATGCAGTCGTAGAGAGACAGAATGAAGAGATTCCCGAAAAGCAATGAATTAAATATTCATCAAGACCCATACTCTGAAGAATTTATGCATTCTATAATCTAAAGTTTCAGCGTTACAACGTGAAAGTCTTCACAACGGTCAGAAATGGATTAAATAAGGGAATCCAGCCTTGCAACATTCGGAAAGAAAAACAAAGAAGTCTATTTCTCCAACAGACAGATTTGTTACAGGAAGTGCAACGACTATTAATGAATCTTAAGGATCGACATCTATATAAACCTAAAGATTTTAATTGAGCAAAGCACGATGCGAACAACACTTACAAGCGAACAAAGCGATTAAAGCAAACAAAGCGAGTAATAGCATCATGAAGAGCAAAAGTTCAAAGTTCTTATACTAAGAAGCTCTTAGTTGGAGAAGACAACCACTCGTGTCTTTAAACCTGAGTTCGGGGTACTTCACTGGTTGAAGTTTCTGAAATGATAGGCATCCGAGGATTTTAGATCAAGAGGTGCTAGGCAGTCAAAGGAGTTGCAACGATGGGATTTCCACTGGCCGGAAGTTGTTGTAGCTAGGAAGAATCACTGTAATATTTATCACTAGTTGAGAATTATAGTGAATTCATCTCCAACTAGATTAGTAAAGGATTACCCACCTCTTATACCACTATAATTGCCTGCGTAATTTTACTGTTTTAATCATCATACTAACTTGCTGCATACATATTTACTGTTCTATTGTTTAGTTATTTGCTTTCGTCATCAGCTGTGACTTCCGCATATCCTGTCTACAGACGACTTCAAGTCATCTGAGAAACTCCTGACCTTTCGTGGAAAAGAGTTTCAATAAGTCTATTCACCCCCTAGACTTATTCCTGACGACTTGTGACCTACAATAATCTTACGAAAGCCCGAAAGAAATCTGGGAAATTCTTGAGGTAACTTGTAAAGGAACTACTCAGGTCAAGGAGACCAAGATCAACATGCTACTTCATGATTATGAACTCTTTTTCATGAAGTATGATGAAACAATCACTAATATGATGGATCGCTTTTCGGCTATAACCAACGGCCTTGCATCATTTGGAAGACCTATATCAAGTAGCAACAAGGATAAGAAAATTCTTCGCTCGTTGCCGTGTGAATGGGATGCCATGATTACTACAATCATGGAATCCAAAGATCTCAACAAGCTTGAATTTAGCGCCCTCATCGGGTCACTCATCAACTATGAGAATATTCTCAAATCGTGAGGCTCCAAACCAAAGCCTCGTGAAAAAGTGGTCGCGTTCAACGTTGATAGCGATAGTGAGGAAGAAGTTCCGGAAGATGAAGATGACGAGGAACTCACTCTCTATGCCAAGAATTTCAGAAGATACAAAAACTTAATTCAAAAAAGGCGGAGCTTCCTTGGTCGGGATGGTAAGACGGAGCAAAAGAAAAATGCTTATGTTTCTACAAAGAAGTTCGACAATAATGGTCGGAAATGCGGTCAAGCCAGTCACTACGCGAAAGAATTTCGAGGATCTACTTCCAAGCCTCAAATCGAAAGATTCAAAAGAATGAAGTCCTAATTGCCTCTTGGAGTGATGACGAGGAGGAGATTGAAAGATCCCTAGACGCAAATCTCGCATTCATGGCTCTCGACTAAAAAAATGCTATCGAGGTAAGTTCTAAACTCAATGATGATGAATATGATTCATTTGATTTTTGTGATTCACAAGACGTTAATCATGACGATGAGCTATTAAGCACATTTGAATCCTTAAATATGGAATATGATGAATTGGTTAAATTAAATATGGCTTTAAAGAGGAAAATAAAATCTTTAGAACTCAAAAACCAAAAATTTCAGTGGGTCCCAAACCAAAAAAATTCTACTCTTCAAAATAAAGGCAAAAATATTGAAATAGGCTATACCTTATGCCTTGAGAAAGAAAATATTTTGAAAATCGAGTTGACAAAAACTCAAAAGGAATTGAAATATATAATGAATAAATTTACTCTCGGAAACGAGAAGTTAGAAAATCTTTTATCTATTCAAAAATCCCCATTATTAAAATATGGTATTGGTTTTGATCCGTTTAAAAGAGAACAGTCTTTTATAAATCTTGACAAGATAAAGAATACAGAAACCGAGAACTCAAAAATTCTTTCCAAACAACGAGGATTGTTAAACAAATATGGGTTCCAAATGTAATATCCGAATTTATTACGGTGTATTACATCTGTATTCAAACCCTGTATTATTCGGATTGATGATTTTGATTATTGGAGTATGATATTTCTTACATTAATATCATTGTGCATAAGTATAGAAGCATGCAAAATTTCTCATGCAAACTCATGTTAGCGCACGCTAAGAATGTATCTTAACGCGCGCTATCGGGCTACTATTAGCGCACGCTATGCAGATAGGGGTTGCATGCGCTAAGAACTCAATTATTGAGCGGGACGACTAGCACATGCGCCAGCCGGGACATGGGTCCGGATAAGATTCCCGCGGACGCACCCGGACAATTCTGAAGTCAACCATTATTAGCGCACGCTAAGGAATGCTTAGTAGCGTGCGCTAACTTGTTAAAATGCAGAATATTATAAATAGGACAACAACTCGTTTTGGCTTACATTTTACTCGTTCCTTCTGCATACTTGAGAGGCCAGAGAGCTGAGATATCCTACTACATAATTAGAACACATATTGTTGGTGTTTATATATTAGCTATCACTTGGGAGTAATCATTGAAGAGGAATAGCACCTTGGAGTGGCATACAACCAACCGGAGTTGGATTCTACCTTACGGTTCAGTGATTTTCATCATATTAAGGTATGTTCAATCTATCTCAAGACTTAGAGTTGGATTCTAACGATTTGGATGATCATGTTAACAAGATATGGATTTTCATAGATGAATTATCCAAGTATATCATGTTTGGAATAGTGAGATGAATAAGCCTTAAGTATCTTGATTATAATCATCATGATTCGAATCTTATCACACTGAATATGTAAAGAGAAGCTTCTATCATTGGTAATTCGAATATAGTAGATGACTTCATAATAATCATGGACTTGACTTTAACAATCATTATTGTTGGATAAATCTAAAGGATGGATCATGGAAGGATTTATCTAGTATAGATGGAACGTTTAACAACTTCAGCATGATAATATTGATTGATATAAGATGTTGATATCAACCGTTAAGTCTTTTGAGTTGTCGTATAAAGATTTGTACTCGAAATGGAATATGGTTTTATAATGGTATGCATATCCTCGAATCCGAAGATGTTATTATCCGTAAGATCATTCATAATCGTGTGTACATGATATTCATGGAGGTAACATGAAGTATCACGGAAGATTTCATTGTTTCGATCATGGCGAGAACAGTTTACTGCTCAGCAGTAAACTGCCATGCATAGATAGCGCACGCTATGCTATGAATATTAACGTGCGCTATCGAGCACGAGTTAGCGTGCGCTACGTTTAGTACGTAACGTACGCTAGACCATCAGACGAGTCGATTGGCTGGTCGGTGAAGTGCGACCATGCATAGTTAGCGACGCTAGGCTTTGTTGTTTGCGGGCGCTATCGAGCAGACTTAACGACGCTACGAGTACTTAGCGTGCGCTAAGCGGTCAGCAGATTGCATTTTATGAACTTTTGGCCGTGAATCGAATTGTTAAACATTAAATGCACGTGAGATAAATCCTATATCATTTCTTTTGTTAAGGTTTGATCTTGTTGCGTGATTGATCGAGAGGGGCGACCTTCGAGTGTCTCGTTTTCGTGGAAGTATTGTTCTGTCTTCTAATCGAGGCAAGTACTCTAATTAGAATTGTTTATATTATGACAATTATGATGTGATTGTATCGTGTAAATATGTTGGGAATATATGTCCACCATGCGTTGATACGACGGGAATCATCATGGGAATCTATAGCTGTAACACCCCAATCTAGGCGGATATTACAGTGCCGTGAATCCCCGACTGGGACCCACCAGGCAATGAAAATGATGAATTAAATAATATAATTGTAGTACCGAACCACATTATATTACCAAGCACTCCGATGAGGAGTTTAAGTACAACATCAGACAATATCGAATACTAGTATATTTTATATGAAGATAAAATACACCACCGAATAAATAAACATCTCAAACGGAATTTTGCAATGGAAAATACAAATGACGGAAAAACTAAAATGATCAAGATGGTGAACAACGGAATGACCGGGGCCCCTACTAGTATCACTGGACTCGCCGCCAACATGCTCTTCCCGTGCCTTTGACTTGCCGTGACACGAAACAAAATCCCAACGGGTCGATTTACGTAACAACAATCCTCAAGGGTTGAAATTACACAATCATGAATTAACGAAGTTATGAAATATTCTTAATTATGAATTACGGCAAGAGGAGTATCATAGTACGCCCGTAATGTTCTGTGCAAGTGTACAAGACGAATGACCGGACACACCCGTCCTTGTACCTAATTAGTCTCACGGAGGTAAGCGTTACCGTGTGCACGGTCCAATGTATCGGTGAACCCAAAACATGACCATCGTGTGCCCGACTAAAAATTCCACACAGCCACACCCGGCCACGCAATATGAACCCAGAAGGTCATATGAACGAGAATGACCACAATGAATATCAATGAATAATAACAATCCGACAAAGTCAAGAATGACTCACCAATATGAAAGTGATAATGAAGTGATTGATAGTTTTCAATGAAATGATTGGAACCACCGTTCCTCGCTAATGAAATGATTACCCGACAATTACAAGTCTCAAAATGATTAATACAATGATGAATGAGTTATGATTATGAATGATCAACAACAAAAGGAATGAATATCCTTTTAACCGAGTAAGAATCAACTTACTCAATACCGATGAAGAATGTCCGTCCACGAACAACGTCCTAAGTGAAATACCGGTCGCTCGAACAACCTTGAATAACAATAATTACCAACAATCGTTCAATACACGTATCAAACAACAAAACACGACTAACCCAAAGGTCGAAACAACGATAATCAAACTCATAGGGGCATTCTAACGAATACATAACCAACCACACAACTTCGGAAATATCTAATTCCGAATATGTCGAAACCCACACCAAAATGAGTATTTCGAACTAACAAAACACTTCAATGATATCAATAATCCGTTAGGAATCCATAATTCATGATTACAACAACATCAATCGGAAAATCCCCAATTAACCGAAGTCAACCCCAAGGGTTCTTGAAAAAAATTCCGAAAATAACCATTAAATCCGTAGGATATTTATCCAAGGTAGATAATCCATATCTAACATATTCCAATGATAATCCAAGCTTACACGAAGAAATCAGATGGAAAACCCAAAAATCCGAAATTCTAGATCCAAGAAATTAATACCTTTGATTCGATGATTTGGAGATGATGAAGTGATGATTAATCCAACTCAAAGACTTGAAGATGATGATTGATGATTACACCTTGAAGAATACTCTCTAAATCGCCAAAATCGCCAAGAACCGATGAGAGAATGAGAAATAGATGACAAATGACGAAATCTGGCTAAACTGTCCAATTTATAGCTAGTCCAGGTTAGCGTGCGCTAGCCCTTGTGCGTAGCGTGCGCTAACGAGTAATTTGATGCCCAGTACTGGAGTCCAGAAACTGCCTGTTCTCTGATCTGACCTCGATAGCGTGCGCTACTACCATTATTTAGCGTGCGCTATACAATCGGTTGCGTACGCTAAAAACAACACATAGCGTGCGCTATGAATTAATCCAATGCACAAAGAGCCACCGGACTCAACTCGATCTGTCCCTTAGCGCGCTACACCACATATTAGCGTGCGCTACTACAACTCGCTAGCGCGCGCTACTTACCATTCGTAGCGTGCGCTACTTATAACTCACCTGCAGTCCAGTACCTTCTGGACTACAGCCAGGGTAACCTTAGCGTGCGCTAAAGCTGAGTGGTAGCGTGCGCTACCTATACCCAATTAGCGTACGCTAAAATGAGTACGTAGCGTGCGCTACTCCTCACGCACAGCTCGCAACGAAAATGACAATGACGATAAACACGGCACGAAATTCCAATCAGATTAGTGATGAATGACGATTGATACACGATACAATTACTCTGAATGATGAATACCATGGTGAATCGAGTGACAAATGATCAATAATGAATGAAATTCTGAGTATCGATTCTTGAATGATAAATCTTGAATGATAATTCTTGAATTACAACCGGTATTACATACACCCCCCCTTAAAAGAGTTTCGTCCCCGAAACTAAGGGTCAAACAACTCGGGATAACTCTCCCGCATACTATCCTCGGTTTCCCAAGTAGCCTCTTCGACTCCATGTCTAGACCACTGAATTTTAACCAAAGGAATCGTCTTATTCCTCAACTGTTTGATTAAATGCTCTAAAACTCGCATAGGACACTCCTCATATGAATGATCGTGCGATCTCGATTGTCGAATCGAAGTATGTGGCTCGGGTCAGCAACATACTTCCGCAGCTGAGAGACATGAAACACATTATGAATTCGGCTCAACGCCGGAGGTAAAGCCAATCGATAAGCTAACTCGCCTACTCGATCCAAAATCTCAAACGGTCCAATGAATCTCGGACTCAACTTTCCTCTCTTCCCAAAACGGAAGATACCACGACTCGGGGATACCTTGACCAACACATGGTCACCAGCCTCGAACTCTAATGGTCGACGGCGGTTATCTGCGTATGATTTGGCCGACTCGAGTCATCAACAAACGACTCCTGATCAAAGTTACCTTCTCACGGGCGGCTATAAGCATATCGGGCTCGGTGCCGATTGATTCTGATAAGTCGTCCCAACACAACGGAGATCGACAACGACGACCATACAAGGCCTCATAAGGTGCCATCTTGATCGAAGCATGCCAACTATTATTATACGTGAACTCGATCAATGGTAGTTGGGATTCCCAATCGTCTTTCCAATCGAGGACGCATGCCCTCAACATGTCCTCTAATGTCTGAATGGTCCTCTCTGATTGTCCGTCGGACTGAGGATGAAAAGCTTGCGAGATTAAGCCGAGTTCCCATAGCGCGATGAATCGATTTCCAAAATGAGACACAAACCGTCCGTCACGATCGGAAACGATACTTTTAGGAGTACCGCGATCGACTATCTCTTTGATGAACAGTTGAGCAAGTCTCTCGGGACCCCATGTCTCCGTGATCTCAAGGACATGAGCTGAGTTAGTTAAGCTGTCCACGATCACCCAGATCGAATTCAAGCCACGACGACTCGTCGCCAAACTCGTGATGAAATCCAAACAAATGTCTACCCACTTCCCTTCGGGAATAGGAAGAGGTTTCAAAGATACCTCACGGCCGTTGATGTTCAATCTTAACTTGTTGACAGGTTAAGCATCTCGACACAAATTCTGCGACTTCTCGCTTCATAGTACTCCACCCGTAATTTTGTTTCAAGTCCGTGTACATCTTGCTAGACCACGGATGGACAGACTAAGGGGTAGCATGAGCTTCTTTCAAAATCGAGTTTTTCAACTCGACATTCGCCGATACGCACAACCGATTCTTAAACCTCAAAAGTCCATCCTCGTGGACCACAAATCCAGGGGCTTTCCCGAGCCACATCCTCTCGGATGCGCAACAATGATGGGTCCAAACTCGATTCTCTCGGACCGCCTCCTCGAGTGACGATGAAATCTCTAACATACAAAGCCGCCCGAACTCGCTGAAGCCGGACCTCGATCTCGGGTCTAAGGAATTCCCGCCAAGCTCCTTCCGAATTGTTAAACGGGCAAGCATCTGCTCCTGAACGGACTTACGACTCAAGGCGTCGGCGACGACGTTCGCCTTGCCCGGGTGATAGAGGATCTCGATATCATAATCTTTGATTAATTCCAACCACCGTCTCTGACGCATATTTAACTCATTCTGAGTAAATATATACTTTAAACTCTTATGATCGGTGAATATCTGACAGGTAACGCCATAAAGATAATGACGCCAAATTTTCAAAGCGAACACCACGGCTGCTAGCTCTAGGTCGTGTGTCGGATAATTAACCTCGTAAGGTCTCAATTGCCGTGAAGCATAGGCAATAACCTTCCCGTTCTGCATGAGTACACATCCGAGACCCTGTCCGGATGCATCACTATAAACCACAAATCCTTCCGTCCCCTGCGGCAAGGAAAGTACAGGTGCTGACATTAACCGGCTCTTGAGTTCCTCAAAACTCCGTTGACACGCGTCGGACCACGTGTATTTCTTATCCTTCCGCAAAAGGTTCGTTAAGGGTTGAGCGATTCTAGAAAATCCTTCCACAAACCGCCGATAATAACCCGCTAATCCGAGGAAACTTCGAATTTCCTTAACGTTCTTCGGAGGTAGCCAATCTCGAATAGCCTCCGTTTTCTGAGGGTTAACACGAACTCCGTCTGATGAAATTACATGTCCGAGAAAAGTCACTTCGGACATCCATAACTCACATTTGGAAAACTTCCCATAAAGTTGTTCTCGTCTCAACACGTCGAGCACTTGATGAAGGTGAAACTCGTGTTCCTCCCGGTCACGAGAATAAATCAAAATGTCATCGATGAAGACAACAACAAACTGATCTAAAAAGTCGATGAAAACCCGATTCATTAACTCCATGAATACCGCAGGTGCATTAGTCAATCCGAACGGCATAACCACAAACTCATAATGACCATAGCGTGTTCGAAACGCCGTCCTCGCGATGTCCGACTCTCGGATCCGCAACTGATGATATCCAGACCTTAAGTCGATCTTGGAAAATACTGAAGCTCCCTGCAGTTGATCTAAGAGATCATCAATACGGGGTAAGGGATACTTATTCTTGATCGTCACCCTGTTCAACTCCCGATAATCAATACATAAGCGGAATGAACCATCCTTCTTCTTGACAAACAACACTGGTGCTCCCCACGGGGACGCACTCGGTCGGATATAACCTTTCTCGAACAACTCCTCAAGTTGGTTCTTTAATTCCTGCATTTTGGTCGGGGCCATCCGGTACGGTGCCTTCGATATCGGGGACGTACCAAGTTCCAACTCAATCGTGAATTCCACATCCCTCTATGGAGGCAAACTAGGTAACTCGTCTGGAAAAACATCGGCATATTCCCTCACCACCGGAATATCCGTTAACATTACTGATGACTTCTCGGTTTTGGCCATATAGCACCAATAACCGACACATCCCTGATTGAGTAACCTTACTGCTTTCATCGAATTAATGACCTTACCAGCAGTAGGATTACCTCCCTGAAACACACATTCAACCCCATCGTCTGAAATGATAGTGACCATACGCTTACGGACACTAATGATGGCATCATGACGATCCATCCAATCAATACCCAAGATGATGTCGTCTCTCGGCAAATCTACCACGATTAGGTCCGCTGGCCATACACGACCATGAAACTGAATCGACAATTAAATATCACGACACGATAATTCGTCTACCATCGGGTAGGCCAATGACATAAGGCTCACAACTAGTAGCACTACCCACACGTAGTCTACTCAAACATGACTTCGGAAATGAATGAATGCGATGCACCAAGATCAAAAAGGGTACACACAGTTGAGATAGAATATCGAGTGTACCGAGATCATTCGGCCTCGAATCATCGGTCTTCTTCATCTCATAAATCCGGCTTGCTAGTCCGGCCACGGACGCTCTGTCACGGCTAAAAGCTCCACCTTTAGTCGCTCTGTCGTTTTAAACGACACTGATTGAGTGGCTCGATTACGAGCAGTGACCGCTTAGGGGCCCGAGATGACGTCCGAGTAGGTTTGGAGTCCCTACGGCAAAAACGGGCCTTATGCCCAGCAATTCCACAATTATGACATGTGATAGTCTGTCTCGGACACTTGGTACTGAGGTGACCAAGATCCCCACAGTTAAAACAGGTGATGGCCGAACTGGCCGCTCGAGACTGAGATTCCGCGGGTTTAGACGACACAGGAGGTCGCTCAGAAAAAGCAGAGCCCGCATGGGGTTTCTTGAAAGTTGTCTGACCGCCTTCAGACTGATTACGACTCTTCGATTTCTTGCTAGCAGACGAAGGTTGCTGCTTAGCAATTTCCTTAGTAGTAAGCTCGTAGGTGAGAGCTTTCTCAATGAATTCGGCCAACGTGGTGCAATTATGATTAAGTAACTGAAGTCTCATACGGGGTTTCAGCCTCTTGCTGAAATACTTGATCTTATCCGCCTCTGAATGAATGATGGATGAGGCGAAAGGAAGAAGTTCCTGAAATTTCTCGGCAATGGCGAGAACATCCTCGTCTGCTGAGGGGTCGGGGGTAAGTAATTCTGACAGCTTGGCCTCTCTGAGCGGGGCCGGATAATACCTCTCCATCATGAGAGTCTTGAACTGATCCCAAGTACAAGATCCTTCGGTGGGCTTCAACGATAACCACCAAGAATGTGCGCTCTTACCCAGGTAGTAAGCCGCAATAGAAACTTTGTGTCCCTCGGGACACTCTACCATAGCAAACAACTTCTCGAAATGCTCGAGCCAATGAATGATATATGCCGGCTCAGACGAGCCCTCAATAGTAGGTGGCCTCTGGCGAGAGATATCGCCTATGATATTACTCACATTCCTCTCTTGCCTCTGAGGTGGCGGCGGAGGAGCCTGCTGATTTTGATTGACGGAGTTATGCATCGTCTCCATCAACTGAGCCATCTGGGTCATTTGGGCCATCATGCCCTGCATAAAAGCAAGTGGGTCAACCCGGACACCCTCTGACTGAGCCGTGTCCCGGGTACGACTCCCCGATAGTGAATGATCGCGTCCAGGTGAATGAGTGGCAGCGTCGCTGCTTGATGAATTAGCATTATTCCTCGCGTTTGCACGTGTATTCACACGAGCTCTCGGGATTCGGCCCGCTCCACGGCCTCGTCCTCCACGTCCTCTGCCAGCCCTTTCCATACTGAAGTGGAAAGTCATATGATGATTATATATCTCGCATGAGTATCACATTATGATTATATTATGAAATGATGAAAATGAGCATACGTGCTCCAATACAGCGATTACATGAATGATTAATTGACGTGACATGATTATCTGATGAAGTTACTGAAATGATTATCTTGAATGAGTTAACAAGATTAATGATTTGATCTTCCTGATCAACAACTGAATAATGAAATGAATTGAGTGATTAATGAGTTAACCTGACTGTCCTGGTCAAAGTGACAATGATGATTGGGGATTGTTAACTAATGAATTATGAATGAATGATTAATGCCAGAAATTATACCATGGCATTAGAAATCTTACAGTTCTTGGTCTGATTGGCTCGGCATTTGCACAGGTCACACGTGACGCGAAAGTCCAATGATACTAGTCCGATGACGATGATTTCAAATGAGACATGACTTGGAGGGTAGTATTCAAAACCACGCTCCGATACCAACTCTGTAACACCCCAATCTAGGCGGATATTACAGTGCCGTGAATCCCCGACTGGGACCCACCAGGCAATGAAAATGATGAATTAAATAATATAATTGTAGTACCGAACCATATTATATTACCAAGCACTCCGATGAGGAGTTTAAGTACAACACACCAGGACAATACCGAATACTAGTATATTTTATATGAAGATAAAATACACCACCCTGAATAAATAAACATCTCAAACGGAATTTTGCAGCGGAAAATACAAATGACGGAAAAACTAAAATGACTGAAGATGACTGAACAACGGAATGACTGGGGCCCCCTACTAGTATCACCGGGACTCGCCGCCACAACATGCTCTTCCCGTGCCTTTGCCTTGCCGTGACTAAAACAAAATCCTAACGGGCCGCCATACGTAACAACAATCCTCAAGGGTTGAAATTACACAATCATGAATTAACTGAAGTTATGACATATTCTTAATTATGAATTACGCTGAAGAGGAGTATCATAGTACGCCCGTAATGTTCTGTGCAAGTGTACAAGACGAATGACCGGACACACCCATCCTTGTACCTAATTAGTCTCACGTAGGTAAGCGTTACCGTGTGCACGGTCCAATGTATCGGTGAACCCAAAACATGACCATCGTGTGCCCGACTAAAAATTCCACACAGCCACACCCGGCCACGCAATATGAACCCAGAAGGTCATATGAACGAGAATGACCACAATGAATATCAATGAATAATAACAATCCGACAAAGTCAAGAATGACTCACCAATATGAAAGTGATAATGAAGTGATTGATAGTTTTCAATGAAATGATTGGAACCGCCGTTCCTCGCTAATGAAATGATTACCCGACAATTACAAGTCTCAAAATGATTAATACAATGATGAATGAGTTATGATTATGAATGATCAACAACAAAAGGAAAGAATATCCTTTTAACCGAGTAAGAATCAACTTACTCAATACCGATGAAGAATGTCCGTCCACGAACAACGTCCTAAGTGAAATACCGGTCGCTCGAACAACCTTGAATAACAATAATTACCAACAATCGTTCAATACACGTATCAAAAAACAAAACACGACTAACCCAAAGGTCGAAACAACGATAATCAAACTCATAGGGGCATTCTAACGAATACATAACCAACCACACAACTTCGGAAATATCCAATTCCGAATATGTCGAAACCCACACCAAAATGAGTATTTCGAACTAATAAAACACTTCAATGATATCAATAATCCGTTAGGAATCCATAATTCATGATTACAACAACATCAATCGGAAAATCCCCAATTAACCGAAGTCAACCCCAAGGGTTCTTGAAAAAAATTCCGAAAATAACCATTAAATCCGTAGGAATATATTTATCTAAGGTAGATAATCCATATCTAACATATTCCAATGATAATCCAAGCTTACACGAAGAAATCGGAAGGAAAACCCAAAAATCCGAAATTCTAGATCCAAGAAATTAATACCTTTGATTCGATGATTTGGAGATGATGAAGTGATGATTAATCCAACTCAAAGACTTGAAGATGATGATTGATGATTACACCTTGAAGAATACTCTCTAAATCTCCCAAATCGCCAAGAACCGACGAGAGAATGAGAAATAGATGACAAATGATGAAATCTGGCTAAACTGTCCAATTTATAGCCAGTCCAGGTTAGCGTGCGCTAGCCCTTGTGCGTAGGGTGCGCTAACGAGTAATTTGATGCCCAGTACTGGAGTCCAGAAACTGCCTGTTCTCTGATCTGATCTCGATAGCGTGCGCTACTACCATTATTTAGCGTGCGCTATACAATCGGTTGCGTACGCTAAAAACAACACATAGCGTGCGCTATGAATTAATCCAATGCAGTCCAGTAGCCACTGGACTCAACCTGATCTGTCCTTAGCGCGCGCTACACCACATATTAGCGTGCGCTACTACAACTCACTAGCGTGCGCTACTTACCATTCGTAGCGTGCGCTACTTATAACTCACTCGGTCAGTACCTTACGGATCGGCCAGGGTAACCTTAGCGTGCGCTAAAGCTGAGTGGTAGCGTGCGCTACCTATACCCAATTAGCGTACGCTAAAAGGAGTACGTAGCGTGCGCTACTCCTCACGCACAGCTCGCAACGAAAATGACAATGACGATAAACACGGCACGAAACTCCAATCAGATTAGTGATGAATGACGATTGATACACGATACAATTACTCTAAATGATGAATACCATGACTGAATCTGAGTGACAAATGATCAATAATGAATGAAATTACTGAGTATCAGTTACTGAATGATAAATACTGAATTACAACCGGGTATTACAATAGCTGTGTGCGCTGGATCGTTGGACAGGTAGTTCCACCATGTGTTGGTCCGACGGGATCATCATGGGAATCTATAGCTGTGTGTGCTGGATCGTTGGAATACCACCAGTATGTTGAAACTGTTATGATATGATATGTGTTGTGGATATTCTCGTTGGAGAAACTTGTTATGATATAATTGTTGATTATATCACTGTTGTATGATTATTGTACTTGTACTAGCATCGTTGTGCTAACCCCTTCGGGGGTGAACATTGTGTTTGTTCAGGATCCAGGAGAGCGGGGAAACAACCACTGGAGATGCATGACGACGAGGGTGCAAAGTGATGTTCCGGCCGGGTTTACTGTCTGTTATTTGTTGGTTATTTCAATAAGTACTCGAGTACGTCGTCCGTTTATAATGTTTGGATTTTAGTGATTTAATAATAACTCTTCATTGGATATTTGTATTTTGGTTTTTGAACCAGACGATTGTAGTTTACTTCAGCAATTTCATAAAGCGATATCTGTTATTGTCTTTTCTTTTAATCAGCCTTGTAAATTCTTATGTAAAGGATTTACGGCGCTGTAATATTCCTGAATATATCGGGGGTGTTACAGAATATGGTATCAGAGCTAAGATTATGGATATCTTGGCTGTTGGGTTAAAATAGGGGTCATTTATGTCTTTTGAGGTAACCGGTCGTGAATGACATCACTGCACTGCCTACGTCTTCATGCGAACGGTGGTTGTAAGTTCTTAAAACTCTATCTCATTCTCTACATGTTGTGTCTCTTTATACTTGAACATTAGAACAATGTTGTTTCCTGTATATTAAGTACTTGTGCTTACAGTATGTTGAGAGGCGGACGTGGACGTGGTCGTGGACGCGGACGAAGGAATGCCGAAAGGGAGGCGTCGCCTTCTAATCAAAGCTAGTCATAGCTCAGAGAGCCGCAGAATCCATCAATAACGAACTGTAACTCGGTGTACCGTAAATCCTACGTCAAGTCGTGAACCGGATGACTCGGTTCGCACGTGTCGTGGACCGAATGCAAGTGGCGGCAGGAATTCGGCAGGAGATGGACAACAAAGGATTCCGTAAATGGGAAATCGAGGTGACCGATGGTTACAAGAGGTGGCAAAGATGCAACCACCCAAATTTGACGGCTTTTCCGAGACTCCCACTGGGACCATTGGTTGAAGGAACTGAGAAAATTTTTGCCGGAATTAATTGCCCGAATGACAGGAGAGCTCCTATTGCCCAGTATTTTACGATAGGAGAAGCATCCGAGTGGTGGGAAGCTATCCGACCCGCAGATCATGATGCCGATTGGGCGGAATTTAAAATGATGATGGAAGCTCGATTGCCCTCGTCCTGTGAGGGAAGCCAAAATTCGAGAATTTTTCTGCTCGACCATCGATGAACCCGTATCCTGCACGATTAAGACGTTTAACCAAAGAATTAGCATTTGTTCGACATCCGGTCGTAAGCAGATGCGAGATGATGATTCATTTTGAAATGAGAATGAAACCAAATCCAGAGGTACATGTCCGGTTTTGAATGTACCACTCTCCGCCAATACCAGGATAAGGCGTTGGCGTATGAAATTAAAGAAGCAAAGAATGGAGAAGTTTATGGAGTCGAAGAAAGAAAGTCTCGGTACTTTACTGAGCACAAGAGCGGTGGGCCCCGTAAGACCCAGTCTTCTTTTTCTTTCAAGAAACCTCCGCACCCATCTAAGAACGGAAAGAATTACGGAACAATGTCACCACGACGGATACGGCTAGGAAGTGCTTTAATTGTGGTCGCCTGTGCCACCTTTGGCACGATTGTTTGCGCACCCCAATTACATGTTTTGGCTGCAGACGGGGCGGGCACCGTGCGACGTTACGCAAAGACGCCACCAAATACAAAGGAACCCGTTCATCACGGCCCGATTCAAAAGGAAGCTAGTGTCTAATCGACGCAAAGAAAGTGTTCGATGCCTCAAAATTTTGGCCGTGGACGAGGCGAGAGGACAATGGGACCAAAAGGGGGCATCGAGTGCGGATCCGCTTCCCCACGCCCGTATGAGATGAGGAGGACAGACGATCGATGTCTTTGCCGCATCGTGCACTGGCCCGCATTCTTTCCCAACCAGTTAGCGTTTTATTCGATACAGGAGCTACGTATTCTTTTATATCTTTGTCTTGTGTAAATCGTTTGAATATTTCTGGTTTTCATACTTGTGAACCTTATGTTGTTGGTTTACCGAGTAGAGAGAGGATTGTTGGGAACTTAGAGACTAGAGATTTTCCTGTATTATTTGGGGGTAGGAAATGGCTCTCAAACCTAATTATGATAGAAATGCAAGGAGATGACCTAATACTCGGAGACGATTGGCTTAATCGATATGGAGCAATTGTAAATTACCGAAGGAGAAATATTTCGCTGATCGCTGATGATGGCTCCGAAGTACTGTTTGAAGGATGGAAACCAGGAAGCTCAGGAAAGTTGATCAAAGCAATGAAAGCTGTCAAAATGTTGAAACAGGGATGTATCGGGTACTGGTGTTATGCAATGAAGAAAGAAGATGAAATTGTGGAACTTTCATCCATTCCTATTGTGAACGAATTCCCAGATGTATTTCCTGACGAGTTACCTGGACTACCTCTACGACGGGACGTAGAATTCACGATTGAGCTGGAACCCGGAGCTACACCAATTTCTAAGGCACCGTATCGCATGGCACCTACGGAGATGTACGAACTGAAGAAGCAACTGGAAGAATTACTGGACAAAGGCTATATTCAGCCAAGCGTTTCACCTTGGGGAGCGCCAGTTCTTTTTGTTCGAAAGAAGGATGGATCGCTTCGACTGTGTATTGACTACCGAGAGCTGAACAAGATGACGATTAAGAACAAGTATCCGTTGCCATGGATTGATGACCTGTTTGACCAGTTGCAAGGAGCAACAATGTTTTCAAAAATCGATCTAAGATCAGGATACCATCAGCTGAGGATTAAGGAATCTGATGTTCCAAAGTCAGCATTCAGAACTCGCTACGGACACTACGAGTTTGTAGTGATGCCATTTGGTCTCACTAATGCGCCTGCTGTATTCATGCAGTTGATGAACCGACTGTTCATCGAATATTTGGATAAATTTGTGGTCGTGTTCATTGATGATATTCTGGTATATTCTAAGAACCCGGAAGAACATGCGCAACATTTGCGGATTGTATTGGAACTTTTGAGAAACGAGCAATTGTACGCCAAACTTTCTAAGTGTGAATTCTGGCTAAAGGAAGTAATGTTCCTCGGCCATGTGGTGTCATCTAAAGGAGTCTGAGTAGATCCTCATAAGATCGAAGCAATTATGGATTGGAAGCCTCCAAAGAACGTGAAAGAAGTCCGAAGCTTCTTAGGACTTGCTGGATATTATCGACGATTCGTGTAAGGGTTTTCTAAAATCTCCCGCCCACTTACTCGACTCCTGCAGAAAACTCAAAAGTTTGAGTGGAATGAATTGTGTCAGATTAGCTTTGATGAATTGAAGAAGAGATTGACGACGGCACCGATTCTATCACTTCCACAGGGAACTGGAGGATTTATAGTTTACAGTGATGCTTCGAACCAAGGACTTGTGTGCGTATTGATGCAGAATGATAAGGTGATCGCTTATGCGTCGCGACAGCTGAAACCTTATGAAGTGAATTACCCAACACATGATTTGGAGCTAGCAGCAGTGGTTTTTGCCTTGAAGATCTGGAGGCATTATCTCAGACGGACTCACCGCGATCTTTACGGATCATAAGAGTCTCAAGTACATATTCAGTCAGAAAGAGTTGAACATGCGGCAAAGAAGATGGTTAGAGCTGATCAAGGACTATGACTTGGAGATTTTGTATCATCCAGGCAAAGCAAATGTAGTGGCGATGCACTTAGCCGCAAGCCTGTTTCGATTCAGATGCTGGAGACGCTAACCTCCCAACTTAGCCTTCAACGAGAGATGATTCGTGAAGGAATTGAAGTGTGGTTACAAAGAGTCCAAGGACAACTGTGCGTGATGGAGATAACTTCATCATTAACCGAAGAAATCAAATCTAGACAGGCAGATGACCCTTTGATGATTCGGTTACGTGATGAAGTGATCAAAGGAAAGGCCCCCGGATTCATAATTCATGATGATGGAGTTTTGAGATTTCAGAACCGACTCTGTGTTCCCGATGATGGTGTTTTGAAAGACGATTATGAAGGAAGCTCACAGGTTCCTATTCTATCCACCCGGTACCAAAGAAATGTATAAGGACTTGAAGCAGAATTTCTGGTGGGGCAACATGAAGAAAGATGTAGCGGACTATGTTTCTAAATGCTTGACTTGTCAGCAGGTTAAGATCGAGCATCAACGGCCTGCCGGAATGTTGAAGCCACTCCCGATTCGTGAATGGAAGTGGGAGGACATATCGATGGACCTTATCACTAATATGCCGAGAACCAGGACAGGAATGAACATGATTTGGGTGATAGTTGATCGTTTAACCAAATCAGTTCATTTTCTAGGCATTAAGGATACGTGGGGACCAGAGAGGTTGGCACGAGTATTTATTTCGGAGATAGTTCGATTGCATGGTACGCCGAAGACCATTGTTTCTGATCGAGACGGCCGTTTTGTGTCTCACTTTTGGAAAGCAGTTCATAAGGCCTTGGGGACCGAATTGAACTTCAGTACAGCTTACCACCCGCAGACTGACGGACAATCTGAGAGAACTATACAAACGGTGGAAGACATGCTGAGGGCCTGTGCCTTAGATTAGTCAAACGATTGGGAAGTTCATCTACCGTTGATTGAATTTACCTACAACAATAGTTGGCATGCTTCCATTAAGATGGCACCGTTTGAGGCATTATACGGAAGGAGATGCAGATCGCCTATCCGGGACGATTCATCGGACTTGATCGGAACAGAACCAGAGTTGATCGTGCAGACTCGAGAGAAGATAGCCTTGATTCGTGAAAGGCTGTTGACCGCCCAGAGTCGTCAGAAATCTTACGCAGATGTACGCCGCCGCCCATTGGAGTTCAGCACTGGAGACCACGTACTTTTGAAGGTTTCTCCTACTCGGGGAATCTTTCGTTTCGAGAGGAAAGGAAAGCTGAGTCCGAGGTATATCGGACCATTTGAGATCCTCGAAAGAGTTGGGGAGTTGGCATACAGATTAGCATTGCCGCCGTCATTGTGCCATGTTCATAACGTGTTCCACGTATCCCAGTTACGGAGGTATATACCAGATCCCAGTCATATCATTGATTTCGGCGAGATCGAAGTCGCGCAGGATGGGACGTTTGAAGAAAGACCGGTTATGATACTCGAGAGTCGAGTTAAGCAGCTGAGGAACAAACCAATCGTTTTGGTCAAAGTTCAATGGTCACGTCACGGAATGGAAGAAGCCACTTGGGAAACGGAAGCTGATATGAAGTCTAGATATCCCGAGTTATTTTCGTCTTGAGTTTCGGGACGAAACTCTTTTTTAGTAGGAGAGTATGTAATATCCGAATTTATTACGGTGTATTTCATCTGTATTCAAACCCTGTATTATTCGGATTGATGATTTTGATTATTGGAGTATGATATTTCTTACATTAATATCATTGTGCATAAGTATAGAAGCATGCAAAATTTCTCATGCAAACTCATGTTAGCGCACCCTAAGAATGTATCTTAACGCGCGCTATCGGGCTACTATTAGCGCACGCTATGCAGATAGGGGTTGCGTGCGCTAAGAACTCAATTATTGAGCGGGACAACTAAAGACATGCGCCGGATGACATGGGTCCGGATAAGATTCCTGCGGACGCACCCGGACAATTCTGAAGTCAACCATTATTAGCGCACGCTAAGGAATGCTTAGTAGCGTGCACTAACTTGTTAAAATGCAGAATATTATAAATAGGACAACAACTCGTTTTGGCTTACATTTTACTCGTTCCTTCTGCATACTTGAGAGGCCAGAGAGCTGAGATATCCTACTACATACTTAGAACACATATTGTTGGTGTTTATATATTGCTATCACTGGGAGTAATCATTGAAGAGGAATAGCACCTTGGAGTGGCATACAACCAACCGGAGTTGGATTCTACCTTACGGTTCAGTGATTTTCATCATATTAAGGTATGTTCAATCTATCTCAAGACTTAGAGTTGGATTCTAACGATTTGGATGATCATGTTAACAAGATATGGATTTTCATAGATGAATTATCCAAGTATATCATGTTTGGAATAGTGAGATGAATAAGCCTTAAGTATCTTGATTATAATTATCATGATTCGAATCTTATCACACTGAATATGTAAAGAGAAGCTTCTATCATTGGTAATTCGAATCTAGTAGATGACTTCATAATAATCATGGACTTGACTTTAACAATCATTATTGTTGGATAAATCTAAAGGATGGATCATGGAAGGATTTATCTAGTATAGATGGAACGTTTAACAACTTCAGCATGATAATATTGATTGATATAAGATGTTGATATCAACCGTTAAGTCTTTTGAGTTGTCGTATAAAGATTTGTACTCGAAATGGAATATGGTTTTATAATGGTATGCATATCCTCGAATCCGAAGATGTTATTATCCATAAGATCATTCATAATCGTGTGTACATGATATTCATGGAGGTAACATGAAGTATCACGGAAGATTTCATTGTTTCGATCATGGCGAGAACAAGCATCGCTCGGCAAAGAAACCGCCATGCATAGATAGCGACGCTATGATATGAATATTAACGTGCGCTATCGAGCACGAGTTAGCGAGAGCTACGGTTGGTACGTAACGACGCTAGACCATCGACGAAGTCGATTGGCCGGGTCAGTGAAGTACTGACCATGCATAGTTAGCGTACGCTAGGCTTTGTTGTTTGCGTGCGCTATCGAGCAGACTTAACGCACGCTACACAGAGTACTTAGCGTGCGCTAAGCAGTTCAGGCAGATTGCATTTTATGAACTTTTGGCCGTGAATCGAATTGTTAAACATTCGTACGACGTGAGATAAATCCTATATCATTTCTTTTGTTAAGGTTTGATCTTGTTGCGTGATTGATCGAGAGGGGCGACCTTCGAGTGTCTCGTTTTCGTGGAAGTATTGTTCTGTCTTCTAATCGAGGCAAGTACTCTAATTAGAATTGTTTATATTATGACAATTATGATGTGATTGTATCGTGTAAATATGTTGTGAATATATGTCCACCATGCGTTGATCCGACGGGAATCATCATGGGAATCTATAGCTGTGTGCGCTGGATCGTTGGACAGGTAGTTCCACCATGTGTTGGTCCGACGGGATCATCATGGGAATCTATAGTGTGCTACTGGATCGTTGTAATAACACCAGTATGTTGAAACTGTTATGATATGATATGTGTTGTGGATATTCTCGTTGGAGAAACTTATTATGATATAATTGTTGATTATATCACTGTTGTCTGATTATTGTACTTGTACTAGCATCATTGTGCTAATTTCTGGGGTGAACATTGTGTTTGTTCAGATCCAGAGAGCGGGAAACAACCACTGGAGATGCATGACGACGACGAGGGTGCAAAGTGATGTTCCTACCGGTTTATCATTCGTTATTTGTTGGTTATTTCACTAAGTACTCGAGTACGTCGTCCGTTTATAATGTTTGGATTTTAGTGATGTAATAATAACTCTTCATTGGATATTTGTATTTCGGTTTTTGAACCAGACGGTTGTAGTTTACTTCAGCAATTTCATAAAGCGATATCTGTTATTGTCTTTTCTTTTAATCAGCCTTGTAAATTCTTATGTAAAGGATTTACGGCGCTGTAATATTCCTGAATATATCGGGGGTGTTACACCAAATAATGTTTTATAATGTTAAAGTTCATTCAAAATTGATAACCATCAAAGTTCAACAAATATGGGTTCCAAAAGGGACAATCATTCCAAACGCTATAAGTATTGTTAACTTTGGAGGACCCAAAAGGCTTGGGTACCAAAACAATAGAAACACACTATTTTTGTAGGTACCAACGTCAAAGAAAATCAAGTGGTGTATTGATAGCAGTTGTTCGAGGCACATGTGTGGTACCAAAGAATTATTTGAAGATTTTGAATACCAAGAACAAGGACATGTAACCTTTGGTGACAATAAAAATGGGAAGATTATGGGCACCGGTAAGGTCGGTAAGGAACCTTCTCCTTCTATTAATAAGGTGTTATTTATTTAAGATTTGCATCATAATTTACTTAGCGTTTCTCAATTGTGTGATGAAAGTTAAAATTCTGTTTGAAGAAACGCCTTTTAAAAATAACAAAATTGCATTTATTGATTTGAGATGTGGAAATATTTACATTGTTGATCTTAATGATAAAAATTCATTTAATGAAAAATGCCTTATCACTTTGGATGAAAATGCATTTTTGTGGCATAGAAAATTGGGGCATACATCTCTACCTCTCATCTCTAAACTATCGAGATATGATTTAGTTCGTGGTTTACCCAAACTCAAATTTGATCGCAAACCTTTGTGTGAATCTTGCATAAAAGGGAAACATACTCGAGAATCTTTTAAACCAAAATTCGAGGTTTCCAAGAGTCGCATTCTTGAACTTGTGCATATGGATTTAATTGGACCATCTAGATATGTTAGTCTAAATGGTAAACTTTACACTTTGGTGATTGTTGATGACTATTCTCGATTTACATGGGTTAGATTTCTTGCTCATAAAGATGACACATTTTCCGAGTTTTCTAAATGGTGTCGTTTGGTACAAAATGAGAAAAACCTTTCCATAATTTCGATCGTACCGATCACGGAGGTGAATTTGATTGCACTCTGTTTGAACTTTTGTGTGACAAGTATGGTATTAATCATAATTTTTCGGCTCCTAGAAAACCTCAACAAAATGGAGTTGTTGAAAGGAAAAATCGATTATTGGAGGAGATGTCGAGGACAATATTAAATGAATACTCTCTTCTGCAATATTTTTGGGCCGAATCTATTTTCACGGCATGTTATGTGATCAATGTAACACCCCAAACTAGGCGGATATTACAGTGCCGTGGACCCCCCGACTGGGACCCACCAGGCGAATGAAAATGAATGAATTACACAGGTAAATGTAGTACCGAACCACATTACAACATCAATTACTCCGATGAGGAGTTTTATACAACACACCCAGGATAAAATAGAATACATGTGTATTTTATGTGACGATAAAATACACAACACTGAATGAAATGAGCATTCAAACGGAATGTCTGCAGCGGAATAAATAAAGGAAACACAAATGACTGAATAAATGATCGAATGCATCGGGGCCCCTACTAGTATCATCGGGACTCGCCGCCGTCAACATGCTCTTCCCGTGCCTTTGCCTTGCCGTGACACGAAAACAAAATCCCAACGGGCCGGCCATACGTAACAACAATCCTCAAGAGTTGAAATTACACAATCATGAATTAATCGAAGTTATGAAATATTCTTAATTATGAATTACGCCGAAGAGGAGCATCATAGTACGCCCGTAATGTCCCGTGCAAGTGTACAAGACGAATGACCGGACACACCCGTCCTTGTACCTAATTAGTCTCACGGAGGTAAGCGTTACTGTGTGCACGGTCCGATGTATCGTGAACCCAATACATGACCATCGTGTGCCCGACTAAAAATTCCACACACCCACACCCGCCACGCAATATGAACCCTAAGGTCACATGAACGAGAATGACCATGATGAATATCAATGAATAATAATTAGACAAGGCCAAGATGACTCACCGATGAAAGTAATAGTGATGTGATTGATAACCCAATGAAATGATTTGGAACCGCTGCCTCGTGAATGAAATGATTATTCGACAATTACAAGTCTCAAAATGATTATTATTATGATGAATGAATTATGATTATGAGCAATCAACAACAAAAGGAATTGGTATCCTTTTAACCGAGTAAGATTTAACTTACACAATACCGATGAAGAATGTCCGTCCACGAACAACGTCCTAACCAAGATACCGATCGCTCGAACAACCTTGAATAACAATAATTACCAACAATCGTTCAATACACGTATCAAACAACAAAACACGACTAACCCAAGGGTCGAAACAACGATAAACAAACTCATAGGCATTCCAACGAATACATAACCGACCGCACAACTACGAAAATATCCAATCCCGAATATGTCGAAACCCACACCAAAATGAGTATTTAGAACTAACAAAACACTTCAATGATATCGATAATCCATTAGGAATCCATAATTCATGATTATAACGACATCAATCGGAAAATCCCCAATTAACCGAAGTCAACCCCAAGGGTTCTTGAAAACAATTCCGAAAATAACCATTAAATCCGTAGGAATATATTTATCTAAGTAGATAATCCATAACTTAACATATCCCAATGATAATCCAAGCTTACACGAAGAAATCGGAAGGAAAACCCAAAAATCCGAAATTCTAGATCCAAGAGATTAATACCTTTGATTCGATGTGATGAAGATGATGAAATGATGATCAATCCGAAAGATGAGCTTGAAGATGATGATTGATGATTACACCTCGAAGAACCCTCTCCGAAACGCTCGAAATCGCCCAAAAATACCGAAGGAGTGAAATGAGATGAGCAAATGAAGAAGTCTGACTAACTGTCCAATTTATACTCAGTCCAGGTTAGCGTGCGCTAGCCCTTGTGCATAGCGTGCGCTAACGAGTAATTTGGGTAGTCCAGTACCCACTGTCCGAACACGGTAGCGCGCGCTACGTACCTCTTTGTAGCGTGCGCTACGGCCATACTACTAGCGTGCGCTAATATCCATTGTTAGCGTGCGCTAGCGAAATATTTGACGCCCAGTACTGGAGTCCAGAAAACCATCTGCCCTCTGATCTAACCTCGATAGCGTGCGCTACAACCATTATTTAGCGTGCGCTAATATATCGGTTGCGTACGCTAACAACAATGCATAGCGTGCGCTATGAATAAACCCGGTGCAGTCCAGTAGCCACTGGACTCAACCTGATCCGCCCCTAGCGCGCGCTACTCCACACATATAGCGTGCGCTACTACGACCCGCTAGCGCGCGCTACTTACCACTCGTAGCGTGCGCTACAATTATTCTCACCTGCAGTCCAGTACCTTCTGGACTGCAGCCAAGGTAGCCTTAGCGTGCGCTAAAGCCGAGCGGTAGCGTGCGCTACCTATACCCAATTAGCGTACGCTAAAAGGAGTATGTAGCGTGCGCTACTCCACAAGCACAGCTTGCAACGAAAATGACAATGATGATAAACACGGCACGAAACTCCAATCAGATTAGTGATGAATGACGATTGATACACGATACGATAACTCTGAATGATGAATACCATGACTGAATATGAGTGACAAATGATCAATGATGAATGAAATTACTGAGTATCAATTACTGAATGATAAATACTGAATGATAATTACTGAGTGATAATTACTGAATTACAACTGGGTATTACAATCAATCGGGTTCTTCTTCGTAGAACTTTAATTAAAACCCCGTATGAAATTTGAATGGGCAAAAAGCCGAACATATCTTACTTTCATCCATTTGGTTGTAATGTTTTCATCTTAAATAATGGTATGGAAAATTTAGGCAAATTTGATGCCAAATCCGATTTCGGGATTTCTTGGCTATTCTACAAATAGCAAAGCTTTTCGTGTGTATAACATTAGAACTAATAAAGTTGAAGAACCCATTCATGTCAAATTCAATGATATGATCTCACCGCCGGGAAAGGTAGAAAGTTTTGATGATGCAGGTATTCTTCCGGTCTCTCATCCCTCAAGCGAAATAGAGAAAGTGTCGGAAATTCAGAAGAATATAATCGATGATTTACCGAAAGATTGGAAGCATAACAAAGATCATCTAAGAGACCTTGTTATTGGGAATATTGAAGATGGTGTTCAAATACGAAGGAGAACCACCGAGTATATTTCTCATTGTGCTTTTGTATCTGAGATTGAACCTAAGAATGTATCCGAAGCTCTTGATGACGAAAGTTAGGTGATGGCAATGCAAGAAGAGCTTGTTCAATTTAAACGCAATAAAGTATGGAATTTAGTTTCCGCTTCTAAAGATAAAATAATTATCGAAACTAAATGAGTGCACAACATTAAGTGTGACGAAGACAGTTATCTAGTAAGAAATAAATCTCGTTTGGTTGCACAAGGTTATAATCAAGAAGAAGGTCATGATTATGAAGAAAGTTTGCGCCTGTGGCCCGTCTCGAAGCCATTCGTTTGTTATGTGCTTTTGCAGCTCACAAGAAAATCAAGCTATATCAAATAGATATGAAAAGTGCATTTTTAAATGGCTTCATTCAAGAATAAGTGTTCGTCAAACAACCTCCTGGTTTTGAAGATCATCAATTTCCAGATTATTTCTACAAGCTCACCAAAGCTTTCTACGGTTTGAACCAAGCACCTCGGGCATGGTATGATCGTTTAAGTCAATTTTTAATTGCAAATAACTATACGAGAGGTAAAATCGATAATACCTTATTTGTGAAAATTTTAGATAATGATATACTTGTATGCCAAATATATGTTGACAACATTATTTTCGGTGCTACTAACGAATCTCTTTGCCAAGATTTTTATAATCTCATGAAGGGAGAGTTCGAAATGAGTATGATGGGAGAATTAACATTCTCCTCGGCTTCAAATCAAACAATGTGAAGATGGGATTTTCATCCATCAAACAAAATATTCTCTCGATCTCCTCAAGAAGTTCAAAATGGAAAGTAGCAAAGCAATTTCAACTCCAATGTCTTCCACGTTAAAATTAGACAAAGATGAAAATGGAAAATCCATGGATCAAAGACTATATCGAGGTATGATCGGATCTATATTATATTTAACGGCTTCTAGACCGAATATAATATTTGCTACTTGCTTATGTGCTAGATTTCAATCAAATCATAAGGAATCCCATTTAACTGCTTGTAAACGTATTTTTCGGTATTTGAAAGGGACCGTTGGTCTAGGACTATGGTATCCATCTTGTCTGGATTTTAATTTAATTGCATATAGTGACACCGGCGGATGTAAAATTGACAAGAAAAGCAGTAGCGGTACATGTTCATTTCATTGGTTCATGCTTAATCTCCTGGGAAAGTAAAAAGCAGACATGCGTAGCTTTGTATACAGCTGAAGCCGAGTATGTCGCAATAGGGAGTGCCTGTGCGCAGGTAATATGGATCAAAAATCAACTCCACGACTATGGCATCTATTTTGAAAATACTCTCATTTTATGTGATAACACCAGTGCTATTAATCTGAGTAAAAATTCTATTTTGCACAGTAGAACTAAACATATTGATATTAGACGCCACTTTTTGCGCGATCATGTCCAAAAGAAAGATATCTGTCTAATTTTTATCAGCACAAAAGATCAATTAGCCAATATTTTACCAAACCCTTACCTGAGGAAGCCTTTAATACTATCTGATTACAACTTGGTATGGGACATCTCGATAATTTCTTAAATTCTTTTATCTTACGAGAAATCATTTCATGAGATACATATCCTACCCTAGCGTGCGCTAGCATTATACACTTAACGCGCGCTATCCATCCTCATCTGAAATTTCACGAGCCCGATAGCGTACGCTGCTCCTTATATCTTGCGTACGCTAATGAATTTCTATTCTAAAAACCTGAAGGTCCACTAGCCTATTCGTTTTCCTTCTAACGTACGCTATGTTCCCATAACGCACGCTAATGTGTCGATCCTGTATTTAAAATACATACAGTCGGCCGATCCCCTTTCAAAATCTCATCAACCCTAAAAGAACTCTAGCACAAAATCTCTTCAAAATTTCATCTCCTTCCGCAAAATTACTCCCAATATCTTCTTTAGCCATGGACAGCGGCTCAAGAGTACCAACGAAGAAGCAATACAAAAATGCAAAGCGGATTCGCGAACCAAAATTTAATGTGTCGCCGCGTTCATGGTATTCTCGGAAATCCTTCTGCAAGAACAGATTACAGACTACTACTACTTCAATTTCCATAGTCTAGAACATGCAAAAGTTTCAATTTATAAGTTTTTATCATCTATTGGTATTTCTCGTTTTGTGGGATGTAAAGAACCCATATTCCCTCGACTTGTTCGTGAATTCTTTGCAAATCTTAATATTTGATACAGTGAGGTTTCTCCCTCTTTGGTCCTTCGTAGTCTTGTTGGTGGAACTGTAGTGGAGATTTCTTCAGAAATCTTGAATGAATTGTTCGGTTTGTCTATGGATAGATTTGCTTGCTCTGGGAAATCCCTTGCCAAAAAGTCAGATTTAACTGAGCTTGAATTGACAGAGTTCTTAAGTTCGAAGGCGGTTATCGATATCACCGATGACGTGTTTGAGAATAATGACTTTGGAATCAATATCCGGCTACTTTTAGTCGCACTCACCAAATGCATTATGCCGAAGGGAAACACACAACATAAGCTGGTGGGTATCGACAAGCATGTGGTTTATCGAGTTTTGAATGACGATAAGATTGATTTCGCTGCAATTGTCACGGGATGGATGAAAGCCAAAGGTGACCTCTTTAGGTCTAAGCATTATGCGACTCGATCAGAAAAGTCTGGAATGCCTTTCGGTTCGGTTCTCACAGTTATATTCCGTCATCATAATGTCAACCTCTCGGAAGATCCATCGGTTCCGGTCTCTCGCGGGTGAAATATCTGATGCTACTCTCAAAGTGATACACTATGTAGAGATGGTTAACCGTGGTTAAGTTTTATTTCCATATCTAAAAGAAGACGATGTGGTACCGAAAGGAACAAGGTTACCAACACCGGCCAAGCAGATTACGAGAAGAGGCCCGAAGACGATTCGAGAACTTCAAACGCGAACATTTGTTAGAAAATCAACATCGAAGGGCAAAAGGCCTATGGGAGAGGCATCTACCGAGAAAGATGAAGAAGATTTGGTTGTCCGAATGTAGTGCCTTGAAACCAACCAATTCGAAATTCCTGACGATCTGAAATCAAAGAAGAAGTTCACTCCGTCCGCAGCTTGTTGGAGAATTTTATTCGTTATACCCATCCTTCCTTTCCGTTCCCTACTTCTCACTCCGGCCAAGCCCCTTAGTCTCTCATATTGTGATTCTCATTAAAGATGAATTAATTAATGTATCTTGATGACTTGGGATTTTATTTGACGTTTTAGTGTGATTGATCGTGTATTTTGTTGATTAAATCGCGTTTGCATTTGTTGTCATTTGATTTTTTTCATTATTAATGAAGTTGGCTTTAAAGCTGTTTATTAACGACCTTCGATTTGTCTTATGTCTTATTCTTATTCACAAAATAGATTCGATTCAGGGGGAGTACCTTTTTGCTTATGTCAAAAAGGGGAAGAAAACAATCAAAAACCGAACATACTAACGTAATCGAGCAAAATACTTTGATTCGAAAAATTTTCTAAATCGGTTTTGCAGGTATGTATTAAATGTTTTGACATCATCGAAAAAGGGGAGATTGTTGAACAAAGTATTTTGATGATGATCGCTTTCAAAACATTTAACGAAATTCAACTACACGGCTTGATTCATTGAAGACAAACTCAACGTCTAGCGCACGCTACACACACGTAGTAGCGCACACTATCGAGAAGTTACCTGTAGTCAGAAAGTCACCTGCAGAGAGCTTAAAAACTCACCTAATGTTTTAGCTCACGCAAGCTTCAATTATTAGCGCACGCTAGTTGATCAAATTAGTGCACACAACAAAGTGTCTAGCGCACGCTATCAGTTTCTTGGTTAAACAAGGCAGTAAGGACAGTGAGGTCTGGACTGAAAAAGGAACAACATTAGTGCACGCTAAGAAGGAAATTTGCGCACGCTATGAAGAGGCTTAACACACGCTAAGGGACATGAATTACGCACGCTACCTGTTAGTATTCAAGTCAGAAAGGTTTGGAGTTTAAATGAAGCAACAGGTAACTCACGCTATGCTGAAGCCAACACACGTTACCTGGAGATAATTAGCGCACACTATCTATTACATGTTAGCGCACGCTAACTGTTCAATATCCTACCATTAGTCATTGAACCGTTGGAGCAACAAAGTCAACAAAGAAATCACGGAAAATCTGGAAAGCAAATCTTGACTACCTAGCGCACGATAAGGATGTTCATTAGCGTACGCTAAGTTCAAAATCTATCCGTTGGAGAAGAACGTTGGAGACAAAGCCGTATTACTATTCAAAGTCAAAATAAAGTAAGTTGACCAAATCGTCAGCGCACGCTAAAAGGACTATCTAGCGCACACTAGATATTTTATATTACCGTTTGAACGGTTTGAAGACAGTTTAGTTCATCAAAGTCAGACAACGATAGCGCACGCTACAAACAAATATTAGTGCACGCTATAGTACCAGTTTTCAGCATATCGAGAGGGACTGAACACTATAAATACTCATGCCATTGGGTATCTCAAAATACACAACTTCAAGCATACAAACGCACTTGAGCTCAGATTATTTCTATTTATTTCATTCTAAGTTGTGACGATAAAAGATACGAGTATTGTTCACATATTGTAATATATCTTATATACATCGTATCTTTTTTTATTGTTGTGAGTGTTGCATTACTCCTTCACGAGCTTGAGAGAAATGAATCAAGAGTTCTTAATCTGGTGTTATTAGGATCTTTGATCCGGCATTGTTAGGATTATACTCTAACGATCGTAAGTGAGGATTATCTAATTCCTATAGAACACTAGATAAGACAATTTATATTGAGTGTTTGGTTATGCTTCGACCAATTGAAGACAAGCGTTGTAACGGTTGTGTCCGGACCTATAGAAGACGAGGCAAAGTTGTGTGTGGTTTTTCTTGAGCCAATAGAAAAAGAAAACGGAGAGAGGACGTAGGCAAATTGCCGGACCTCTATACATCGTTGTGTCTTCGCGAGAATGTTTAATTATCCGCAATACCACTATTCAACCCCCCTTCTAGTGATACATTTATCTTTTCAAAAATCTCGGGTATAACACCAAAAGGAAAGAAAATCACATCAAACAACCTCAAATCTCAAGATTCTCAAATATTATCATTATAAGATTCTCAAAAACTGAGTGAATAATACGATTCTCTTCCTGATGTATCTTGATTGCAGGAGTATCCATCAACTTCTTCAGTAAAACCTCTTGGGATAAAAACTGAGTGAATATATATATATATATATATATATATATATATATATTATTTGGAGTATCCACATATTGCCTCACTAACACCTTGTCAAGAAAACCTTGTGGGAAAAACTTGATCTAAGGAAAATGGGTACAACTACTCCTTCTGTTTTCAAATCTTTGAAGAATAATTTTGATCATTTTAGTTTTTCTCATTATTCCATGAATATGCCTCGTTAAAACCTTATTAGGAAAAACCCAGTGGGAAAAATCCTAATGAAGGGAAATGAGTACATTATTCATGCTAATACGTCATTCCAGTTGCCTCATTAAAAACCTTGCTAGGAAAACCCGATGGGACAAAACCTCAATTAAGGACTAAATAGTGCAACGCGTATTTTATACACGTATGCCCCAGGCATTTCAACAATCCACCATGGATTAGTTTATTCAGTGTAATTTATAATCTCCAACTCATATTCTTATAACATTGCAATACATGCAAATCTCTTTTTGGAGATTCTATATTAGTTGCGATTAAGATGCCTCATTAAAAACCTTGTTAGGAAAACTCAGTGGGATAAAACCTCAGCCAAGAAAAAGAGTACAGCATATAATTTTCCTTCACAACATCTTATTTTGAGTCATTGCACGCACTAATAATATATTTAAAATCTCCTTAGGAATTTCTTTTGACTTTTAGTAAGCCCATATTTTTATTACAAAGACATATATTTCAAAATCGATGGATTTAAATATCCTCATTTTCAAAAATCATGGATTTCAATATCCTCATTTTCAATATCCATATTTCACAATCATGGATTGCAATATCCATCATTCATGAATTTCAGTATCCTCATTTCATTCATGAATATCATCATTTCATTGATATTCTCATTTTAGGGATATCCTCATATCATTTATTGATATCCTCTTTCCAATCATTGATATCCTCATTTCATTCATAGCGCTATTCTTTTATACTGTATCAACACATTTCAACATTTATTTTTACATAGCATATAACTTGACGAGATATTGCATTATCAATCATCCATTAGGATTACTCATTATAGTTATGTCTATATACTTCTCATAGAAATATGCCTCCTTTTATCATTTGCTTTGATTTATATTCGGGGAATTATTATGTATTTATCAAAGAGTTGTAGTTGGTACCAAAGATTAATAATTTATCATGCATCTTTGAACTTCAAGTTCATATTTCAGTTGTGAGGATATAATGTATGCATTTCATATATTTCCAACTATTAAGATTCCCCCTCATGCAAGAGATTTCTGAGCACCAAACTCATAGGCCAGTATCTCAGTATTCATCTTCATTCATGGGAGATCATATATTATGTTCTCGATACTGGGTGGAGGACTTTAAATAGTTTGCCAAATAATATCCCACTTATATGCGCATATTTTATCCTTCATAGATCTAGTCATATTTGGGATATATTACTAATTTTATATGATCTAGAATATATGCTCAAACCGTGAGCAAATCATCTCGTAAATTTCTGATTAGAGGTCATATACACATGTGACTATTTAGTGGATTCATAATATCTAGCAGTTCACATGTAGAGGGAGTGAGACCATATTCCTCCTTTTAATATAATCCAAATTTATCAGTGGTTCATACCCGAGATTGGCTAGTAGTGATATTATTAATCGAGAATAAATATTTGAATACATGGTGTGTCTATATCACTACATAAATATTTTACCGACACATCACATCATCTTTCGGTCCCATTATTGCACATCATTATCAACATGGAGTCACTGCTCTCACATGTCATATTATGTTCATTGTTAAAATATAGAACCGCACTTCATACGCTTCAGAATATGAACTATTCAAATGCGGACTCATACTCATAATTCCAATCTATAAATAGATTATGATTGTATTCACAAAATTAACTCATACTCAGGGTTTGAATATCATAATGGATTCAATGATCTCGAATCTTCGTAAATATTATCCATCTCTTCCAATGAATATCACAAAAAGAATTTATCGAGCTCAATTCAAAAGATTAAGGGTACTAATAAAAAATGGCATCCAGAAGATATTCGATGGTTGATCAAAGCACAAGTTCAATTATCTGGAGAATTTTCAAACTCCTTTATGGATGAACAAGAACGGTATAGTCATGAAAAATTGATCTCAAAAGATCCAGTTTATAAGTCCGTTTTGCCGAAGTTGGTATAAGGTCAATAGCAAAATAATGCAAGTTAATGCTTTCTATTTATTCTAACAAATGTTATTTTCCAATATTCAAATTTATCAACTGTCGACCGATAATGTCATTTTTCATTGAAAAATATAATATTAAATCTGTCGTTCTCTTTTGCAACTTTGTCAAAAAGAAAATAGTAGAAATAGTTACTTATCTATCGCTCATTTTTCAATGAAAATAGTGAAGTCATTCGTCCTTTAGCAAAAAGTTTTTCTTTAAATTTTGGGATCCACGAATCATAAATTGTATCTCACATAAAAATATTTTGAAAGTATAATGTAGAGAGATGGAGTTTCAGAATCCTCATATAGATCTTATCCAACTAAAATTGTATGTATCTTAGTGGATCCAAACTGATAGGTCATATCCAGTACACGAATATGGCATATCAACTAGTAAAAGAGTTGGAAAAATAAAAAACTTGTATGGAGGAAGTAACCACATATTTTTGGGTTATCTTTTAAAGGCTGCAGAAAATGGGGAAGTAAGAGTAACAAATGCCATACACATTCCCAAAGTTAGAACAAGTACTATAACGGGTTTAACTAGATTGATACTTCAAGCACAAGTTATATATGATAATACACTACTACAAAATAACCATTTTACAGCGGACTTTTAACAGCGGTTATGCAAAAACCGCTGTTAAATTTGTGCGGTGGCATGCTTTGTAAATATCATGAAAAGTTAACAGCTGTTATAGCTACAACCGCTGTTAAATACCGACAATTAACAGCGGTTTTGTAAAAACCGCCAGTCACTATCCATCTTTTAACAGGGATTGTACTCATAACCGCTATTAAATATTTATTATCTTAATTTTAACAGTGGTTTTCTGTATAACCATTTATTTTTAACCGGTCTCCTTTCTTTCTTCTTTTTCTTATTTCTTTCCTCTCTTTCTTCCCAGAAGCTTCTGACTCCCCCGACGCTTCACAATCGACCCACGACCTCCGGCGATCTCCCGACCTCCGCGACCTCCGCAACCTCCCCGACGCTTCGCAATTGACTGCGGTCCTCTACATTGAAATCCAGTACTATTCTGAACTCCCTTCTTTGTTCTTGTGTGTTGTGTTGTGTTGTGTGTGTTGTGTGTGTGTGTGTGTGTGTTGTGTCTGTGTATTGTTTATGTGTACAGTGTGTGTTGTGTGTGTGTGTTGTATATGTTGTGTGTGAGTGAGTGTGTGTGTGTATTTTTGTGTGGCAGTATATGTGTGTGTGTATTGTGTGTGTGGCAGTATGTGTTGTGTGTGTGTGTGCTGTTGTGTGGTAGTATGTGTGTGTATACAATGTGTGTGTGTGCAGTATGTGTTGTGTGTTGTATGTGTGAGTGTGTGTTTATTGTTTGTGCAACAATGCTACATGTACACATTTTTACACACATTATAACTAATGATAGATGTAAAAGTGCATTATGTTAAGTTTAGAATGCCTATTTTTAAGTGTAAGTGGGTTGATAATAACACGGGTGTGGTAATCGATGAAGTGGGCTTTACATTGGTAGATCTTCATTAGATATCTTACACTGACGAGCCTTTTATCATGGCATATCAAGCTAAACAGGTATTTTATGTCAAGGATCCATGCAATGAAATATTATCAGTGGTCATTCCGGGTAGAAGTGTGGATATTAATGAAACTGAAAAATCAAGTTTTAACATTTGTGAGTTTATTCCTTTATCAACACGGATGCCCACTATCGTTGAATAAAATAAAGCAGACGACATACATGTCATTCGAGATGATCATGATGAAGACATATGGGAAAATGTTGTTATCTAGAGTCAAGTTAGATAGTTGATGATGAAGGCATAGTCGATTATGCTGAATTGTAGTATTAATGTTCAATTTTGTGACATTGTGAATGATAAAGTTGGTTTTTGTTGAATTGTAGTATTAATGTTGAACGTTGTCTTGGTTTATGAGTTTTTATATTTTAGTATTCAAGATTTATTTCATTATTTGTTATTAAAAAAAGTGTGTGTATATGTATATGAAGTGTGTGCAGTGTGTGTAGTGTGTGCAGTGTGTGTGTGTGCAGCATTGTTATTAAGTCGGCCGACTAGTCGCATTTCGGGAAACACTGTTTTTGCAGCTCACAAATTTGATGTGTGCAGTGTGTGTGTGCAGTGTGTGTATGTGTGCGTGTTTTATGTGTGCAGTGTGTGTGTTTATGCAGGCTGTGTCAATGTGTGTGCAGTGTGTGTGTGTGTGTGTGTGTGTGTGTGTGTGTGTTATATGTGTGTGTGTTTTGTGTGTGCTGTGTGTGTGTGTGTAATATCCGCGTTTTCTATTTTTAGTAATTTCTATTTTTTTGTGTATATTCATTTCGGACAACTCGCTTGGCACTGTTTTGGAACTCTGAATCTATTTTGTTCTTGGAGTTTCTCTATTTGGACGAGTCTCGATGATGTTTTTACGTAATTTCATCTTGAGTTATATTTTGTCGCATGTGTATCCGATTTTCGCTAAACTCGTTCGATTTCGTCATTTTCCTATTTTCATGAGTTCGTATGGTTGAGTAGAGCATGTTGTGAGTTTCGGATTGTTAATCCGACGTTGTATCGTGATTCTACGGATGTTTGGGCCGTTTTTGTAATTTCCTATAAGTTTAGGGAATTTGTTCCTTGTTCGGTTTTGATCGTGTACCTCGGACTGTTTTGGGATTATTGGTTATTGTTTCTCGTTGTGTGTATTTTCCTCGGACTGTTGGGTCGGCATATCGTGTTTTGGTGATCATCTTTTTCGTTTTTGGTAGCATTGTTTTCTGTCCAGAATGCTGTCTGTCAGGACCTGTGCAAAATGGCGCAAGACCCGCGGCATTTTGCACCGTGTCTGTGCGCCGTGTCGCCCAGGGGGTCGATCACTGTCCGAGAAACGACGCAAGACCCGCGGCATTTTGCGCCGTGTCTGTGCGCCGTGTCGCACAGGGGTCGCCCGCTGACCAGCAACACGGCGCTGAACACGGCGCTATTTGGACCGTTTGTTGCGCCGTGTTCTGCCCAGTATATATAGGACAGACACGGGTTTTGACCCCATTTTTCACCATTCCTCTCGTCTCTCCGCTCCCTCATTGCGATTTTGGGCGATTCCAACCAGATATTGCATTCTAGCACCTTATAACTCGGAATTGGACTTTCCAACACGAATCAATCATCTTTCTTCCGCCTTTCCATCGTTGAATTGAGGTAATTGGTCATTATACCTAATTTTAGGGTTCTTGGCTATAATTCATTTTTCCTTCCGTTTTTGCTACGATTGATGATGAATATTTGTTGGGTAATCGTGGTGCTATGTTTTCCTAGAACTTTAGCGGATAAATTCCAAGTTTTCCCCTTTGTTGATCGAACTTGAACTTTATGCCTCAATAGTGTTCGGCGGATTGTCCCTTAGGATAGAACATCGATTAATTCGTGATTTCTCAGTGGAATTGTAGTTGATTGAGTCTCTATTGTTGTTAGGACCAGATTTGTGAAGATTGTTCGGACCGAAACCTTTCCTTTCGCCGTTTTCCTTCACGTCGTGTTATCCAAGGCAAGTACATGTATTACATTCCGTTATGTATGTTACGTTTTCAAAGTGAATGATGGAATTGTGGTTTTCGGGTGCGTGAGTTGTGTTCCTTCCACCCGGAGTGTCCGACGGGATGTCTGGGGGTCGATACTAAGGGGTACGGCCGCGGAAGTGGACTTGGGTGCGTGTGTGGTTGAACTTCCACCCGGAGTGTCCGACGGGATGTCTGGGGGTCGATACTAAGGGGTACGGCCGCGGAAGTGGTATCCCACCCGAAGCGTTCGACGGGATGTCTGGGGGTCGATACTAAGGGGTACGACCACGGGATACCAGTTGTGATTTTGTGATATCGTGATGATTGGAAACTGATTTGATTGCCAATGTAGTATTCCGGAATATATATATATGGCAAATGACTTATGTTTGGGATGATTGTGTAAAAACCGTATTTTGTATATAATGTTGTGTAATTGTGTACTTGCACTAGGTATTCGAATGCTAACCCATTAAATGGGGGAAATGCGTCTTATGCATTTCAGGTACCGGGAGAGCTGAGGAGCAGGCACGGGGCACGCACGCGAAGGATGGGATGGCTTGATGATAGTGGCTCGAGTCTGTATTGTTTTTTTTATGTTTTGTCATTGCATTTGTCGAGTATTGGAGTTAAACTGTTTATTCCTGAACTTGGTTTAAGTCCCCTGCGTGGGCAATGAATTGATATTTACATTATGTTTCATGTACTCCATTGAAATGTTTTGGCCGAGGCCACGACCCTATTTACTTTTGAGTGCATCTTTTGGGGTTTTCATTGTGGTTAAGTGTCATGTGTTAGCCTGGTAGACCTCACGAGGGTTCTACGGCGTGTAATGTCCCATTTGTGAATTGGGGTGTTACATTTATGGTATCGGAGCTGAGGTTTTGAATACCTAGGCTGTCGGTTAATTTTTGGGTCAGTTAGTTGCGTCATTAGAGTCAGTCGTTGAGCCTAATATCATCATGCTACCATCTTTTCGTGCGACCCGTGGCTGTAAGTCTTCTCAAACTCTTATATTCTGTATTCGTTTTCTTGCGTTTTTCGGAATTGAGAATTATGATTACCAACCTTGTAAATTGTGAATCTTTCTGATCTTGTTCTTTTCGTATTTTCTTCAGTATGTTGAGAGGTCGTGGTAGACCAGCTAGGGGACGCGGCCGAGGCCGTGGTCGGGGTGCTGATAATGAAGAGGGCTCACTTTCTCGGTCTCTGCAGACTCACCTCTCACTCAGTGCCGTCGGGTAATAATGCCGACGCTGGGGCTACTGCCGTACTTCAGCAGTTAGTAGCCCAGCTTGCTCAGATAGCTCAGGGTGGACGCCAGAATCCGCCCCCGACACCTGAAGAGGAAGCTAGTAAGTGGCTTCAGACGGTGTCTAAGATGCACCCTCCTCGTTTCTCCGGATCTTCTGACTCCCTCGGTTGGGAGAATTGGCTCTTTCAGTTGTCCAGGACCTTTGATGCCGTAGCTTGTCCCGAAGACAGGAGGGTACATATTGCCCAGTACCTCCTGGATAAGGAAGCTGCGGAGTGGTGGGAGGCCGTTGCGCCCAGAGATCGTCGGGCCACTTGGGAGGAGTTCAGGGCTGCTATGGAAGCAGAATATTGTCCACCGCCAGTTAAGGAGCGCAGAATTGTGGAGTTTTTCACCGCTACACCTCAGGATGTGCCGATTTCTCAGGCCATTATTTCCTACAATCAACAGTTGGGTTTTGTGAGAGATCAGGTGAGGACGGAGGCTGATAAAATCCGTTACTTCAATATGCGCATGAAGCCGCATATCAGGCAGAGTATGGCACCGCTCATGTGTGCCACCTTGAAGGAATACCAGGATCGCGCTCTGGCGATCGAGATGGCTGTCCCGGAATCTGAGTCGGTTTCGGAAGCTAAGAAGCGAAGACCACCGGCGGGTTCTCACCAGTAAAGGTGGTCGGGCCGAGGTCTCGCTCGTTCCTACACCCGAAGAGACTCAAGAGCAGTCGGGATCTCGTGGTAATCGCTCACCCAAATTGCTTCCGTGGTGGTTTGTTTTAATCGCAACCAATATGAGCATTTGATGAAGGATTGCCCTTCTCCTCCGATTACTTGTTTTACTTAAGGCGTATCGCATCGGCGGCCCATTGTGAGAGGGCCACCAGGGCCGCTAGAGTCCCGACTACCACTGCCGATCAGAGGGAGCGCAACATTCCAGTTACTCATGTTCCACAGGGTTCGGGCCGTGGTAGGGGTCGGGGTCAACCGGATCGCCGTACAGCGTCGAGTTCGGGTTCAGTTCACCCCCGATTGTATCAGATGAGGTGTACAGAGGAGACAGACGTTCCAGTGGCGTCAGGTACCACTCAGATCCTTACTCATCCAGTTTCAGTGCTTTTTGATTCGGGTGCTACCCATTCCTTTATTGCTTCGGATTGTGTGAGTCGTATTGGTTTTGACTGCTTGTTTGAGTGTGAGCCGTTTGTAGTGGGTACACCTAGCGGGGATCGTATGGTTGGGGACCGGGAAGTTAGGGATTGCCCAGTGAGGATCGGGAGCCGGGATTGGCCCTCGAATCTCATTGTTATAGACCTTAAGGGTGAGGATTTGATCCTCGGGGACGATTGGTTGGATCGTCACGGTGCTATCATGAACTATCGGACTCGTACCATCTCGATAGTTGCCGAGGACGGCACCGAGCATACTCTCGTCGGTTCTAAGCCGGGTAAATCGGGGAGTGTGATTAGCGCCTTGAAGGCGATGAAACTTCTGAACCAGGGTTGTGTCGGCTACTGGTGTTTCGCTCTGCAGGCGGAAGATGGTGGGGTTGACATATCGTCGATTCCAGTTGTTAGCGAGTATCCCGACGTGTTTCCGGATGACTTGCCGGGATTACCACCGCTTCGAGAGGTGGAGTTTCCTATTGAGCTTGAGCCGAATGTGGCCCCTATTTCTTGAGCACCGTACCGTATGGCACCGTCGGAGATGCTAGAGTTGAAGAATCAGTTGGGAGAGTTGTTAGATAAAGGGTATATTCGACCGAGCGCATCGCCTTGGGGTGCGCCTGTACTTTTTGTTAAGAAGAAGGATGGGTCGCTTCGTTTATGCATCGATTATCGAGAATTAAATAAGTTGACCATCAAAAATAAATACCCTTTGCCCCGGATTGACGACTTGTTTGATCAGCTTCAGGGGGCGACAGTCTTTTCGAAGATCGACTTGCGATCGGGCTACTACCAATTGAGGATTCGGGATAGTGATATACCGAAAGCTGCCTTTCGGACGAGATATGGACATTACGAGTTTGTGGTTATGCCTTTCGGGCTAACCAATGCCCCAGCAGTGTTCATGCAGTTGATGAACAAAGTTTTTATTGAGTATCTGGACAAATTCGTAGTCGTCTTTATCGATGACATTCTTATCTATTCACGGAGTCGAGAGTAGCACGCGTTACATCTCCGGATTGTATTATACATTTTGAGAGCTGAGCAGTTGTATGCGAAGTTCTCTAAGTGTGAGTTTTGGCTCGAGGAAGTGATGTTCCTCGGACATGTGATTTCAGCAGAGGGAGTTCGGGTAGATCCGCAAAAGATAGAGGCGGTGATGGCTTGGGAGCCGCCTAAGAATGTGAAGGAGGTGAGGAGTTTTCTGGGTCTTGCCGGCTATTACCGTCGATTTGTTGAGGGATTTTCTAAGATTGCTAAACCGCTCACTCAGTTGCTCCAGAAGACTCAGAAATTCGAGTGGACCGCAGACAGACAGAGTAGTTTTGACGAGTTGAAGAGACGATTAACTACTGCACCCGTGTTAGCGTTGCCTTAGGGGAACGAAGATTTTGTGGTATATAGTGATGCTTCGGGCCTCGGGCTCGGATGTGTTTTGATGCAGAGAGATAGAGTCATTGCTTATGCGTCCTTCCAGTTGAAACCTTACGAGGTGAATTATCCCACGCACGATTTGGAGTTAGCTGCGGTCGTTTTCGCCTTAAAGATCTGGAGGCATTATCTTTATGGGTCATCTTGTAAGATTTTTACGGATCATGAGAGCTTGAAGTATATCTTCAGTCAGAAAGAATTGAATATGAGACAGCGTAGGTGGTTGGAACTAATTAAAGATTACGACCTCGAGATACTTTACCATCCGGGTAAGGCTAACATAGTGGCTGATGCGTTGAGCCGGAAGCCGATGGCGTTGCAGATGTTAGAGGTACTTACACCTCAGAGTAGGATCCAGCGGGATTTTATTTGTCAGGATATCGAGGTTTGGGTTCAGATAATTCAGGGTCAGTTATGTGCGTTAGAGATCACTTCGTCCTTGACTGATGATATCAAGGCGAAGCAGTATGATGATCCGTTTTTGGTCCAGTTGAGGGAGGATGTGAGGAAGGGGAAAGCCCCCGGATTTGTGGTTCACGATGATGGAGTTTTGAGATTTCGCGGCAGACTATGTGTACCGAGTGTTGTTGAGCTGAGACAGAAGATCTTGAGTGAAACTCATACCACACCTTACTCCATACATCCTGGTACGAGTAAAATGTACAAGGATGTGAGGAGCAACTACTGGTGGAGTAATTTGAAGACAGACGTTAGCGAGTTTGTGTCGAGGTGTTTGACCTGTCAGCAGGTTAAGATCGAGCATCAGCGACCCGCGGGGCTTTTACGACCACTTCCTATCCCGGAGTGGAAATGGGAGGGCATTTCTATGGATTTCATTACCGGTATGCCTAAGACTCGGACTGGGATGAACATGATTTGGGTCATTGTCGATCGACTAACCAAATCGGCTCATTTTATGGGTATTAAGGACACTTGGGGGCCAGAGAGACTTGCACGAGTGTTTATTGCGGAGATCGTGAGGTTACACGGGACCCCTAAGAGTATTGTTTCGGATCGTGATGGCCGGTTCATATCACATGTTTGGGAGTCCGTTCATAGAGCCTTGGGAACCGAGCTAAGACTTAGCACATCCTACCACCCTCAGACAGACGGACAGTCTGAGCGGACGATACATACGCTAGAGGATATGTTGCGAGCCTGTGCTTTAGATTGGAAGGATGATTGGGAGTCGCACTTGACATTGATCGAGTTCACGTACAACAATAGTTGGCACGCCTCGATTAAGATGGAACCATTCGAGGCATTGTATGGGAGGAGGTGCAGATCGCCGTTGTGTTGGGACGATGCGTCCGAGCTGATGGGTACCGAGCCCGATATGGTAGTTGAGACGAGGGAGAAGATTGCTCTCATTCGCGGTAGGTTGGTGATGGCCCAGAGCCGGCAGAAGTCTTATGCTGATACACGTCGCCGGCCGTTAGAGTTTGAGGTGGGAGACCATGTGTTGCTTAAGGTGTCGCCGACATGGGGAGTTTACCACTTCGGTCGGAAGGGTAAACTTAGTCCGAGATTTATTGGGCCGTTCGAGATCCTAGAGAGAGTCGGAGAGCTTGCATATCGGTTAGGTTTGCCGCCGTCCCTGAGCCACGTGCATAACGTATTTCATGTTTCCCAGCTTAGGAAGTACGTACCGGACCCTAGCCATATTATTGATTTTGGAGAGATCGAGTTGGGGCCCGACATTACCTTCGAGGAGAGGCCGATTCAGATCTTAGAACGTCGGGTGAAGCAACTCAGGCACAAAACCATTCCTTTGGTTAAAGTGCAGTGGTCGAGGCATGGATCCGAGGAAGCCACGTGGGAAACGGAGGAGAGTATGAGGTCGAGATACCCCGAGTTATTCGTGTTGTAAGTTTCGGGACGAAACTTATTTTTAGGGGGAGATAATGTAATATCCGCGTTTTCTATTTTTAGTAATTTCTATTTTTTGTGTATATTCGTTTCGGACAACTCGCTTGGCACTGTTTTGGAACTCTGAATCTATTTTGTTCTTGGAGTTTCTCCATTTGGACGAGTCTCGATGATGTTTTTACGTAATTTCATCTTGAGTTATATTTTGTCGCATGTGTATCCGATTTTCGCTAAACTCGTTCGATTTTGTCATTTTCCTATTTTCATGAGTTCGTATGGTTGAGTAGAGCATGTTGTGAGTTTCGGATTGTTAATCCGACGTTGTATCGTGATTCTACGGATGTTTGGGCCGTTTTTGTAATTTCTAATAAGTTTAGGGAATTTGTTCCTTGTTCGGTTTTGATCGTGTACCTCGGACCGTTTTGGGATTATTGGTTATTGTTTCTCGTTGTGTGTATTTTCCTCAGACTGTTGGGTCGGCATATCGTGTTTTGGTGATCGTCTTTTTCGTTTTTGGTAGCGTTGTTTTACGTCTGAATGCAGCCGTCAGACACAGTGCAAAACGGGCGCAAGACCCGCGGCATTTTGCGCCGTGTTCAGGCGCCGTGTCGCCTGTGGGGTCGATCATCGTCCGAGAAACGGCAAGACCCGCGGCATTTTGCGCCGTGTCTCGTGCGCCGTGTCGCACAGGGGTCGCCACGACCAAAGAACACGGCGCTGAACACGGCGCTATTTGGACCGTTTGTTGCGCCGTGTTCTGTCCAGTATATATAGGACAGACACGGGTTTTGACCCCATTTTTCACCATTCCTCTCGTCTCTCCGCTCCCTCATTGCGATTTTGGGCGATTCCAACCAGATATTGCATTCTAGCACCTTATAACTCGGAATTGGACTTTCCGACACGAATCAATCATCTTTCTTCCGCCTTTCCATCGTTGAATTGAGGTAATTGGTCATTATACCTAATTTTAGGGTTCTTGGCTATAATTCATTTTTCCTTCCGTTTTTGCTACAATTGATGATGAATATTTGTTGGGAAATCGTGGTGCTATGGTTTCCTAGAACTTTAGCGGATAAATTCCAAGTTTTACCCCTTCGTTGATCGAACTTGAACTTTATGCCTCAATAGTGTTCGGCGGATTGTCCCTTAGGATAGAACATCGATTAATTCGTGATTTCTCAGTGGAATTGTAGTTGATTGAGTCTCTATTGTTGTTAGGACCAGATTTGTGAAGATTGTTCGGACCGAAACCTTTCCTTTCGCCTTTTTCCTTCACGTCGTGTTATCCAAGGCAAGTACATGTATTACATTCCGTTATGTATGTTATGTTTTCAAAGTGAATGATGGAATTGTGGTTTTCGGGTGCGTGAGTTGTGTTCCTTCCACCCGGAGTGTCCGACGGGATGTCTGGGGGTCGATACTAAGGGGTACGGCCGCGGAAGTGGACTTGGGTGCGTGTGTGGTTGAACTTCCACCCGGAGTGTCCGACGGGATGTCTGGGGGTCGATACTAAGGGGTACGGCCGCGGAAGTGGTATCCCACCCGGAGCGTTCGACGGGATGTCTGGGGGTCGATACTAAGGGGTACGGCCACGGGATACCAGTTGTGATTTTGTGATATCGTGATGATTGGAAACTGATTTGATTGCCAATGTAGTATTCCGAAATATATATATATATATATATATATATATATATGGCAAATGACTTATGTTTGGGATGATTGTGTAAAAACCGTATTTTGTATATAATTTTGTGTAATTGTTTACTTGCACTAGCTATTCGAATGCTAACCCCTTAAATGGGAGAAATGCGTCTTATGCATTTCAGGTACCGGGAGAGCTGAGGAGCAGGCACGGGGCACGCACGCGAAGGATGAGATGGCTTGATGATAGTGGCTCGAGTCTGTATTGTTTTTTTATGTTTTGTCATTGCATTTGTCGAGTATTGGAGTTAAACTGTTTATTCCTGAACTTGGTTTAAGTCCCCTGCGTGGGCAATGAATTGATATTTACATTATGTTTCATGTACTCCGTTGAAATGTTTTGGCCGAGGCCACGGCCCTATTTACTTTTGAGTGCATCTTTTGGGGTTTTCATTGTGGTTAAGTGTCATGTGTTAGCCTGGTAGACCTCACGAGGGTTCTACGGCGTGTAATGTCCCATTTGTGAATTGGGGTGTTACAGTGTGCGCACGACAGTGCAGTGTGTCTGTGTGCAGTGTGTGTGAGTGTAGTGTGTGTGTGTGTGTGTGTGTGTGTGTGTGTGTTTTATGTGTGCAATGTGTGTATATTGTGGTTGATGATTAAATTTATTTGTTTATGCAGGCATATTATGGTGTCTCCTTCTCGTTCCCCTCACACTCCTCCTCCTGCTCGTTCTCCTCATTCCTCCCGGTCTCCCGATTCTCCTCCACGTAGTACTTCTACATCGAGAAATCCCACGCGATGTAGAAGTATGTCGAAACGTCATGTTGACGGAAAAAAATTACCTCTTGACATTGATCCAGTACGGGAAAGATCAAATACGAACACAAATTGAAGAAACGTACGTACTTGAGAAAACTTGCCAAATATCATGTGTCGATACTGTACAAGAGTTGGAAAGAAGTACCCGAAAAGCCGGATAAAGAAATGTTGTGGCAGGATATATTGGTACATGAGTCTTTTTTTTGTATGAAAAATTGGGTGTGTCGTGTTTCGTTCTGTGGCTGTGTGTGCAGTGTGTGTGTGTGTGTGTGCAGTGTGTGTGTGTGTGTGTGTTTTTTTTTACTGTGTGCATTTGTGTGCAGTGTGTGTGCAGTATATGTGTTTGTATGTGCAGTGTGTGTGTGTGTGTGTTTACTATGTGGCAGTGTGTGTGTTTGTGTGCAATTTGTGTAGTGTGTGGAGTGTTTGTGTTTTACTGTGTGCAGTGTGTGTGTGTTTGTGTATGCAGTGTGTGTAGTGTGTGGAGTGTGTGTGTTTTTTTACTGTGTGCAGTGTGTGTAATGTGTGTGCAGTGTGTGTTTGTGTGTGCAGTGTGTGTGTGTGTGCAGTGTGTGTGTGTGTGTGTGTGTTTGTGCTGTGTGTATGTTTTTTTTACTGTGTGTTTGTGTGTAGTGTGTGTGTGTGTGTGCAGTGTGTGTTTGTGTGTGCAGTGTGTGTGTGTTTGACTGTGTCGCAGTGTGTGCAGTGTGTGCAGTATGTGTGTTTTTTTTACTGTGTGGCAGTGTGTGTATGTAATGTGTGTGGCTAACTCTAGTTTTTATTGTCAATATGCAGGCCAATTTTGATGTTAGCCAGATTAACAATCTTTGTCATTTTCAAAAGAAGTCTTTACAGTCAATTGGCGTAAAATGGTGGAAATTTAAGTCTGATTTGACCGGTAAGCACATATGTGGTCCAAGGAAAGGAAAATCTCCTTGTGACAAGTATGGTATATCCGAGAAGGACTGGAGAGACTTCAAAAAGATTCGTATGGTATATCTGAGGGTACCTTCATTCCTGGGGAACGACAGGATATATTGGCGGCTGCCATTAGGAGACCCGAGCACCCTGGTCGTGTTCGCGGCATCGGTTTTGGTGTGGATATTTGAGATTACTTTGGACGATCATGTGGACCGACAATGTCTTCCGTAAGTGAAGATGTGTTGGAGCAGCTAAGGAAGAAGATCGCCCTTGATGTCACACAGAATTTGATGAAAGAGTTCGTCCAGACAATGGGTGCTAGTTCCCAGCGACCTGTTGATATTCATACATGTGATCATGTCAGCACGAAGGGGAGTTGTGCTGATGCTATTTCTGTCCCTTCCGGGGAGAGGACTCCGACTGGAGACACTCATCGAGTTGGATTTTATGTGGACGAGCATCCTCCCCGTCTAGTTGCTATTGGTAGGGTTATTCAGGGCGATTCGACCCTACATTGTGCTCCTTTACCAGCTCATTTGGTTAAGGTAGTGGTTGAGGAGGCCGTAGATGCCAGTGCTGAAGTCCCTGTGGCGACTGATGAGGTGAGAGTCGTGGGGGAAGCTTTAGGTGGATTTATTGCATGGCCACGAGATTTTGTTTTCTCCGATTTTTCAAAGGTAAATATTTTCTCTTTCTTTTTAATAACTCAAACAAAATAAATTATTTCAAATGTACTTGTATTTTACACTCTACTATATGAAATAGGATATTCAGCGACCAATGAAGCAGGCTCATCACAATGACAAGTCGAGGACCAAAGATGACATCATGAAAGACTTACTTAGTGCTGCGTCGAGTCTTTACAATAATCTATTATCAGTACCGTGGGATGCAACTATCTTTGGCTGTGGTGGTAATGATGTTCCATTGTACATCGTTCACACTGATATTTTAGAGATCGTTCAAGGAAACAAGTGGCTTAGTTTATCAGTTGTACAACTTTGGACTATGTGAGTAATTTTCTTTATGAAATTTTTTACATTAGTTGTATGTGTGTGTGTGTGTGCAGTGTGAGTGTGTGTGTGTTTGTGTGTGGAGTGTGTGTATGTGCAGTGTGTATTTATTGACTGTGTGGCAGTGTGTGTTTATGTGCAGTGTGTGTGTGTGTGTGTGTGTGTATGTGTGCAGGGTGTGGAGTGTGTTTTTTTACTGTGTGCAGTGTTTGTGTGTGTGTAGTGTGTGTTTATGTGTGCAGTGTGTGTGTGTTTGGTGTATATGTGTGTGTGTGCACTGTGTGTGTGCAGTGTGTGGAGTGTTTTTTTATATTAATATTTTGCTTAACAAATTAGGTATATGTCTAATATGAATGTGGGCACGATGGACGATGATTTGTATGGATATTTTGATCCTCAATCCATACAAAATATGGGACAGAGGGGAGAGGAGATCTCGAGATATATATCGCCGCGTATGCTTGAGTCGAAGAAGCAAATATACATGGGAGCTCACCATCATAAGTAAGTTAAAGATTGTAAATTTCAAAATATCTTCTTCTTAACAATGTTTAGTAATATGTTTATTCTTTCAAATGCATTTATCAATGTAGGCATCATTGGCAACTTGTGGTCATTATACCCGCAAGAGGAACTATTATATGGTTTTGCTCATTACATAATAAGCCTGACTCTCGCGTTAAGGCCATACTCCAAAAGTAAGATTTTATTTATAACATATTTACTTGAAAATTTTATCGACGACTCAATATATTATTGTTACTTTTAAACAGTGCCGTGACCGCATTCAAGACCATGGATGGTATGCATACAAGTAAAATCGAAGCAGGCGGTTAGCTAGATATATCCCAGAGTAATACATTTAATTACATGAGTGTAAATAGACGTATGTTTGTGTGTGTAAATATTCGAGTGTATACGACAATATTGTTTTTGGAAACACGAATTATTTTGGGATGGACGTGGTTAACGTCGTAAGGATCTTCTTCCTTTGGGATAGATGTTAACTTTCGTCTTAAGGATCTTCTCCCGACATATCTTGTATGAAGTGTCTGTTTGTTTGTGTTGGTGTCTTTTTTCTGTGTTGTTTGTGTGTGCAGTGTGTGTGTGTGTGTGTGTGTGTGCGCGCGCAGTGTATGTGTGTGTGTGCAGTGGCAGTGTGTGTTTTTCCTATTTGTGCAGTATGTGTGTGTTTTTCTATTTCTGCAGTGTGTGCAGTGTGTGTGTGTGTGTGCAATGTGCGTGTGCAATGTGTGCGTGTGTGCTGTGTGTGTGTGTGTGTGTGTGTTTGTGTATGTTTGTTTGTGTGTTCTGTGTGTACCGTGTGTGTGCTGTGTATGTGTGTGTTTGTGTGCTGTGTGTGTGTGTATGTGTGTGTGTTTGTGTTGTGTGTGTACTGTGTATGTGTGTGTGTTTTGTGTTGTGTGTGTGTGTGTGTTTGTGTGTGGTTGTGTGTGTTTGTGTGTGTAATGTGTGTGTGTGAGTATAAGTTTGTTTATGTGTTGTGTGTGTACTGTGTATGTGTTTGTGTGCTATGTGTGTATGTGTGTGTTTGTTTGTGTGTTGTGTGTGTGTATTGTGTGTACTATGTATGTGTGTGTGTGTTTGTGTGATGATGTGTGTGTGTGTGTGTTTGTGTTTGTGTTGTGTGTGTGTGTTTGTGTTTGTGTTGTGTGTGTGTGTGTGTGTGTGTGTGTGTGTGTGTGTGTGTGTGTGTTTGTATGCTGTGTTGTGTGTTTGTGTTTATATGTTGTACTCTGTGTGTGTGTGCTCTCTGTGTGTGTTTGTGTGCTGTGTGTGTACTGTGTGTTTGTGTGCTGTGTGTGTTTATGTTTGTGTGTGCAGTGTGATGTGTGTGTTTGTGTGATGTATTCATTGTTTCGTTTGTGTGCAGTGTGTGTGTGTGTGTGTATGTGTGTGTGTGTGGTTGTGTGTTGTACTATGTGTGTGTGTATGTGTTGTACTGTGTTTGTGTGCTGTGTGTGTTTATGTTTGTGTTTACTGTGTGTGTGTGTATGTGTTTGTGTGCCGTGTGTGTTTGTGTGATGTGTGCATTTTTTTGTTTGTGTGTGTACTGTGTGTGTGTTTGTGTGTGTACTGTGTGTCTGTGAGTGTGTGTGTTTGTGTGTGTGTGTGTGTGGTTGTGTGCTGTACTGTGTGTGTGTGTGTGGTTGTGTGCTGTGTGTTTGTGTGCTTGTGTGTTTGTGCAGTGTGTGTCAATGTGTGTGTTTTTACTGTGTATGCATTGTGTAGTGTGTGTGTGTCTGTGTTTACTCCGTTGTGTGTGTGTGTTGATTTTATTTATTGAAAGCGACTCATATAATTGTGTCTTATTTTATTTTAGTGTAATAAACAAAATGGAGGTTGGGAGTGTGGTTATTATGTTATGCACTGGATGTCGACTATCGTCCGAGCACATATTTTGGATGGTTGGATGGAGGTAGTACATTTTTAACTTGAATTGGTGATAACACTGTTTACTCGTTTACATTTGAAGTTTGTTTATTATACGTTTATATGTGCAAGTGTTTGATGACGTTGGAGCACTGTCCAATGATGTTATTCATAAAATTCGAGCTGATTGGGGACATTATTTCTTGGATGTTCGAAAACGTCTTGCGACATGATTTTGGTGTATTTGTATGAGTTATACATTTGATATTTGTATGAATTATTTGGATGAATTGGTGGTTTTTTTATGTATTATCTTTTTCAATGAATTTCTTGTTGGTTAGTTCATTTTCGGTGTGTTTGGATTCAATGAATTGGTGGTTTATTGATTATTACAGTTTGATCCGAGTTCAGGTACTGGATTGTGCAAAATAAAGCCAAAATTTGGGCAAAAATCTGGAAAAATTAACATCGGTTCCCAGAAAACCGCAGTTAAATATGTTGAAACTACAACAGCGGTTCCCAGATAACCGCTGTTAAAATATAAATGTAACGGTGGTTCGGAAACCACCGTTAAATATCAGTTGTTAATGCGGTTCTACATAATCGCTGTTAATAGGCAAGTTTAACAGCGGTTATAGAGAACCGCTGTTAAGTTGTATAGAACAACGGCGATTGCTAAAACCGCTGTTAAAATTAACAGCGGGACATACAACATCAGTTCTAGAACCGCTGTAAATTGGCCTCTAGAACCGCTGTTAAAAGCTTGTTGTGTAGTAGTGATATGATGTGTATGGTAAATAATAGAGATGTGAGGTTTAATATCACGTTATGAGAAACTCAGTGAGGTTATGAGAGACTCAGTGAGGTTTAATATCACTGAGAGACTAGTGAGGTTTAATATCATGTTATGGACTGAGCGGGACTTCCATACCAAACCAATAGGGTTGCTGAATATTAATAATTTCTTCGACGATTTGTTTGCTTTTCTAAATCAAGGAGTAGACTAAAACTTTGTCTTTCATTTAGCGAGAGAAATACTCTTATCTACCAACACAGTTACTGATCTACTTATAAAGTTTCAAGCATCTATTTCGGTTCAGAATTTAGAAGTCAAACACCAGCCACAGACTATTGGTGTCAAGCGAAAAAGAAGTTTAGATCCATTAGATCTCTCATTATAAACCCCGATGCCAGTTAAGGATGGCAGAGTTATGGAGTTTTATACTCTCGAGACGCACCCCCTTTTTTATGGGTTTTCATATGTATTTTCTTTTCGCATATTGTAGAGTGTTTACTTTTTTTCGACTAGTTTTAATATTTTTCACTTTTACTGATTTGTGCTTCTTCTAGAGCAATAATAAGATCATTTTGTCTTTATGCAAATATCGGATTCTCATGAATATGTGACATATATGAACATTGTCATATCAGTATGATCTCATATGATCTCACCATGTGATATAATCAACATGAGATTTATTGAGCAATTATTTTTTCAATGATAGTTTCTGGTATCACGTTTCAGATGATCCCACCATGTGATATAATCAACATGAGGATTAACCAGTAATAACTACTGTTACAACTTTGCTCAATTTTCTCCATTTGTATTTAATAATCATGGAGATAAACATTATTTCCATCAACTGCCTCTTCTTCGAGAGCAGGATTTGATCATTGGTCAACTACTTCTTCAGAGTATGATTTATTTCCTTCAACTGCTTCTTCAAGAGAAGGATTCAAATTCAACTACTTCTTCAGATCAGGATTTATTTTTATCAACTACTTTTTCGGGAGCATGATTTAGGAACCATTCATGTGGTATAACCAACCACGACTGTGATATATAATATTGAAATTGCATTAAATATGTAAAATTATTCGTCTAGTGATAATTGAACTCATCATCACATAGGAGGTATTGTAATTGCAAAAAATAAACTCAACAAATGCGAGGTTTTGTACCACCATTTTGAGATAAATAAGAGACGGAATTTAAACCGCAAAATAGTTAACTGCTTTTAACAGAGCAGAATCGTCCAATCAATTCATTCATCGTAAAGGTATAGGTCGAGTCAGAAGTCGGCGTCAGTGCCGTCTGGTCGGCACATAAAATTATATAAACCATAAAGTTCCAACAATGTCAAATTGAAGCTTTTGTAAAATGGATCATAGTGGTATAAAAAAATATTCGGATAGCACATATTTCTTATATTTAAGAAAAATCAAAGTTGTGTTTCATAAATTAAGGAAATAGTTTATGTTACTATATTTTATGTTTTTTTAACTGATCTTGTTCGAATTGATATTATTTCAGCTCGTGAATCCTTCTCTCCTTTTTTTATTCCATGATTTATTCTTTATAATTTTTTTATACATTAGTTTTTTTCTTTATCAATTTCACCATCCCAATGTATTTTTTATTTATTTAATAGTAGTGTATATATAGTTTACTTGATCATTTTTGCCATCATATGCGTTATTACTATCTCCTCTCTCTCCCGTGACTCTCTTTTTTCTTTTTATATTTATATTATTTATTTGTTGTTACCTCTCTTTTTTCTTCTTCTTCTCTTCTTTGGCCAAGAAATCTACCTAAAATCCTAGCTCCCTACTTGTATAAATTGAGGCCTTTAACCCTCATATTGAATACATTGAATTCTCATTCTCTTCTCTATTCTCTCAATCTGTCTAGTTTATCACACGTTATCAGCACGATAGTTCTTCTCCCCTTATTTCCCCATTCGATCCCTTCAATCGAAGAAGGTAGTTTATTCTTAAACCTCTGTGCCTATTTTATTGTGAATCATATAAGAGTGTAGTTAGTTAAATAACTTCATCTTTATTTGATTTCACAAAAACTTTCATGTTTTCTTTGTGCCGTCTCTTTTTATTAATCTTCGATTGATACAATATTATGAAAAAAAACGACATGGAGGCCAAACTTATATTTTCGACTTCGATCTTATAGATATCATATATCTTTCCATATCACATGTATATTGTTTTCATAGTGTCGCAAGGATTAAAAAGTTGAATTGTAACAAGACATTCGCTAACAACATGTTCTATTAAGCCAACGATATTTGCGCAAATTTCTGTTATATTAATGCTTTAATATTGAGACTTGATATAATGATATTAGTGCTATGAGAATATTCTTATATTAATGTTTTATCTGCTTTAATATATCATGTATAATTCTCGTTTATTTTTCATGATTCACGATGTAATCTTGAAAATATTGATGCTATTCGAGTAGCACAAGTAGTATTCCTGAAGAATATTACATTCAAGATCTTAAATTGATGCTATTAAAGTAGCACAAGTAATATTCGTGAAGAATATTACATGCTTTAATTAGAGCAACTAAATTAAACAATTGGATAACATATCTGTGATTCTTTTGTGCAGAATTGCACGAATGGCTAACTTAGCCAAACTTGAGTTCATCGCCCTTGACATCTCGGGCAAGAATTACATGTCTTGAACTCTTGATGTTGATGTTCATCTGATCTCAAGGGGTTTAGGAGATGCAATAAAAGAAGGAAACAAAGCATCCGAACAGGATCGCGCTAAGGCACTAAATTTCCTTCATCATCACCTTCATGATGACCTAAAGACAGAATATTTGACTGTCAAAGATCCAGGGGAGTTGTGGGCGAACCTAAAAGAAAGGTTTGACCATCAAAAGATTGTCGTCCTTCCTAAAGCTCGTCACGAGTGGATGCACCTTAGACTGCAAGACTTTAAGTCTGTGAGTGCTTATAATTCTGAATTATTTAGAATTACTTCTAAACCGAAACTTTGTGGAGAGAATATCAGTTATTTTGATATGCTTGAGAAAACTTTCTCCACTTTTCATGCTTCTAATGTGTTGTTACAGCAACAATATAGGGAGCGCAGTTTCAAAAAGTACTCTGAACTAATATCTTGTTTATTGGTTGCCGAGCAAAATAATGAGTTGCTCTTGAAAAATCACGAACTCCGCCCCACGAGTTCCACTGCATTACCTGAAGCCAATGCAACTTTCAACCATGACAATGGACGTAGTCGTGGAAACCAACGTGGACGTGGACGTGGATATGGTCGCGGCCGTGGATGCGGTAAACCGAATGATACAACCTCAATCAACAAAAGGCATAAAGCATCCAACGAGCACAAACCATCCAAAAAGGAAATTGAATGCCAAAGGTGTGGCATGACGGGTCATTGGGCATGTACTTGCCAAACTGAAAAACACCTTGCGGATCTATATCAAGATTCGCTCAAGGGAAAAGGCCAGAAAAAGTCAAATAATGTCGAATTTGACGGTCTAATTGACACAAATCACCTAGATGTCTCCGACTTCTTTGATGACCCGAGTGGAGAAAATATGGATCAGTTGGTCGGTGGTGGTGTGCTTGAAGACAATAATATGGACATTGTTTAGTCCTTTATTTTTTATTTCTAGTTGATAAGAAAATATTGCTTATTTCTGTTATTTACTTTCTCATGATTGTTTTCTGTTTAAAAACATCTGCTTATTTTTCATTCAAATTCTTATGCAATAAAAATTGATTTTCTTTTTCAAAATATATTTCAGAAAATTAAATGGAATCTTGTGATATTTGTCTTGCTGATAGTGCCACTACACACACCATTCTTCAGAAGAAGAAATATTTTCTTAAGTTGACATTAGCTGAGGATAATGTTAATACAATATCAGGTGCATCAAACATTATTGAAGGCTCCGGAAGAGCTTGTATCATTTTACCAAATGATACTAAATTAGACATTGAAAATGCCCTATATTCTAGTAAGTCTAAAAGGAACTTACTAAGTTTCAAGGATATCCGCAATAATGGATACCACATCGAGACAATTGCGGAATGTAGCAATGAATTTCTTTACATAAACTCTTTTGTTTCAGGCTATAAGCTGACAAAGGAAAAATTAGCAACACTGCCTTCTGGAATGTATTATACATTCATAAAAGCAATTGAGACAAACCATGTCGTGAACATAAAGTTCAATGACACAAAAAGCTTTATGCTTTGGCATGATAGCTTTGGACATCCTGAAACAACTATGATGCGCCGAATAATAAACAATTCATATGGGCACAACATAAAGAATCAAAGGTTCTTTCTACAAATGAATTCCCATGTGAAGCTTGTGCGCAAGACAAGTTAATCATTAGACCTTCATATACGAAGGTTAATAATGAAACTCCATATTTCTTAAAAAAATTCAAGGAGATATTTGTAGACTTATAGATCCACCTAGTGGACCTTTTCGATACTTTATGGTATTGATCGATGCTTCTTCTAGATGGTCACACGTATGCCTGCTTTCTACTATAAATGCAGCATTTGCTAGACTACTTGCTCAAATCATCAAGTTAAGAGCTCAATTTCCAGACAATTCAATTAAAAGAATTCATCTTGATAATGCTAGTGAATTTACTTCTCAAGCATTTTAAATCTATTGTATGGCTATTGGAATTAAGATTGAACATTCTGTAGCTCATGTCCATACTCAAAATGGTCTAGCTGAATTATTTATTAAACGTCTTCAAATCATTGCTAGACCATTACTAATGAAGTCAAAACTCCCAACTACTGCTTGGGGTCATGCCATATTGCATGCTGCAACATTAGTTCGCATAAGGCCATCTGCCAATCATGGATACTCCCCAATACAGATTATTTTTGGCTGAGAACCTGATGTTTTACGAACTTTTGGTTGCGTGGTTCAAGTCCCAATTGCTCCCCCACAACGAACAAAAATGGGTCCCCAACGAAGACTTGGGATATATGTTGGATTTGATTCACCCTCAATCATAAGGTATATTGAACCCTTAATGGGTGATTTATTTACTGCACGATTTGCATATTGTCATTTTGATGAAATGATATTTCCAACATTAGGAACAAATCTACATCCCGAAAAGCACAAGGAAATATCTTGGAATGAGAAAAACTTGTCACATTTTGATTCTAGAACTAATCAATGTGAACAAGAAATTGATCTTCACTTGCAAAAGATTGCAAATCAAATTCCTGATGCTTTCGTAGATACAAGAAAAGTGACACAATCTCACATACATGCTGCAAATACTCCAGCTAAAATTGATGTCCCTGAAGGACAAATAGCTTTGGCAGCAAATGAGTCTAAAATTCGTCAAAAACATGGTCGACCACTTGGTTCCAAAGATTCTATGCCTAGAAAAAGAAAGGGGCAAGATGGAAACCAATCAATGATAAAAATAACTAATCACACAAATGAAAGTGATGTAATTCCTGAAGAATTACAAGTATCAGAAAATCATGAGATCTCAATAAATTACTTATATTCTAATTAGATACTGGAGAGAGAAAATGTTATTGTTAATGATACATTTGCCTTTTATATAGCTCTTCAAGTTTTAAATGAGGATTCTGAACCACAATCCGTTGCAGAATGCAAACGGAGAATTGATTGGCCAAAGTGGAGATAAGCTATGGAAAGTGAATTAAATTCCTGTAATAACTGGAAAGTATTTGGACCTGTAGTCCTAACTCTGGAATCTGAAATCCCTGTGGGATACAGATGGATCTTTGTTAGAAAGAGAAATGATAAAAATGAAGTTACGAGATATAGAGCAAGACTCGTAGCTCAAGGTTTCTCTCAAAGACCAGGAATTGATTATGAAGAAACATACTCTCCCATAATGGATGCGAATTTCAGATTCTTGATTAGTCTGGCCGTGTCACAAAGGTTTGATATGCGCCTTATGGATGTAGTGATTGCTTATCTCTATGGATCATTAAATAATGACATTTATATGAAAATTCCCAAAGAATTTAAAATGCCTGAGGAATTGCAGTCAAGACCTAAAAGCATGTATTCAATTAAATTGCAAAAATCGTTGTATGGGCTGAAACGGTCTGGGCGTTTGTGGTATAATAGATTGAGCGAGTATCTTTTGAAAGAAGGGTATAAGAATCATGTTATCTGCCCTTGTGTTTTCATTAAGAAATCTAAAAGGGGATTCACTATCATAGCAGTTTATATTGATGATTTAAACTTAATTGGGACTCATGAAGAGCTCGATAAAACTGCTACATATTTAAAGAAAGAATTTGAGATGAAGGATTTGGGAAAGACAAAATTTTGTCTTGGTTTGCAAATTGAACGTATCTGTGGAGTAACATTTATTCACCAATCCACATATACAGAAAAAAATGTTAAAACACTATTACATGGATAATGCACATCCATTAACATCGCCTATGGTCGTTAGATCTCTTGATACAAAAAGATCCATTTCGACCTATTGAAAAAGGTGAAACGATACTTGGTCCTTAAATACCGTATCTAAGTGCAATTGGAGCGTTGACTTATCTATCTAATAATACTAGACTGGATATTGCTTTTTCTGTCAATCTTCTCGCAAGATTTAGCTCTGAACCCACTTTGAGACGTTGAAATGGTGTTAAACACATTCTACAGTATCTAAAGGGTACCGTTGATCTTAGATTATATTATCCAGAAAATTTTGATAACACTCTAGTGGGGTATTCGGATGCCGGATATTTATCCGATCCACATCAAGCCAAGTCCCAAACTGGCTATGTTTTCACATGTGGTGGAACCGCTATATCTTGGAAGTTGGTGAAGCAAACCTTAACCGCAATATCCTCAAATAATTCTGAAATCATTGCAACCCACGAGGCAAGTCGCGAGTGTGTATGGTTGAGAGATATGATAAGTCACATCCAAGAGTCATGCGGATTAGCTTCATCAAAGGACAACCCAACTGTTTTGCATGAAGACAATGCTGCTTGCATCGCGCAACTCAAGGAAGGATACATCAAAGGTGATAGGATGAAGCATATTTCTCCAAAGCTCTTCTACACTCATGATCTTCACAAGGATGGCCATATCAACGTTCAACAAATTCGCTCAAGTGAAAATCTGGCGAACTTATTCACCAAGACATTACCAACATCAACATTCAGAAATTTGATACACAAGATCGGCATGCGCCGACTCAAAGATCTACAATGATCTTAATATCAGGAGAAGCAGTTGTACTCTTTTTCCTTCGACTAGTTTTTGCCCCATTGGGTTTTTATAGCAAGGTTTTAATGAGGCAATATTTTTATTTTAGCGATTGGTCAATCAAGGGAAAGTGTTGTAAATATATCTTTTAAATATATCTTAGTGTGTTGATCAAAAAATCTACCCTAAAACCCTAGCTCCCTACTTGTATAAATAAAGGCCTTTAACCCTCATATTGAATACATTGAATTCTCATTCTCTTCTCTATTCTCTCAATCTCTCTAGTTTATCACATTTATATTATTTATTTGTTGTTACCTCCTCTTTTTTCTTATTCTTCTCTTCTTTGTTCTGTTCTGTGCGTCTGTTTCTTTTTTTTTTCGTTCAACACACACACACACACACATAATTAACATAGTGTCAGTGCCTCACTAACCCTATGGATGTAAACAGCTCCTCCTCCGCCGTCAACGCCCTGCTATGGCCTAATTACGCTAGATTGTAATAAGTAGAAATGGAAGTTTGACACCGTCGCCGACGCTCATTGTTGATCAAACATGGGTTCTTCCACCATCATCCGCACTGGATCTTGTTGATGACTGATTTGATCAACGTGACGTGTGCTGACCTGGACTAGGTGGGTCGAAGTCATGTAGAAAACAGTAAAAAAAGATAAATGAATAAGATAGCTGGATTTAATTAATTTTATTATTGTGAGATAGAGTCGAGCTGAACTTCTTGGCTGGTCTATATTAATTGTTTATTTTATTACAAGTTTTCTTTTGTTTTTTTCTCTCGCTCTCTCTTTCTATCTCTTTCTTGAGAAATTCCAAAAAGTCCTTTCTTTTTGTACATTCTTTATATATATAGAAAATCTTGGCTAATCAGCGGGCGAAAGCTGGAGGATGTCTGATAATGTGTCCAAACACTTGACAGAGGGAGATTGTGCCTTAGACACGTAGCGGCCTTTGGGGACTGCTTTGGGAAGAGGGAGGATAGAAGGCATTAACTGTCCTGTGTGCCTGTTACGCATGTCCTCTGTGCCTGTTCCACATGTTTTTGGCGATGCTTATCCACTGTGGTAGGCATTGGGGTCAGCCCTTGGGTCTCCCGCTTCTCTGATCGGTCGTGTCATGATGGTGTTTTAGAGCGTATTTATCCCGTATCTGGTCGGCACTTTCGTCCTTGCTCCGGACTGGTCATCGGGCCGGTCTCGATGGTTCTGTCCGGCCCAGTCTTTAACGGGACCTGGGACTAAATTTGATACATACTCGATCGGTCCTCCTCGTTGCTCTGCTCGGTCATTTTATCCAAAAATTTGTTCTTTTACCTTATGGTCCTCTCAACCGGGATGGTTGAGCTGGCGGGGAGTGCATACGTGGATGCCAAGTCAGATGGGCTATCAATAAGGGCCTCGAAGTCCAGGGCCGTGCCGGGTGGCCGGGGCTGGAGTCGATTCGTAGTTTAGACTGAGATGGTTTCTTAGGGAGGATAGGATTCTCGAAAGGACGTCTCTTCGAGAGATGTGTCCGTTCAATTCCTGCGCCTTTGTGTCATAATGAGGGATGCATGGCAGGATTTGATTCGGCGACGCATCCATGCACCCTTGATTTTCGCGACGGTTCAGTTTGAATCGACGTGCCACACGCCAAGTATTCAATGCTTGGTTCTCCTTATATATAAAGGGGTTCTTCATCCTTTTTTCTTCCTTTTCCTTTTTGCCATTTTCTTCGAGTTTTAATTAATTATATGTCGGATCTGGGGGATATGAGGGCGGCAGAGTTGGTCGTGTCGTCGAACCGTATGGGGGTGGCGGATCTGTCCCTAGGGGGGACACCCATCGACTGGAGTGATGAGGAAGGAGGCGGCGATGTAGCGGGGCCGCCAGCAGTTGTGGAGGCAGAAGCAGGGACTCCGACGGTAGGTGGTACGGCGGATACGGATGGAGAGGCCGGGGAAGTTTGGACTCGGCCTCGGGCGATCCACTTTATGGAGGCAGCGTGGGATTCTGCCTCGATCCGGAGTACTGTGACGGGGGAACAACTGGTGTCCTGGCGGCGGCGGTTCAAATTACCGGCAGGGGTGCGGATGTTCGTCCTGTACCCTGAAGAGAGGCCTCATATGGTGCCGCTCGGATGTACGGTCGTGTATACTACTGCTCCTTGTTGGCCGGGTTAAGGTTCCCACTTCCTTTAGTCCTGACTCGTTTTTTGCGGAGGTGGGTCCTTCCAATAGCTCAGATCTATCCTAATGCCCGGGCTCGAATTGTGGGCTTCCTCGTTCTCTTTAATCAGTAGGGTTGTCCCGGGCCCAGCTTTGAAGAGTACAATAGTCTTTTTATGTGGAGGTCGGGAGGGAGGTCAGGCTCGGGTTGGTTCTACCTGACCGCCCGACACGCCATGCACAAGGAGGTAGTGGATGCTCCGGAGACCATACATAGCTGGAAGGAGCAGTGGTTCTTCGTTGGGGGGGGATTGGAGGAGCTCGGTAGATGACTATGAGCCCGGTGTTTTGGACGGGTGGCTCCAGCCCCCGAGCATTTCATTTCCAAAATGCGTAAGTGTCAAGTATTTCATTTTGTTCACTATTTTGTCTAACGCTCATTATTTGTTTCCTGTGCAGGTCATATTCTAGCGCAGGAGACATCTTCGGAGTTTGACGACCGGGTAGAAATGCTTTTAGGGCTTTTCCCCGAGCAGAGGAAATCGCACCTTATTACTACCAAGGAGAATATCTGGGTCGTCGGTCTTCGATCTACCAACCTGAATATGTCTGAATCAGGTACTTTTTTCTTTTCTTCTTTTTTTTAATCTTCTCCTTTCTCTTCCAGTTTCTAGGGTCAGGACTGCATCTGGGAGGAGAGAAACCCATGTGCAGCGTGTGGAAAGGTTAGCTGCCGAGGCTGCCGAGCGGAGGAAGCGCGCAGGGGCCAAGCGAAAAAGGGAAGAGATCGAGCCTGAGGGAAGCGTTAATAAGGCGGAGGCTCAGCCCGCTCCCGAAGTCCTTCTGTCAATACCAAGTCCTGTCCGGGTAGCCCGTGCGGCTGAGAAATGTAACACCCCCAAGATGTTCACGGTATATTACAGTACTGTGGGCCCCTACCTGGGACCCACCAGGCTAAATAATAAATACCACTCGTCTAACCATTACAGTTAGCGAGAAAACACACATCACCGAATGACAATTAAATAAAGCGCACGGCATAACCGGCGAAACAAACATCCCCTGACAATTATAAATAACATTTAACGATACAAACCATAATTCGAGTAAAAATGCCTAAGTACTCGCGAGTACCATCTATAAGTTCACAAGTTGGAAAACAACCATATCGGAATGGACAACGGAAATAAATAAACTCATTTGCACACATCAACAACCCTGGCCAGCATCCTCGTACTGTCCCAATGCCCGCTCGTTCGGCTGAACATAACTTGAAATTCATAACAAGAATTTCCCCAAAATAGGTCCCCAAAGGGGTTAGCAATTACGCTAGTACAAGTAATCAAGGCAAACCATTCATTTACACATTTTATAGTACATGCATCAATTCATTTCAGAAACCAAAACCAGACATGTCTTTTTCGGAAACAAACAGTCAACAATCAATTTGCCTAGGACCGAGGTGAAGCCACTGGTCCCACTCAAGGCCTTTAAGGACCCTTCCGAGCTGGCCATATCATAAAGCAAATCACGCACAGGCATCGCCTAGGACCGGGGTGAAGCCACTGATCCCACTCGAAGCCTCTAAGGACCCTCCCGAGCTGGCTAGCGAATCAAAGCTCGTGAATTCGGAGTGAAGTCACGGATTCCCCCGAGGCCTCGTCAGACCCTCACAGAGTGAGAAAAGCACACACAAATACATCACCATTTCATGTTAAGCATAAAAGTTTCCAAGAGTACTTGCCTTGAGTAATTGAGGACGACACGAACGGAAAGGAAAATCAACCACAATCGCTAGGAACCGATAAACCCGAACCTAACGATTCGAAGAACGCAATCACAACCATTTCTAAACGAGTACGGAAATGGAATACACCCGAAAACCCATCCACGATTCATATAAGTTCGTACAAAAACAACAACGAGGACGGATCACAACCGAACCCTCTCGATTTCACAAATATCACGAAACTTACCATGATCTCATAGGAAAAACAAGAATACCACCAAGATTAATCATATACATCATCGATTAACCAACAATACGGAACGAAATAGACAAAAACTCAAAAAAACCCAAATTTTCCAAAATAGGGTTCTAGGAGATTACCTTGAATTAAGGACGAAGAACCCAAGTAGGTGTTGTTAATCTACACCAAGAACTCAAGAAAAATGATATCTGAAGTGATTGGAAGAAGAAATCGCCTCCGAATCGCCTAAAGAATCGCTCGGCCACGGAGAAAGAGAAGAAATGAATAAAGTGACGAATCTGGGTCAATTCTCTGGTATATATAACCAGAGCGCTTAGCGTGCGCTAACGATCCACAGTTAGCGTGCGCTACCCAGCCAAAACCCAGTCCAGAACCTATGGTTCTGGCCCGTTAGCGTGCGCTACCAGAGAATAGCATACGCTAACAGCCCCTTGATAGCGTGCGCTATCGGGCCATAACGTGTGCTACCTGAACACCAGACCGAGTCCAGAGATATTCTGACCAGTCTGTACTATCGAATTAGCGCATGCTACCGGACACCCAGCGTGCGCTAAGTCTAAATCATAGAGTGCGCTAATATACAATTTAGCGTGCGCTAAGCTTCTCGTCCAGAGAGCAGAGAGCAGAAACAACCTACTGCCACTACTGTGCTCGAGTCGTTAGTGCACGCAAAACGAACATAGCGTGCGCTATACAATAGTAATAGCGCGCGCTAGCGAGTGCAGACAGCAGTACAGACAGCACCCAAAGGTGGAAAACATCAAATTCCACCTCGGATGAAAACAAGTGCATCCGACACCAAACAACGGACTGAAGAAGACACACGAACAACAAGATCGAGTCAGAACCAAAGCACTAAAAGAAAGCACGGTTCCAACTACCCAAAGGTTCAGAAAACGACAACATTAGTAATCGCCCCAAAACTTTGGGAAATTACAAAACGGCCCAAAACATCTGAAACACACGATATATGATTAAAACAACATACGAAAGCTCACAACATGCATAATAATATGAGATGGATCTGCAGCAACCCCGAGACGGCGGTTCCGAACAACGATTACGAGAATTGAACAAAATAGCGACGGGAAAGACAATAAACACGAAATTGAGTAGAACAAGTACGAAACAAGCTCGGATGACAAAAAGTCCAGTATTAAGTATTCCCTAAATACTAATAAGGTTACAAGCGAGTCGCTAAAAATAAAAAATACACCAAATATGAGAATACCGGGAAAAGGAAAAAAGTGCGGATATTACAAGAATGAGGCCGTGATTTATTTGGAGGGGCACTACCTTCCGATTAACAAGGATCGGGAGGACCCCTGTGCCGACATGAGGGGGCGGAGTCCACGCTGGTTCCTTAACTATGTCCGGGCGGCCACTCCAACCGTCGAGATGCTCTGAATCCAGCCATGTCCCTATTCGGGGCCGTACGCCAAAATTGGAGCTGGTGACCAATGATATGGATCCTGCCGAGCAGATCCAGTTCGGAAATGCTCAGTTTGGTCGTGTGTTGGGAACCTATGTGAAGACTGTCGGGGAGTTCCAGGCCCTGGTTGAGAAGCACAAAAGGATGGCGACCGATCTCCAAACACTTAGGGAGGAGCATCATCTCTGCCCATCCATGATCAAGTCCCTGGAAGAGGAGATAGCCTCCATGAAGGGGGAAATGGAGATCCTGGAGAGCCGTGCTGGTGAGGCCGACATATGGAGGGAGCGATCCCGCGAGATGACCGAGATGGCGGAGTCCATGCACAAGCAGTGTAAGGAGGTCCGAGCAGTGCATGAGGCCTATCTGAAGGAGACCAACGCCCGTATTGAACGCATGACCGAGCAGGTCAGTACTTGCGAAACTGCAGGCTATGCCAAGGGTCTGGCTGATGGGGCGGCTGCCTTCAAAAAGACGGTCGAGTATAAGGAGCTGATCAACTTGAATTACGTCTACACCTGCTACGAGATGTTGGATCTCATGAAGGAAGAGAAGACGGTCGAGGAGGTCCGCACCTACATTGTGACTCGGGTGTCCGACCTTCAGGTGGAGCCGATAGACACTAACGAGCTTGAAGCGGCTGACGAGGTTGCAGGAGGTATGTGCACGGCCCCTCCCAGTGAAGGTGAAGGGAAGTCATTTCATGCGGCTGGCCAGAGTGGCGGAGCTGAGTAGTTTTAGCCCTTTTAAGTTTATTTGTGTATGGCATGCGTGCCTCCTCAGCATTTGTTTTTCCTTGGCTTTTCCTGGATGTTTACTGTAAAAATGTTTCACTACAAAAAAAACAGTTTTTATCGACGCCAAACGCCGTTGGTAAAACAGAAAATGGCGTTGGTAAAAAAATTACCGACGCCATTACCTACGGAAACCCGCCGTTGGAAAATCGCTCGACGGTAATTTTTTACCGACGCCATTACCGACGCCGCCATTTACCGACGCCATTTTTGGCGTCGTTAAATTAAAAAAAAAAAATCTAAAAAAGTCAGGTCAGGACTCAGGCGGGTCACGTCCGGGCTCAGGCGGGGCTCAGGTGGGTTAGGTTCGGGCTCAAGCGGGTCAGGTTCGGTCAGGTCTGGGTCCGGGCGGGTCAGGTTCGGGCTCCATTCAATTTCAAATGGTTGAGAAGGATTTTGGTTTATAAACCACCTAAAACACTACTGTTTTTTCGATGTGGGATAGTGCAAAAAATTTACCGACGCCGAAATAGCATCGGTAATGGCGTAAACGGCGTCGCTAAATTAAAAAAAAAAAATTACCAACGCCAAAATGGCGTCGGTAAATGGCGGCGTCGGTAAATGGCGTCGGTAAATGTGAAACAAAAGAAAAAAAATAAGTCTGCGAACCGGTCGTCGGTAATGGCGTCGGTAAATCAATTAAATAACAGGCGTCGGTAATGGTGTCGGTAAATTATAAGTTTAACAATGGCGGTACGGGCGTCGGTAAATGGCGTCGGTAAAAACCGTTTTTTTGTAGTGTTTCTTGAATGAATAAGATTTCCTTTATAGTACCTGTTTAGTTGCTTTCTTCTGGATGTTCAGTCCGGGTTGGTTCGGCCGTTGCTTTTCCATTATCTTTAATTGAAGGTGTCGAGGCGAGTTCAGTCATTCATAGTGATGAGGCGAGTTCATTCTTATATTACCAGAGGAGCCGTCATTCATAGTGCCGAGGCGAGCTCGGTCTTATAGTGCCGGAGGAGCCGGTCATTCATAGTGCCGAGGCGAGCTCGGTCTTATAGTGCCGGAGGATCCGATCATTCATAGTGCCGAGGCGAGCTCGGTCTTATAGTGCCAGAGGAGCCAGTCATTCATTTCGTTGGTAGGAGGCCCCTCGAAGTGGGGTTATCCGTTGCCGTATCGACTGATGATCGTCGCACTCGGATGTCCCCATTGCAGTTAGTATTTCCTGGGGAGATCGATCCTAACGAGTCCAGAGTGGGTTCCGAATGAATTGTCTCAGCCTGGTATCGTCGCATACCGTAATTAAGGCTGCAATGAGGTCTCAGCATTGTTCGGTTTTGTGACCCATCGATTGATGATATTTACAGAAGTGGGTCTGATCCATTTCCTTCGGATCCTTGTAGATTGGCCGAGGGGCTGGGAGCAAATCCTTGTCTTTAATTTGGTCGAATATGGCCGCGGCCCCTACCAAATATATTTCGACGTAGTTGGCCATGAGCTCGGTCCTTTGCCCCCTGAAATTTCTGGTTGTTGGGGTGGCCATAAAGGAGCCAGCTGCCTTATTATCCCGGCGGGGTTCTTGGCAGGCTTCCCTGGAGTCGTGCCTGTCTCCGTTCGATCCTGGCGGATCTGCGGGCATGACTAAGATTGGAGCCGACATAGCTTCCGCGGCAGCGATGTGGGAGCTGGCGCGCTCCAGGAATTCCTGGTACGTGCGGGGGGTGCTCTGGCACACCGTCCAGCGGAAGAAAGAATTTTTTAAGAGGCCGACCTGAGAAATTATGTCCAGCGCGCCATCGGACATGGGTTCCGTTTGCAATATCTATTTATTGAAACAGGATATATAATCCTTGAGGGATTCGTTTGGCCCCTTCACGACGGAGGCGATGGAGGACCGCGGGGCGATGCGCACTAGAGATCCCATAAAATGGGATCGAAATGCCGTAGTGAGCTGAGCCCATGTCTGGATAGAGTGGTGGGGTAGACAGCGATACCACCTTTGAGCTATTTCCCCCAAAGTCAGGGAAAACATCTAGCATCGTAATGCATCTTGGGACCCGTGTAGGTCCATCCATGAGTTGTGGTGTCCAAGATGGGCATTAGGGTCGGTCTCCCTGTTATATAGGGGAATTTGGGGGACCTTATGTTGGAGTATAAAACGCAGCGGAAGCGAGATAGAATAAAAGGTTTTATAAACTAACCAACATAAATAGGGGATCTATTTAGGCTTGTCAATTAATTAATTAAACAGATTAATTAACAATTTAAATATATGTATTTACGCAGTATAAATTGGTAATTCATACCTTTGAAGCGAAGTGGTGGGAAAATTCTTTCTAGGTCGATTGAACTCCCCTTCGTACTCCTCCTTGATCTTCTTATATTTCTACCTCAAGATCTTCTAGAGTATATCCCGCTTAAGATCCAGATATCGTATGGGCAATAATCTATCGGATCAAACTTGGACAGCTTATGAGATCGGCCGAACCACTATTGTTCCTCAAGACTATATCGACTTTTCTCTTTATTTTTCTTGATGATATTTTAGAAAAATTTTGTGTTTACCAAATTATGGAATCAAAGGCACAAGTCAAGATCCACAATTACAACACAAATTAAATCAAAATTCTTGTTCAATAATTAAATGAAAAAAATCGGCCAACCCATTGTCCTATTTATAGGTGTTTAAGGCTACTCTAGGGACCTTAAGGAGGATAATGTAAGGACTCCCAATAGAGATCATCTTTCCAACATTAGGACTCTTCCTAATATGATGACTCTATTAATATCAACTTAGTCCACTAAAAGGTTGATATTGCACTTCCTACCAAAATCCCAAATTACGAAATTGGGCTCCCTTTTGAATTAATTATTTCCCGTGTTAAGATATTCCATGTCCATTAATTAATTTAAGCTACTGACACCTTTTAATTAATTAATGTGTTATACATGAGTATACCACTCGACTTTTATTATTATATCAGAAATTTATTCCACCTGCAGGGTCTAATATAATAATCCTTTCGAGTGCCTCAAGGTACATGATCAACCCGATTGGTCGGGACACAATTTCTAGCTATAATATTAATTAGTATATAAATAATAACATTGCCCAAAATATCGAGTATATTGAGTCAATCGTTGTGGATCTCACCCATGATAAATCACAAAGAATAAATATTAAATATATATAATTAAATATTAATCACTAGAATTAAGAAATAATAATTGCCGAGATGTACGTTCTTCTTATATTCAGTACAGAAGGATCCATCTCACCTCGATCGTGTTCAACGTATACCGACCAACCAATATCAAGCATATATTACAACCTCTCACATAACGGTCTAATGTTATATAGGTTGTGAACTAATTATTACTATATAAGGAACCGATAATGTGATCTTCCGTGTGACACGACACACCACATTATCTACAATATAAAGTAATTTAGACAATATTTGCATAACCATAGCGTGAATAAATATGCAAAACATGTGACAAATGAATTAAATATTCTCATATATAAAGACCGGGAAAGTAGGTAATACAAGCATAAAGTATGCTTTGATGTATACAACCCTAACAATATCCCACTTATACTCAAAGCATGCTTTTGAAGTATAATATCTAGACTATGTCTATGTATCTCCCACTTATACTCAAAGCATTGTTGCCATACATCTCAACCACATTCCTTCCATATGCCCTTCAAATGACTTTGAGGGTAACCCTTTCGTGAAATGGTCAGCTAGGTTGTCTTCAGATGCTATCTTAGAGACAATAATCTTCCCTCTCTTCACAAAATCTCGAATGATATGATATTTGCGCTTGATATGTTTGCTTGCTTTGTGGGCCCGTGGTTCCTTCGAATTTGCACCCGCATTGGTATTATCACAATAAAGTGTAATACTCCTAACAAAATTAGGAATCACACCCAAATATTTTAGGAAGTATTTGAGCAATACCGCCTCTTTAGCTGCCTCTGAGGCTGCTATATACTCGGCTTTCATGGTAGAGTCCGCTATGCATTTCTGCTTCACACTCCTCCAACTGATGGCTCCACCTCCCAAAGTGAAAACATATCCAGAAGTTGATTTCGACTTTTCTTTGTCTGCACTGAAATCTGAGTCAGTGTAACCTAAAGGACAAAGCGTATCCAATTGATATACAAGTATATGCTCCTTAGTCCTTATCAGGTACTTGAGTATATGCTTGACAGCAATCCAATGTACCGGCCCTGGGTTCGATTGATATCTCGCCACCATGCCTACAGCATGACAGATATCAGGCCTAGTGCAAAGCATAGCATACATGAGGTTTCCCACTGCCGAAGCATAAGGGACTTGCTTCATGTCATCTATCTCCTTCTGTGTCCTAGGACACATAGCCTTAGATAGCTGAATTCCATGTCTGTAAGGTAAGAAACCTTTCATGGAATTCTCCATGCTAAACCACTTTAGCACCGTATCGATATAGGATGCCTGAGATAAGCACAACATCCTTTTCTTGTGATCTCGAAAGATCTTAATACCAAGGATGTGCCTGGCTTGTCCAAAATCCTTTATATCGAACTGCTTAGACAACCATACCCTTACGTATGATAATACCTGCACATTGTTTTCAATGAGAAGTATATCATCTACGTACAGTATAAGAAACACTAGCACGTTTCCATCGCACTTTTTGTATACACAAACCTCACTAGGACACTGTTCAAAATCATACGATTGAATGACCTCATAAAATCGCATGTTCCAAGACCTTGATGCTTGCTTGAGACCATAAATGACTCTTTTAAGCTTGCACACTAAGTGCTCCTCTCATTCAGCAATGAATCCCTCAGGTTGGCGCATATAGATTTCCTTATCAAGACTCCCGTTCAAGAACACAGTCTTGACATCCATCTGCCAAATCTCCATATCCAAATGTGCAGCTATAGCTAAGAGAATCCGGATCGATTTGAGCATGGCTACTGGCGAAAAGGTCTCATCGTAGTCGATGCCTTCCTTCTGAGTGTAACCTTTCGCAACAAGCCTTGCTTTGAAGGTTTCAACCTTCCCTTTCGATACTCTCTTACGCTTGTAGACCCACTTACTTCCAATGGGTTTTACTTTATTGGGTAGCTCTACTAGCTCCCACACTTGATTAGAATCCAAAAATCCCATTTTGGATTCCATTGCTGTTTGCCAGGATTCAGCATCCTTGTCTTGAACTACCGGATTATACGTACATGAATCCATTTCATCCTGGTCCAGGGAGTGGTCCGAAGACGCTCCCACTCCAATGAAACGTTCAGGTTGATGAACAACCCTCCCACTACGACGAGGCGTGTCCTTGGTTTGCGTATCCATAATAGTGTCAATACGTGGTAGACTAGGTGTTTGTACACTTGGTATTGTCAAAATCTCACCCCTAAGTTCTTCTAGAATGACCTCACTCCTAGGCTTGTAGCTTATTACATAGTCCTCCTCTAAGAACCGGGCATTGGTGCTAACAATGACCTTCTGATCTTTAGGACTGTAGAATAAGCCATCCTTCGTTTCCTTCGGATATCCTACAAACACTCGTACTTATGTACGAGATACCAACTTATCAGCTTCCTTATTCAGCACATGTGCTGGTGAACCCCAAATGCGAACATGTCCTAGACTGGGCTTGCGCCCATTCTACAGTTCTGTGAGTGTTTTTGGAACTGATTTCGAAGGCACCAAGTTTAGAATGTACGCCGTTGTTTCCAAGGCGTATCCCCAAAACGAAACAGGCAAATCAGAATAACTCATCATTGATCTAACCATCTCTAATAAAGTACGATTCCTTTGTTCAGCAACACCATTTTGTTGTGGTGTACCAAGCGCAGTGAGCTGGGAAGTAATCCCCTCATGTCCCAAGAAATCCAAAAACTCTCCACTAAGATACTCGCCACCATGATCAGATCGTAGTGACTTGATACTCTGTCCATGATGCTTCTCCGTTTCAGCCTTGAATTCTTTGAACTTATCAAAATATTCAGACTTACGTCGCATCAAATAGATGTATCCATATCTCGAATAATCATCTATAAACGTGATGAAGTATTCGAAACCACCCTTAGACTGGATGTTCATTGGACCACATACATCGGTGTGTACTAATTACAATACATTTTGTGCACGATTTCCTTTGCTTCAGAAAGCTCTTTTAGTCATTTTCCATTCTAGAGAGGATTCGCAGATTGGAAATGACTCAGCTTGGAGCGAATCCAGTGGGCCATCGCTCACCAATCTTTGAATCCTTCTAAGGTTAATATGACCCAATCGTAAATGCCACAGATATGTTTGATTTATGCTCGAAGTTTCTTTTCTTTTATTAGGATTAGTCAAAGAATTAAGTGATTTATAATTATGCAAGGGAGCTGGTGCAGCATTAATGATATAAAGTCCTTTATTATAAGTACTCGTGCAAACATATTCACCATTTCTTTTAATAATTGCATTATCTTCAAAAGAAACTGAATATCCATCACAATGCAATTTAGAAACTGAACTTAAATTCATTCTAAAATCAGGTACTAATAACACATTATTTAGGACTAGAATCCTATCATTAACTTTTAACTGCACGACTCCCACTGCAACAGCCTTCAGCCTGGAATAGTCGTCCCAGCTAATAGTAATCTCATCCGCACTAAGTACCTTGGTTACTTGGAACCCCTGCGAGTCATAACAAACATGATCAGTAGAGCCCGAATCTACTATCCACGAAGTGATAGAACACGCAGCCAAATATGCTTTGACTACTAGTGCATGAGACATACCTTTGTTAGGGTAGTCACTCTTGAAATGCCCCTTCAGACCGCACTTATAGCATTTTCCCTTCTGCTTTTTGTTTACTTCAGACTGAGGAGCCTTGCCCTTAGCTTTGAAGTTTGCCAATTGCTTCTGGCCAACCTGCTTTTTCTTCTTTTCACATTTGGGTTTTGAAGAACTAGCACCGGTTGCCGCAAGAATTTGATGATAACCTTGTTTGAAGAGACCTTCGGTAGATTGAAGCTTTGTCAGAAGTTCCGCCAAAGTGTAAGTCGTACGATTCATATTGTAGTTGAGGCGGAACTGCTCAAAGCTTCTTGGCAAGCTGCCCAAGATAATATCGAACTGCGACTCGGCATCGATAGTGGCCCACAGTATGCTCAGTTCGTTCAAATGAGACATCATTTTCAGAACATGATCCCTTACTGGAGTCCCTTAAGACATTTGGGTTGTCATCAACACCCTCATTGCATTTTGCCTAGCCGCCCGGTTCTGATGACCAAACATCTCGGTGAGATTTTTTATCATTTCTGCAGCTTAGGCCATCGTTTGATGCTGATGCTGCAATACATTTTTCAGTGACGCCAAAATGTAACAGCAAGCCATCTCATCAGACTTTTTCCATTTTCGAAATTCAGCTAACTCTTCAGGAGTGGCATCCGGTTCTGGTTCCAGAGGGCTTTCCTCAGTTAAAACAAATTTATACCCCTCGGCATTCAGGACAATGTCAAGATTTCTTTTCCAGTCGGCAAAATTAGTGCCATCAAGTTTATTTTCTTCGATAATAACAGCTAGTGGATTGAAAGACATCTGAGAATAAAATTAAGACACCATTCATCACATAATTCGACGCAAAATATATTGAAAAACCTTAAACAGAATATATATATAGTCAACCAACACCTCAAAAAACCGCACATGCAAGCCACGTTAGTGTGTACGTTTACATATACATTTTTCAAGTAGATTTTAATGTCTTTAATTTTACTATCTAGTCAGGATGCGTTTTGACAAGTAAAATTAATAGTTGGTTCCTCTTGGCCATGTATTAAATTAACATAGACTCCGATTGGGAGCTTATTAATTAATACACCTAAGTGAACACTATAATTTAACAAACCTTAGAATATTATTTAATGATAATAGTCCTACAGATGGAGAGGTCCTATCATAAAAAATAATATTCACCTTTTTGCTATCTAATTGAAGTTTAAAACCAGTGAGCCAATAATCAGCACATCCGATGTGGAGGAAGACTCTAATATCAACGCACATGCTAATTATTTCACAATTTAAATCAATTTATGGAGGCCAATTTGATTTTGAAAAATCAATTATTAAAATCACTTAGTTATTTTGAAAAATTAAGATTTTTAATTTTCTCGTCCTAACATGCAAGAAACATATCACGCATACATCCATACATGCCATTCATCAAAACAGTAAAAATCAACATAAAAAAATTGGATAATTAAACCCAATTATCATGGCTTTTATTCCTCGTTTTGAGTAACTGTAACACCCCCAATCCACTCAGGGATATTACACGCCGTAGACCCTCTCCTCGAGGATCTACCAGGCTGATAACTAAAATCAAACATCTAAACCTCGCCTTTAAGGCTAAAATGACTCAGTAGACCGATTTGGTCTTTCAACAGATACATGCAACTCAAATACAACTCATGCCCACGCAGGGGTCAAAAATACAACCACACCCGTACAACGGGAAAATATACTGCAACGGAAAAGAAAATACAACTAGACCAATACGACAGCAACGGATCCTCGTGTGATTAGTATCGTTCATCTTTCATCATCCTTCGTGCCGACCCTGTGCTATGCTCCAAAACCTGAATGCAAAAATAGACATCCACCCCCCGAATACTCGGGGGTTAGCAAAACTCCACTGTTTTGCTAGTGCAAGTAAAAGTGCAAAAATATGAGCCATACAATACAAGTTCCAAGAACAATAATAATCGGGAATCCTCAAAGATCCAAACGTAAAGAAAAGTACTTCCCGAGGCAAGAGTTTGAGTAAGCATTTCCAAAACCGAAAGATCGCAAATAAGGGAAACAATTTACAAAACAGTTTAAAATGCCATCGAGAGTTTTAATAGAAAACAATTTAGGATTATAAAATCCTTCTCTTTCCAAAAATTAATAGGGTCACAGCCCAAATGTTTTGTTTTCGCAAATAGGAAATCACCAACAATTTACAGGGTCAGAGCCCAACATCACGTGTCCTCAACGGACGTAAAATCAACGAAACATCATCACGCACGCGCATCGCCTAGGACCGGGACGATACCACCGACATCCCACTCGAGGCCTCGAAGGACCCTCCCGAGCTGGCTAGCGAAACAAATCACACACATCTCACGGTTGGATCAATCGCTTGTTGCATCCTGGCCACATGATCACATGCCATGTGCCACCGTAGATTATCTCAGGCTCTCACGGTTGGATCAATCACTTGTTGCATCCTGACCACATGATCACGTGCCATGTGTCACCGTAGACCTTCAACCATATCCACACATTCACACAAATAACATATCATATCAAGGATATTCAAACAATTCGCCCAGAGGCATCAAACACTTAGCAAAACACCACGTCAATCCGCAACGCACCGAAATGAAATAATATACGTCCACACACAACACCAAGTGCAACATGAGCACCAAGCATATACATAGAATTCACATAGTTATTCACGAACCACACCAATCACAAAACACACACGGTTTTGAAAGAGGGCCTTTAACGAGGCTAACCAAATCTTTTGAAAACTCATTTCAAACAAACAAACAAATCAAGACGATCACCAATCATCATATTCACGAAACAAGAAAAGTATGGACAAGGTACTTGCCTCGAATGACCACACGCGGAGAATCGGCCGAAGTAGGTTGGCACGAACCGACTACGAACTCGCCGACTCCACCGAACGACAATCCACAACAATGAACTACGAACGAAAACAATAACAACGAAAATGAATTCCAAAGTACGACCCAAAGCCGCTGAATTCAAAGAACAAATGACGAAGGTCCAAGGATTTCCCCCAAAACGGCCAAGAACACGATTCGTCCCGTCAAAACCCGAAAACGGAATTCCAAGTTGAAATATGGATATACAATCTATAGAATACGTTTAACAACATCATTTAACCATAATCGATCCATCGATAACGGATGAAAAACGAGATCGGGGACAAATCCCCCAAAAAGTCAATTCGAAGGAAATCAAGAATTATACTTCGATTCGACGAAGAACAATGGATTAAATGATGTTAAACACAAGAATACTATCAAGATTAATCATACCCATCATGAATTAATCAACAACACGGAACGAATCGGACGAAAATGCAAAAATCCCCAAATTCACGAAATTAGGGTTCTAAGGAAGATTACCTTGATTCGCTGGATCAAAGGTTGATAACGGACGATCGATTGATGTTATGAACTCAAGGACTTCATGGATTTGTTGTTAAACAACATGGCTTCGTCACCCATGAATCGCCACTCGCGGAAGGAGAAGGAAGGGAATGAAAAACGAAGTGAAATGTGACTGCTCAGCCACATTTATACTGGGCCAGACTAGCGTGCGCTAGCCTTCCCGAACTAGCGTGCGCTATCGGCCGGTATCGGCCGAGTACCCTCGGCCAGGGCCCACACGACCCGGCACCACCGACCAAATTCTGCCGACCATGACTCGTCTCCCGACTCCCGCTAGCGTGCGCTACGGCCGGAAGCCTGCGCGCTTAGCCGGCTGTCCGGTAGCCCGGATCAATCGCCGGCCAGGTAACGTACGCTAGCCGGCCGACAGCGTGCGCTACGCCTGCCGACTAGCGCGCGCTACGCTCGGCGTAGCGTGCGCTACCTGCCGATCCTGACCGAGTCCAGAACCTCAGAAACCCCACTGCCCAGGCCCGATAGCGTGCGTTAGGCCAGCCGGTAGCGTGCGCTACACCTGCCGGTTAGCGCGCGCAGCCTTCCGGCCGTAGCGTGCGCTACGCCGGTTCCTGCCGCACCCGTCCGGCCAGTCCCGCCACCGTCCGGCCAGTCCCGCAACCGTCAGGGCTCGACGACCCGATTTCCGAAATCGCACGGAACGAACACGACGAAAAGTTCACGGACGACATAAACGACTCGAAATGAAAACGTAATACCATATTTAGTCATACGCGACCAAGAAACGGGTCGAGGCAACAATTACAGATACGGATACCCGTAACTTTCAAGAAATTACAAAATGGCCCAAAACGCCCGGAAATCACGATACGTGATCGAATAACCAAACGGAAGTTAACAACACGTCTAACAAAGTTAAACGGACTTACGGGAAACTCGAAACAGCAGTTTCGAACGAGATTCGCAAGAACCGAACTCAAGTACGGAAAAGTCGCTAAAAAGCACGGAACTCAACAAAACGACTCCGAAACGAACTCGGATGTCAAAAAGTGTAGAATTAATCATTCTCAGAATGACGAAACGGTCATGAGCGAGTCGTCAAAACGGACTTCGGCCGAAAAAAGAAATTTACCGAAAGTCGAAAATTGCGGATATTACATTCTACCCTCCTTAAAAGAAGTTTCGTCCCGAAACTTAAAACAAGTAGGGGGAAGAAATATTCCGCCAGGAAAAACTCAACAAGATACACAAGAATGCGCAACTAACGCCCAACGGCGAAATGTTACAAACAACGCAAAGAAATATACGGCGTGAAAACACGCTCCACGATGACCAACACAACGCCACAGGTAGAAACATAATAAAATCAACAAGTGACAAGCGTCATCAAACGGACAATACAATCGAGTCGATTATCCGGACAATCACAAAACACAACGAACGAAAATCAATAGGATTGACCAACCCAACGGTACATCAATCAAAACGCGAGCCAACCGCTGAACAAATACGGAATTCCACCGCCCAAGGGTTGGAAGATTGAAAACGAGACTAACTTCCCGAACTTAAGGGAATTAGGAAGGAGCCTGAACGCTCAACAATCACGAAACGAGAACAAAACCGAACAAACAAACGATCGAGACAACAAAAATCGAACGATCGTGTTCGGATCACAAAGAACAATAAGGTTCAACCGACAACTCCGAGGTTCACATCTCGACTCGAGACAAAACATGATCCGGTGAAAACAACAAGATGCACACTCGCATAAGATCCACAGGAAAGGGAATAACAATTGAAAAGTCACAACGACGAACGAGTAATTCCGAAATAATACCACCCTCGTTCGATCAACAAAAGCAAGGGGCAGGACAAGCTCAGAAAATGTCAATGAACATAAACGAGTCGACAGAATCGAAAATACAGAAGTTCCAACTCCGATCCACTTCGAATAAAAGAATTAGTAGAATCAAAAGATGCTACTTCCGAACAAGGTTCACAAGAATCGAACCGAACTCGGAAAAGTTACAGCGATAACCAGATCGACCCAAAACAAGATCACAGCTCGTTCGAACGATGAAACCGAAATACAGAACAAGTTCAGAAAGTATCAACGAACATGAGTGTACGATAGACTGGAGAAAGAGAAAATATAGAAGCCAAAAATAATACGGGTATTACATTCGACCTCTTATAAAAGAAGGTCGTCCCCGCTACTCACAATAACGAAATCAAGGAGACGACACAACAGGCAATGACGAAACATCCTTCAAAGGCCTCTCAAAGCCGATTCGATATCTGTGCCAAGCGCGAACTCCGAAAGTCTCGGAGCCGATTCGCAAAATCGAATTTGGTATCCTCGAGTCCACACTTGAAATGTGTTCGACGAGAAGGACAATTTACGCGTGCATGCCTGGGCACATCACGGTTGAAACGCCTCGGCTCGGCATACCGAAAATACAAATGCTAGATACAATGGAACTAACACCGCAAAACAACATACCGGAGATGCCAACTCAAAGATAGCATATCAACGCATACAAAAATCACAACAACGGCATCGTTCGACGATTACAACATCCCGAACGACGGCCAAAGACACAATCACAAACATCATGAAACAATCACCCATGTGTATAACGCACAAAAATCCAGGCTTTAACAACTCACACTAGTGCGACAACACGCAAATCACCACGAGGCGATAAACAGTAAACACCAGTTCACACCTCTCACAGAGGGCCAACAAAACATATGCGTGGCGAATGGCTCGACGCTCACGCCACCAATTCAATCACAATTCGGGGTTAACACCGTAACGAAAGTTCAAAAACCATACACGCATTTCCGGTCCGCAAACAGGAATGATAGGTTTTAAAAATGAGAACCACCTTTTGAAAACAGTTTGGAAACAACAGTTGATCTTGAGTATCATTAGTAGTACAAACACCTTTATCGAGACTTTGAAAATCATCTTGCGTTTGAACAAAAATGAGGACACCTTTCCTTTAGTGAAAAACTTTCAAAAATATTCGACCCTTGGGTTTAAGCAACTGCATTTGAAAATACCTCAAAAATATTTTTGGTCCTCAACCGGAAAATTTTTGAAATGTATTGCGGCATTAGAAAACACCTTGAAAACACCGCAAGAAAATAATTCGTTTTAAAAGTACGTCCCGAATTTTAATTTTCTAAGATACTCAAGGTTTTCAAAAATAATTCAATGGGCTAGAATGCCCAAAAATTTCAGGTAATTACAATGAACAATATAGCGCCGTGGGTCCGCCGGAATCCACCAGCTAAAAACCATTCACAAAAACGCCAAAAGGCCGATGACGGTAATATTTCAAAACTCACAAAATCCATTTACAAAATACTAGATTCCGTCATAAGAATTTCGCCAAAATGATCAAGGCCATAATGCCAAAAACTCGGTTAAGGAATTGATTTTGAAATAAAACTCGATCAGTAAAATACCGAAAGCCATTACATAAGAACTCACGCAGCGGATAAAAGAAATAAAGTCAAACATGCACAAGACAGCAACACTACTCCTCATATGAACGAAAAATGGGAGTCAAATAATCACGTATCACGAAATCAAAATCCATAAGAGGATTCCGTCAATTAACTCATAATAAAAAAAATAGCTCGTGTCACACGAGGCACAACACAAAGAAGGGAGACTTACATCCACAGGTCGCACGAAGATGATGATCGCCTCACGATACTAATCACAACAAACCAACTCAGACGACGCGTCGCGACACGACCCAGTCAGATAAAATCCGACGAGACAAAAACTCAATAGACACCACTGACCCGACAGCCTAGGTTTCCACAACCTAAGCTCTGATACCATTTATGTAACACCCCCAATCCACTCAGGGATATTACACGCCATAGACCCTCTCCTCGAGGATCTACCAGGCTGATAACTAAAATCAAACATCTAAACCTCGCCTTTAAGGCTAAAATGACTCAGTAGACCGATTTGGTCTTTCAACAGATACATGCAACTCAAATACAACTCATGCCCACGCAGGTCAAAAATACAACCACACCTGCATAACGGAAAATATACTGCAATGGAAAAGAAAATACAACTAGACCAATACGACAAAGAACGGATCCTCGTGTGATTAGTATCGTTCATCTTTCATCATCCTTCGTGCCGACTCGTGCTATGCTCCAAAACCCGAATGCAAAATAGACATCCACCCCGAATACTGGGGTTAGCAAACTCCACTGTTTTGCTAGTGCAAGTAAAAGTGCAAAAATACGAGCCATACAATACAAGTTCCAAGAACAATAATAATCGGAATCCTCAAAGATCCAAACGTAAAGAAAAGTACTTCCCGAGGCAAGAGTTTGAGTAAGCATTTCCAAAACCGAAAGATCGCAAATAAGGGAAACAATTTACAAAACATTTAAAATGCCATCGAGAGTTTTAATAGAAAACAATTTAGGATTATAAAATCCTTCTCTTTCCAAAAATTAATAGGTCACACCCAAATGTTTTGTTTTCGCAAATAGGAAATCACCAACAATTTACGTGGTCGAGCCCAACATCACGTGTCCTCAACGGACGTAAAATCAACGAAACATCATCACGCACGCGCATCGCCTAGACCGGACGATACCACCGACATCCCACTCGAGGCCTCGAAGGACCCTCCCGAGTGCTAGCGAAACAAATCACACACATCTCACGGTTGGATCAATCGCTTGTTGCATCCTCGCCACATGATCACATGCCATGTGCCACCGTAGATTATCTCGAGCTCTCACGGTTGGATCAATCACTTGTTGCATCGACCACATGATCACGTGCCATGTGTCACCGTAGACCTTCAACCATATCCACACATTCACACAAATAACATATCATATCAAGGATATTCAAACAATTCGCCTGAGGCATCAAACACTTAGCAAAACACCACGTCAATCCGCAACGCACCGAAATGAAATAATATACGTCCACACACAACACCAAGTGCAACATGAGCACCAAGCATATACATAGAATTCACATAGTTATTCACGAACCACACCAATCACAAAACACACACGGTTTTGAAAGAGGGCCTTTAACGAGGCTAACCAAATCTTTTGAAAACTCATTTCAAACAAACAAACAAATCAAGACGATCACCAATCATCATATTCACGAAACAAGAAAAGTATGGACAAGGTACTTGCCTCGAATGACCACACGCGGAGAATCGGCCGAAGTAGGTTGGCACGAACCGACTACGAACTCGCCGACTCCACCGAACGACAATCCACAACAATGAACTACGACGAAAACAATAACAACGAAAATGAATTCCAAAGTACGACCCAAAGCCGAATTCAAAGAACAAATGACGAAGGTCCAAGGATTTCCCAAGCGGCAAGAACACGATTCGTCCGTCAAAACCCAACGGAATTCCAAGTTGAAATATGGATATACAATCCATAGAATACGTTTAACAACATCATTTAACCATAATCGATCCATCGATAACGGATGAAAACGAGATCGGGGACAAATCCCCCAAAAAGTCAATTCAAGGAAATCAAGAATTATACTTGATTCGACGAAGAACAATGGATTAAATGATGTTAAACACAAGAATACTATCAAGATTAATCATACCCATCATGAATTAATCAACAACACGGAACGAATCGGACGAAAATGCAAAAATCCCCAAATTCACGAAATTAGGGTTCTAAGGAAGATTACCTTGATTATTTGGATCAAAGGTTGATAACGGACGATCGATTGATGTTATGAACTCAAGGACTTCATGGATTTGTTGTTAAACAACATGGCTTCACCCATGAATCGCCACTCGCGGAAGGAGAAGGAAGGGAATGAAAACGAAGTGAAATGTGACTCGCCCACATTTATATCGGGCCAGACTAGCGTGCGCTAGCCTTCCCGAACTAGCGTGCGCTATCGGCCAGATCGGCCGAGTACCTCGGCCAGGCCCACACGACCCGGCACCACCGACCAAATTCCGCCGACCATGACTCGTCTCCCGACTCCCGCTAGCGTGCGCTACGGCCGGAAGCTCGCGCGCGCAGCCGACTGTCAAGAGCCACTGGATCGAATCGCCGGCCAGTAACGACGCTAGCCGGCCGACGGCGTGCGCTACGCCGCCGACTAGCGCGCGCTACGCCGGCGTAACGTGCGCTACTGCCGATCTGGCCGAGTCGAGAACCTCGAAACCCCACGCCTGTGCCCGAGGCAATGGCGTCGTTAGGCGGCCGGTAGCGTGCGCTACACTGCCGGTTAGCGCGCGCCCTTCCGGCCGTGGCGTGCGCTTACGCCGGTTCTGCCGCACCGTCCGGCGGTGCCCGCAATCGTCCGGCCCGATCCACCGTCCGGCCGATCCGCAACTGCCGTGGCTCGACGACCCGATTTAGAAATCGCACGGAACCAACACGACGAAAAGTTCACGGACGACATAAACGACTCGAAATGAAAACGTAATACCATATTTAGTCATACGCGACCAAGAAACGGGTCGAGGCAACAATTACAGATACGGATACCCGTAACTTTCAAGAAATTACAAAATGGCCCAAAACGCCCGGAAATCACGATACGTGATCGAATAACCAAACGGAAGTTAACAACACGTCTAACAAAGTTAAACGGACTTACGGGAAACTCGAAACAGCAGTTTCGAACGAGATTCGCATGAACCGAACTCAAGTACGGAAAAGTCGCTAAAAAGCACGGAACTCAACAAAACGACTCCGAAACGAACTCGGATGTCAAAAAGTGTAGAATTAATCATTCTCAGAATGACGAAACGGTCATGAGCGAGTCGTCAAAACGGACTTCGGCCGAAAAAGAAATTTACCGAAAGTCGAAAATTGCGGATATTACAGTAACGAGAAAATCCTCGGCTCTTTTGCTCCCACTGCTTCAAGCATATCGGCACCTCCTCCCGGTTGGGGCACAAAAAATTTCCAAATTTAGAAACTTTCTTCCATGCAAAATTAATTGCACAAGAAATTTCCAAATTAAAATTACTGTGTTCCAACGGACGCAACAAACGACGTATAAACGAATAGGACCAAACTCCGGACGACCCGACCAGCCAACCCGACCCGCGCCCGGGACAGACCAGACCCGCGGCTTCCCAGTCCCACGGTTGGACAGGTGCTCGGTCGAGACAGCTGCTTTGGCCGAGTCCCGATCGACAACTGCCTGGTCTCGGTCGGTTCGTCCAATCGGGGCTCTTTTTCGCACTGGACTTCTTTTCCTTCGCACTTTTGTGTATCCAACTCGATTATAATTTTACATAAATAAAATACATCGAATTTACAACAAAATTACAAGGGAAAAATAAATCATATTCTACCCGTGGATTTTCTCACGGGAAAAGCTTTATACATGCCTCAAAATCGGGCCAAATTAACAAAATGCGTAAATAAATAAATAAAAAAGATCACATAGCCATGATAATTGGACCATATTCACCTGTAAGACAATTCTAGCAAAAAATATTCCAAACATCATACTATATGAATCTTTAAATTACTAGCAAATTAATCACTAATTAATTAAATTGAAGAGAACCTAAAGATCGGCTCCGATACCAATTGTTGGAGTATAAAACGCACCGAAAGCGAGATAGAATAAAAAGTTTTATAAACTAACCAATATAAATAGCGGATATATTTAGGCTTGTCAATTAATTAATTAAACATATTAATTAACAATTTAAATATATTTATTTACGCAGTATAAATTGATAATTCATACCTTTGAAGCGAAGTGATGGAAAAATCTTTCTGGGTCGATTGAACTCCCCTTCGTACTCCTCCTTGATCTTCTTGTATTTATACCTCAAGATCTTCTAGAGTATATCCCGCCTAAGATCCAGATATCGTGTGGGCAATAATCTACCGGATCAAACTTGGACAGCTTATGGGATCGGCCGAACCACTATTGTTCCTCAAGACTATATCGACTTTTCTCTTTATTTTTCTTGATGATATTTTAGAAAAATTTTGTGTTTACCAAATTATGGAATCAAAGGCACAAGTCAAGATCCACAATTACAACACAAATTAAATCAAAATTCTTGTTCAATAATTAAATGAAAAAAATCGGCCAACCCATTGTCCTATTTATAGGTGTTTAGGGCTACTCTAGGGACCTTAAGGAGGATAATGTAAGGACTCCCAATAGAGATCATCTTTCCAACATTATGACTCTTCCTAATATGATGACTCTATTAATATCAACTTAGTCCACTAAAAGGTTGATATTGCACTTCCTACCAAAATCCCAAATTACGAAATTGAGCTCCCTTTTGAATTAATTATTTCCCGTGTTAAGATATTCCATGTCCATTAATTAATTTAAGCTACTGACACCTTTTAATTAATTAATGTGTTATACATGAGTATACCACTCGACTTTTATTATTATATCAGAAATTTATTCCACCTGCAGGGTCTAATATAATAATCCTTTCGAGTGCCTCAAGGTACATGATCAACCCGACTGGTCGGGACACAATTTCTAGCTATAATATTAATTAGTATATAAATAATAACATTGCCCAAAATATCGAGTATATTGAGTCAATCGTTGTGGATCTCACCCATGATAAATCACAGCAATAAATATTAAATATATATAATTAAATATTAATCACTAGAATTAAGAAATAATAATTGCCGAGATGTACGTTCTTCTTATATTCAGTACAGAAGGATCCATCTCACCTCGATCGTGTTCAACGTATACCGACCAACCAATATCAAGCATATATTACAACCTCTCACATAACGGTCTAATGTTATATAGGTTGTGAACTAATTATTACTATATAAGGAACCGATAATGTGATCTTCCGTGTGACACGACACACCACATTATCTACAATATAAAGTAATTTAGACAATATTTGCATAACCATAGCGTGAATAAATATGCAAAACATGTGACAAATGAATTAAATATTCTCATATATAAAGACCGGGAAAGTAGGTAATACAAGCATAAAGTATGCTTTGATGTATACAACCCTAACAATATCCCACTTATACTCAAAGCATGCTTTTGAAGTATAATATCTAGACTATGTCTATGTATCTCCCACTTATACTCAAAGCATTGCTGCCATACATCTCAACCACATTCCTTCCATATGCCCTTCAAATGACTTTGAGGGTAACCCTTTCGTGAAATGGTCAGCTAGGTTGTCTTCAGATGCTATCTTAGAGACAATAATCTTCCCTCTCTTCACAAAATCTCGAATGATATGATATTTGCGCTTGATATGTTTGCTTGCTTTGTGGGCCCGTGGTTCCTTCGAATTTGCAACCGCATCGGTATTATCACAATAAAGTGTAATACTCCTAGGAAAATTAGGAATCACACCCAAATATTTTAGGAAGTATTTGAGCAATACCGCCTCTTTAGCTGCCTCTGAGGCTGCTATATACTCGGCTTTCATGGTAGAGTCCGCTATGCATTTCTGCTTCACACTCCTCCAACTGATGGCTCCACCTCCCAAAGTGAAAACATATCCAGAAGTTGATTTCGACTTTTCTTTGTCTGCACTGAAATCTGAGTCAGTGTAACCTAAAGGACAAAGCGTATCCAATTGATATACATGTATATGCTCCTTAGTCCTTATCAGGTACTTGAGTATATGCTTGACAGCAATCCAATGTACCGGCCCTGGGTTCGATTGATATCTCGCCACCATGCCTACAGCATGACAGATATCAGGCCTAGTGCAAAGCATAGCATACATGAGGTTTCCCACTGCCGAAGCATAAGGGACTTGCTTCATGTCATCTATCTCCTTCTGTGTCCTAGGACACATAGCCTTAGATAGCTGAATTCCATGTCTGTAAGGTAAGAAACCTTTCATGGAATTCTCCATGCTAAACCACTTTAGCACCGTATCGATATAGGATGCCTGAGATAAGCACAACATCCTTTTCTTGCGATCTCGAAAGATCTTAATACCAAGGATGTGCCTGGCTTGTCCAAAATTTTTTATATCGAACTGCTTAGACAACCATACCCTTACGTATGATAATACCTGCACATTGTTTTCAATGAGAAGTATATCATTTACGTACAGTACAAGAAACACTAGCACGTTTCCATCGCACTTTTTGTATACACAAACCTCACTAGGACACTGTTCAAAATCATACGATTGAATGACCTCATAAAATCGCATGTTCCAAGACCTTGATGCTTGCTTGAGACCATAAATGACTCTTTTAAGCTTGCACACTAAGTGCTCCTCTCATTCAGCAATGAATCCCTCAGGTTGGCGCATATAGATTTCCTTATCAAGACTCCCGTTCAAGAACACAGTCTTGACATCCATCTGCCAAATCTCCATATCCAAATGTGCAGCTATAGCTAAGAGAATCCGGATCGATTTGAGCATGGCTACTGGCGAAAAGGTCTCATCGTAGTCGATGCCCTCCTTCTGAGTGTAACCTTTCGCAACAAGCCTTACTTTGAAGGTTTCAACCTTCCCTTTCGATACTCTCTTACGCTTGTAGACCCACTTACTTCCAATGGGTTTTACTTTATTGGGTAGCTCTACTAGCTCCCACACTTGATTAGAATCCATAAATCCCATTTCGGATTCCATTGCTGTTTGCCAGGATTCAGCATCCTTGTCTTGAACTACCGGATTATACGTACATGAATCCATTTCATCCTGGTCCAGGGAGTGGTCCGAAGACGCTCCCACTCCAATGAAACGTTCAGGTTGATGAACAACCCTCCCACTACGACGAGGCGTGTCCTTGGTTTGCGTATCCACAATAGTGTCAATACGTGGTACACTAGGTGTTTGTACACTTGGTATTGTCAAAATCTCACCCCTAAGTTCTTCTAGAATGACCTCACTCCTAGGCTTGTAGCTTATTACATAGTCCTCCTCTAAGAACCGGGCATTGGTGCTAACAATGACCTTCTGATCTTTAGGACTGTAGAATAATCCATCCTTCGTTTCCTTCGGATATCCTACAAACACTCGTACTTATGTACGAGATACCAACTTATCAGCTTCCTTATTCAGCACATGTGCTGGTGAACCCCAAATCCGAACATGTCCTAGACTGGGCTTGCGCCCATTCTACAGTTCTGTGAGTGTTTTTGGAACTGATTTCGAAGGCACCAAGTTTAGAATGTATGCCGTTGTTTCCAAGGCGTATCCCCAAAACGAAACAGGCAAATCAGAATAACTCATCATTGATCTAACCATCTCTAATAAAGTACGATTCCTTTGTTCAAAGAACACCATTTTGTTGTGGTGTACCAAGCGCAGTGAGCTGGGAAGTAATCCCCTCATGTCCCAAGAAATCCAAAAACTCTCCACTAAGATACTCGCCACCATGATCAGATCGTAGTGACTTGATACTCTGTCCATGATGCTTCTCCGTTTCAGCCTTGAATTCTTTGAACTTATCAAAATATTCAGACTTACGTCGCATCAAATAGATGTATCCATATCTCGAATAATCATCTATAAACGTGATGAAGTATTCGAAACCACCCTTAGACTGGATGTTCATTGGACCACATACATCGGTGTGTACTAATTACAATACATTTTGTGCACGATTTCCTTTGCTTCAGAAAGCTCTTTTAGTCATTTTCCCTTCTAGACAGGATTCGCAGATTGGAAATGACTCAGCTTGGAGCGAATCCAGTGGGCCATCGCTCACCAATCTTTGAATCCTTCTAAGGTTAATATGACCCAATCGTAAATGCCACAGATATGTTTGATTTATGCTCGAAGTTTCTTTTCTTTTATTAGGATTAGTCAAAGAATTAAGTGATTTATAATTATGCAAGGGAGCTGGTGCAGCATTAATGATATAAAGTCCTTTATTATAAGTACTCGTGAAAACATATTCACCATTTCTTTTAATAATTGCATTATCTTCAAAAGAAACTGAATATCCATCACAATGCAATTTAGAAACTGAACTTAAATTCATTCTAAAATCAGGTACTAATAACACATTATTTAGGACTAGAATCCTATCATTAACTTTTAACTGCACGACTCCCACTGCAACAGCCTTCAGCCTGGAATAGTCGTCCCAGCTAATAGTAATCTCATCCGCACTAAGTACCTTGGTTACTTAGAACCCCTGCGAGTCATAACAAACATGATTAGTAGAGCCCGAATCTACTATCCACGAAGTGATAGAACACGCAGCCAAATATGTTTTGACTACTAGTGCATGAGACATACCTTTGTTAGGGTAGTCACTCTTGAAATGCCCCTTCAGACCGCACTTATAGCATTTTCCCTTCTGCTTTTTGTTTACTTCAGACTGAGGAGCCTTGGACTGAGGAGCCTTGCCCTTAGCTTTGAAGTTTGCCAATTGCTTCTGGCCAACCTGCTTTTTCTTCTTTCCACATTTGGGTTTTGAAGAACTAGCACCGGTTGCCGCAAGAATTTGATGATAACCTTGTTTGAAGAGACCTTCGGTAGATTGAAGCTTTGTCAGAAGTTCCGCCAAAGTGTAAGTCGTACGATTCATATTGTAGTTGAGGCGGAACTGCTCAAAGCTTCTTGGCAAGCTGCCCAAGATAATATCGAACTGCGACTCGGCATCGATAGTGGCCCACAGTATGCTCAGTTCGTTCAAATGAGACATCATTTTCAGAACATGATCCCTTACTGGAGTCCCTTCAGACATTTGGGTTGTCATCAACACCCTCATTGCATTTTGCCTAGCCGCCCGGTTCTGATGACCAAACATCTCGGTGAGATTTTTTATCATTTCTGCGGCTTAGGCCATCGTTTGATGCTGATGCTGCAATACATTTTTCAGTGACGCCAAAATGTAACAGCGAGCCATCTCATCAGACTTTTTCCATTTTCGGAATTCAGCTAACTCTTCAGGAGTGGCATCCGGTTCTGGTTCCAGAGGGCTTTCCTCAGTTAAAACAAATTTATACCCCTCGGCATTCAGGACAATGTCAAGATTTCTTTTCCAGTCGGCAAAATTAGTGCCATCAAGTTTATTTTCTTCGATAATAATAGCTAGTGGATTGAAAGACATCTGAGAATAAAATTAAGACACCATTCATCACATAATTCGACGCAAAATATATTGAAAAACCTTAAACAGAATATATATAGTCAACCAACACCTCAAAAAACCGCACATGCAAGCCACGTTAGTGTGTACGTTTACATATACATTTTTCAAGTAGATTTTAATGTCTTTAATTTTACTATCTAGTCAGGATGCGTTTTGACAAGTAAAATTAATAGTTGGTTCCTCTTGGCCATGTATTAAATTAACATAGACTCCGATTGGGAGCTTATTAATTAATACACCTAAGTGAACACTATAATTTAACAAACCTTAGAATATTATTTAATGATAATAGTCCTACAGATGGAGAGGTCCTATCATAAAAAATAATATTCACCTTTTTGCTATCTAATTGAAGTTTAAAACCAGTGAGCCAATAATCAGCACATCCGATGTGGAGGAAGACTCTAATATCAACGCGCATGCTAATTATTTCACAATTTAAATCAATTTATGGAGGCCAATTTGATTTTGAAAAATCAATTATTAAAATCACTTAGTTATTTTGAAAAATTAAGATTTTTAATTTTCTCGTCCTAACATGCAAGAAACATACCACGCATACATCCATACATGCCATTCATCAAAACAGTAAAAATCAACATAAAAAAATTGGATAATTAAACCCAATTATCATGGCTTTTATTCCTCGTTTTGAGTAACGAGAAAATCCTCTGCTCTTTTGCTCCCACTGCTTCAAGCATATTGGCACCTCCTCCCGGTTGGGGCACAAAAAATTTCCAAATTTAGAAACTTTCTTCCATGCAAAATTAATTGCACAAGAAATTTCCAAATTAAAATTACTGTGTTCCAACGGACGCAACAAACGACGTATAAACGAATAGGACCAAACTCCGGACGACCCGACTAGCCAACCCGACCCACGCCCGGGACAGACCAGACCCGCGGCTGCCCAGTCCCACGGTTGGACAGGTGCTCGGCCGAGACAGCTGCTTTGGCCGAGTCCCGATCGACAACTGCCTGGTCTCGGTCGGTTCGTCCAATCGGGGCTCTTTTTCGCATTGGACTTCTTTTCCTTCGCACTTTTGTGTATCCAACTCGATTATAATTTTACATAAATAAAATACATCGAATTTACAACAAAATTACAAGGGAAAAATAAATCATATTCTACCCGTGGATTTTCTCACGGGAAAAGCTTTATACATGCCTCAAAATCGGGCCAAATTAACAAAATGCGTAAATAAATAAATAAAAAAGATCACATAGCCATGATAATTGGACCATATTCACCTGTAAGACAATTCTAGCAAAAAATATTCCAAACATCATACTATATGAATCTTTAAATTACTAGCAAATTAATAACTAATTAATTAAATTGAAGAGAACCTAAAGATCGGCTCCGATACCAATTGTTGGAGTATAAAACGCACCGAAAGCGAGATAGAATAAAAAGTTTTATAAACTAACCAATATAAATAGCGGATATATTTAGGCTTGTCAATTAATTAATTAAACATATTAATTAACAATTTAAATATATTTATTTACGCAGTATAAATTGATAATTCATACCTTTGAAGCGAAGTGATGGAAAAATTCTTTCTGGGTCGATTGAACTCCCCTTCGTACTCCTCCTTGATCTTCTTGTATTTATACCTCAAGATCTTCTAGAGTATATCCCGCCTAAGATCCAGATATCGTGTGGGCAATAATCTACCGGATCAAACTTGGACAGCTTATGGGATCGGCCGAACCACTATTGTTCCTCAAGACTATCTCGATTTTTCTCTTTATTTTTCTTGATGATATTTTAGAAAAATTTTGTGTTTACCAAATTGTGGAATCAAAGACACAAGTCAAGATCCACAATTAAAACAAAAAAAAATCGAAATTCTTGTTCAATAATTAAGTGAAAAAAATTGGCCAACCCATTTTCCTATACATAGGTGTTTTGGGCTACTCTAGGGACCTTAAGGATGATAAGGTAAGGACTCCCAATAGAGATCATCTTTCCAACATTAGGACTCTTCTTAATATGATGGCTCTATTAATATCAACTTAGTCCACTAAAAGGTTGATATTGCACTTCCTACCAAAATCCCAAATTACGAAATTGGGCTCCCTTTTGAATTAATTATTTCCCGTGTTAAGATATTCCATGTCCATTAATTAATTTAAGCCACTGTCAGCTTTTAATTAATTAATGTGTTACGCATGAGTATATCACTCGACTTTTATTATTATATCAGAAAATTAATTCCACCTGCAGGGTGTAATATAATAATCCTTTTGAGTGCCTCAAGGGACATGATCAACCCGATTGGTCGGACACGATTTATAGCTATAATATTAATTATTATATTAATAATAATATTGCCCAGAGTATCGAGCATATTGAGTCAATCAATGTGGCTCTCACCCATGATAAATCAAAGCAATAAATATTAAATATATATAATTAAATATTAATCACTAGAATTAAGAAATAATAATTGTTCGAGATGTATGTTCTTCTTATATTCAGTACAGAAGGATCCATCTCACCTCGATCCTGTTCAACTTATACCGAATACGCTAAGATATGCTAATGGTCAAGACCACCCAATCTCAAGCATATATTACAACCTCTCACATAACGGTCTAATGTTATATAGGTTGTGAACTAATTATTACTATATAAGGAACCGATAATGTGATCTTTTGTGTGACACGACACACCACATTATCTACAATATAGAGTATTTTAGACAATATTTGCATAACCATAGCGTGAATAAATATGCAAAATATGTTACAAATGAATTAAATATTCTCATATATAAAGACCGGGAAATTAGGTAATACAAGCATAAAGTATGCTTTGATGTATACAACCCTAACACCTTAAACTTCTCGGGAAGAGGCTCCGCCAAAACACATGGGGCAAGGGGGCTCTCCTGGCTGTTGAGCCATTCAGAATTTTGAGATGGCTAGAGTTGTTTATTCTCAAGCTCCGTGAGGCATTTTTTGAGGAACTCGATTTCGCTCGAGTTGTCGCCTCGAGCTTGCGGTAGTGTTTACGTCGGGACTCAGGATTGACGGGGAGCCTCTACTTCTTTGCGGTCCCAACTCTGAGTGGTCTGGGCCGGTGCCATTTTTTCAGTTCTCCCCCTGTTCCCAGACGATCAAAACCGATATGGAGTGAGAAAGTCGACTTTTCCGAGAAGGGTGAGTGCTTTCACCATGGCTTTCCGCCTATTCCTCGACAATTCGGGAGACGGTTCCTTTTTGATCTCGCCTAGGGACGGCTGGACGGGTTGTCTGAGATTGGGCCTCCGTCTGGTCCTCGGGCTCCTGAAGGATTCCGCCTTCAGTGACTCGCGCCATGAGGGCGTTCATTCCCTGGATGAACGCGGGGTGTTTAAAGCACTCTGGCACCTTAAGGAGGTTTTCTTCCTCCGTGGCGGGTTGGTGGTGCTTGGAACTTCCGTGAGACATCTCTATTGGAATAATCTTGTCAGGATTCTGGTGAGAACGTATGTAGTTGTGGGCAGCGAGGGGCCCCTTCCTCTAGCACTAATTTGTTGATGACCGATTTGATTAACGTGACGTGTACTGACCTGGACTAGGTGGGTCGAAGCCACGTGGAAAACAATAAAAAAGATAAATGAATAAGATAGCAGGATTTAATTGATTTTATTATTCTGAGATAGAGCCGAGCTGAAATTCTTGGCTGGTCTATATTACTTGCTTGTTTTATTACAAGTCTTCTTTTGTTCTCTCTCTCTCTCTCTCTCTCTCTCTCTCTTTAAATCTCTTTTATGAGAAATTCCAAAAGTTCTTTATTTTTGTACATTCCTTCTATATATAGAAAATCTTGGCTAATCAGCGGGCGACAGCTGAAGGATGTCTAGGAATGCGTCCAAACACTTGTCAGAGGGAGATTGTGCCTTAGACACGTGGCAGACTTTGGGGACTGCTTTGGGAAGAGGGATGATAGAATGTATTAACTGTCTTGTGTGCTTGTTCCGCATGCTTTTGGCGTTGCGTATACGTTGTGGTCAGTATTGGAGTCGTCCCTCGGGTCTCCCGCTGCTCTGATCGGTCATGTCATGACGGTGTTTTGGAGCGTATTTATCCCGTATCTGGTCGGTCCTTTCGTCCTAGCTCCGGATTGGTCATCGGGACGGTCCGATGGTTCTGTCCGGCCCGGTCTTTAACGGGACATGGGAGTAAATTTGATACGTACTCGATCGGTTCTCCTCATTGCTATGCTCGATTGGTTTATCCAAAAATCGGTTCTTTTGCCTTTTGGTCCTCTCAACCGGGACGGTTGAGCTGGCGGGGAGCGTATACGTGGATGTCAAGTTGGATGGGCTATCAACAGATCTTTCGGAGTAGAGGTGTTGAAAGTTTAGGATTTCTCCGTGCTTATAATTCTGCCGGAAATTTCCTGTCTATGAATTCAGATACTAATCAGAGCAGTGAATCAATTTCACCGTGAGAATCGCGGCTGATGCGACCGCAAGTACTCGGCGCCAATAGCTAAGTGGTGGGATGCGCGTATTGCCGGGTAGTTGTGTTCAATTTGCTCACCTGGCTGCAGCTCGGTGTGGACTCATATCGGCGAACCCTTCTTCAAATTCGAAGACTACGATGAACCATTTGATAGGTTTGCTAGGGTTTACGAGGATTTGATGTTGTAATATCCGGATTTATTACAGTGTATTTCATCTGTATTCAACCATGTATTATTTCGGATTGATGATTTTGATTATTGGAGTGTGATATTTAGTGCATGAATATCATTATGCATAAGTATAGAAACATGTATAAATTGCTCAAACAACCTTGTGATAGCGCACGCTAAGAATGTATCTTAACGCGCGCTATCGGGCCACTATTAGCGTACGCTATGCAGGTATGAGTAACGTGCGCTAAGGACTCAATTATTGAGCGGGGCAGCTGGCTCGTGCGCCAGCGGGACATGGGTCCGGATAAGATTCCCGCTGACGCACCCGGACAAAATCTGAAGTCAACCATTATTAGCGCACGCTAAGGGATGCTTAGTAGCGTGCGCTAACTTACCAATAATGCAGAAATTATAAATGGGACATCAACCGTGTTGGCTTGCATTTCTTTCGCACTTTCCTCAATCTTGAGAGTTCAGAGAGTTGTAGAAATACTCTTATACACTTAGAACACATATTGTTGATGTTTATACATTGATTACCACGTGGAATGTTCATGGAAGTGGAATAGCACCTTGGAAGGGCATACAACCAACCGGAGTTGGATTCTACCTTACGGTTCAGTGATTTCGTCATTTCAAGGTATGTTCAATCTATCTCCAGACTTAGAGTTGGATTCTAACGATTTGGATGATCATGTTAACAAGATATGGATTTTCATAGATGAATTATCCAAGTATATCATGTTTGGAATAGTGAGTTGTATAAGCCTGGAATACCTTGATTATAATCATCATGATTCGAATCTTAGTACACTGGATATGTGAAGAGAAACTTCTATCATTGGTTAACCGAATCTAATAGATGATTTCATAGTAATCTTGGACTAGACGTTAACATCCTTATTGTTAGATAAATCTAAAGGTTGATCATGGAAGGATTTATCTAGTATATATAGGACGTTTATCAACTTCAGTAGGATAATATGGATTGATATAGAGGTGTTGATATCAACCATTTAGTTTTTCGTATTATCGTATGAAGATTTGAAGTCGGAAAAGAATATGGTTTTATATTGGCATGCATATCCTTGAATCCGAAGTTGTCTTTATCCGTATAATCATTCATGAGGGTGTAGACATAGTATTCATGGAAGTAACATGAATTATCACGCAAGATTTCGTTGTTTCAAACATGGCAAGAACAGTTTATCGCTCACCAAGAATCGCCATGCATAGATAGCGCACGCTATGCTATGCAATGTAACGGCGCTTATCGGTCAGCTTGTTAGCGTGCGCTACGCTTGGTACGTAACGACGCTAGACCATCGACGAGTCAATCGGGCCGGTCGGTGAGGTACCGACCATGCATCGTTAGCGCGGCGCTAGGCTTTGTTGTTTGCGTGCGCTATTGGACAGACGTAACGCACGCTACACAGAGTACTTAGCGTGCGCTAAGCTATTCGGGCAGATTGTAGTTTATGAACTTTTGACCGTTAATCGAATTGTTTAACATTTATACGACGTGAGATAAATCCTATATCATTTCTTTTGTTAAGGTTTGGTCTCGTTACGTGATTGATTGAGGAGGACGACCTTCGAGTGTTCATTTTCGTGGAAGTATTGTTATTGTCTTCAAATCGAGGCAAGTACCTTAATTGTTTTATGTATTGTTGTTATACATATTGTCGTGCATGTATGTCGTTATTGTGTGTCCACCTCGTGTTGGTCCGACGGGATCATCGGGGGATCTATGCTAGCGCATACTGGATCATCGGACGGGTTTTTCCACCACGGTTGGTCTGACGGGATCATCGTGGGTTCTAGGCGATGAACGCTGGATCGTTGGAATTACAATTTGTATTTATTGTTATCATTTTGTGTTTATCATTGTGTATGTTATGTTTGAGTTTCGTAGGAGAAGACTCGTTGGTATTTTGTCGCTTACGTTATCATTATTATTCACCGTGAGATATGAATAATATGTCGTGGTACTTGTACTAGCATCGTTGTGCTAACCTTCGGGGTGAACATTTTGTTTGTGTTCGTGGATCCGTGAGAGCTGGGAAACAACCACTGGAACAGTATGACGACGAGGGTGCAGAGTGATGTCCCGACCGGGTTTACGTATCTGTTGTTTATTCGTTATTTCAATAAGTACTCGAGTACGAAGTCGGTTGTGATATTTTGAATTTGGTGATGTATTATTAAGTTTTGTTGAACAATTGTACTATTCCCGTATTGGGTCAGAACTGATGTACTGTAATTCCGTTATTTCCATTTATTAGTACCTTTTTATACTTGTTCAATTCTTCAGCCTTGTAAATCCTTACGTAAAGGATTTACGGCGCTGTAATATTCCCGAATATATCGGGGGTGTTACAGAATATGGTATCGGAGCTAAGATTATGGATATCTTGGCCGTTGGGTTAAAATAGGGGTCATTTATGTCTTTTGGGGTAACCGGCCGTGAATGACATCACCGCACCGCCACGTCTTCATGCGAACAGTGGTTGTAAGTTCCTAAACTCTATCTCGTTCTTTGCATATTGTATCTCTTTATACTGGATATTAGAACGATGTTGTTTTCTGTATATTGAGTATTTATGCTTACGTATGTTGAGAGGTGGACGTGGACGTGGTCGCGGTCGTGGACGCGGACGAAGAAATGCCGAAAGGGAGGCGTCGCCTTCTAACCAAAGGGCCATAGCTCTGGCGAGCCGCAGCAATCTATTAATAATGAACCAGATCCTCGTACAGCAGATCCTTCGTCAAGTGGTGAACCAGATGACTCGGTTCGCCTGTGTCGTGGACCGAATGCAAGTGGCGGTGGGACTACGGCAGGAGAGAGAGGCAAGGGATCCCAGATATGGGAAATCGAGGTGACCGGTGGCCGCAAGAAGTGGCAAAGATGCAACCACCCAAATTCGACCAGTATTTCGAGACTCCCACCGGGATCATTGGTTAAAGGAGCTGGAGAAAATCTTTGCCGAATCAACCGCCTGCATTGACCGGAAAGCCTCTATCGCTCAATATTTTCGATAGGGAAGCGTCCGAATGGTGGGAAGCCATCCGGCCTCAGACCATGATGCCGATTGGACAGAGTTTAGATTAATGATGGAAGCTCAGTATTGCCCTCGTCCTGTGAGGGAAGCCAAAGTTCGGGAGTTTTTCTCCGCTCAGCCTTCTGATGTGCCAGTATCCCAGGCGATCAAGACGTTTAACCAACAGTTGGCATTTGTTCGACATCTGGTCAGAACAGATGCAGAAATGATGATTCACTTCGATATGAGAATGAAACCAGAAGTCCAGAGGTACATGTCCGGATTCGAATGTACCACACTCCGCCAATACCAGGATAAGGCGTTGGCATATGAGATCAAGGAAGCAGCCATGGAGAAATTTGCGGAAACCAAGAAACAGAAAGTCTCTCGTACTTTTACAGAGCACAAGAACAGTGGGGCCCGTAAGGCCCAGTCATCCTTTCACTCTTTCAGGAAACCTCCGCACCCAGCTAGGAGCGGAAAGAACTTCGGGGCGACATCAACTTTTACTGATGTTACCAGGAAATGCTTTAACTGCGCCCAGACGGGGCACTATCGACGGAATTGCCCCCTTCCTGCCGTGATTTGTTTTGATTGTGGACGAGAGGGACATCGGGCGGTGTTTTGTGAAGAGGCTGCAAAGTCTTTTAGAGCCCGTACACCACAAATACCCGTAAGGAGGCCAAGATTCCACGACGCAGCAAAGTGTTCGATGCCTCAGAATTTTGGCCGCGGGCGAGGCAGAGGACAATGGGACCGAAAGGAGACATCGAGTGCGGATCTGCTCCCCACGTCTGTACGAGATGAGGAGGACAGACGATCGTGATCTTCTTTGCCGCATCGTGCATCGCCCGCATCCTTTCCCGGGGCTTAGCGTTTTATTCGATACAGGAGCTACACATTCTTTCATATCTTTGTCTTGTGTAAATCGTTTGAATATTTCCGGTTTTCATGCTTGTGAACCTTATGTTGTTGGTTTACCGAGTGGAGAGAGGATTGTCGGAAATTTAGAAACTAGAAATTTCCCTGTATCATTTGGAGGCAGAGAGTGGCTCTCAAATCTGATTGTGATAGAAATACAAGGAGATGACCTAATACTCGGAGACGATTGGCTTAATCGATATGGAGCAATTGTGAACTACCGAAGGAGGAATATCTCGCTGATCGCTGATGATGGTTCCGAGATTCTGTTTGAGGGATGGAAACCGGGAAGCTCAGGAAGGTTGATCAAGGCGATGAAAGCTGTCAAATTGTTGAAACAAGGTCAGATCGCACCGGTGCTACGCAATGAAGAAAGAAGAAGAAATTGTGGAACTTTCATCCATTCTGTTGTGAACGAATTTCCGGATGTGTTTCTGACGAGTTACTGGACTACCTCCACGAAGGGATGTGGAATTTACTATCAATCGAACTGGAGCGACACCAATTTCTAAGGCGCCGTATCGTATGGCACCTACCGAGATGTACGAATCAAGAAGCGGTGGAGGAGTTAATGACAAGGGCTATATTCACCAAGCGTGCCACCACGGGAGCGCCAGCTTCTTTTGTCCGAAAGAAGGATGGATCGCCCGACTGTGTATTGACTATCGAGAGCCGAACAAGATGACGATTAAGAACAAGTATCCGTTGCCACGGATTGATGATTTGTTTGACCAATTGCAAGGAGCAACAAGATTTTCTAAGATCGATCCGAGATCGGATACCATCAACCGAGGATTAAGGAGTCTCGATGTTCAAATCGCTCGTAACTCGCTACGGGCATTATGAGTTTGTAGTGATGCCGCTTTGGTCTCACTAACGCACTTCTTTGTATTTATGCAATTAATGAACCGTATTCATTGAATTTTGGATAAATTTGTGGTCGTGTTTATTGATGACATTCGGTGTATTCTAAGAGTCCTAAGAACATGCGCAAAGATTTGCGATTGTATTGGAACTCTTGAGAAACGAGCAATTGTACGCCAAACTTTCTAAATGTGAATTGGCTAAAGGAAGTAATGTTCCTCGGCCATGTGGTGTCGCCTAGAGGAGTCCGAGTGGATCCTCGAAGATCGAGGCAATATTGGATTGGAAGCCTCCAAAGAACGTGAAAGAGGTCCAAGCTTCTTAGGACTTGCCGGATACTATCGTCGATTCGTGGAAGGGTTTTCTAAAATCTCCCGCCCACTTACTCGACTCCTTGAAAACTCAAAAGTTTGAGTGGAATGAATTGTGTCGATTAGCTTTGATGAATTGAAGAAGAGATTGACGACGGCACCGATTCTATCACTTCCGCAGAGGAACCGAGGGATTCATAGTTTACATGATGCTTCAACCAAGGACTTGGGTGTGTGTTGATGCAACGATAAGGTGATCGCTATGCGTCGCGAAAATCAAACATTATGAAGTAAATTACCCGACACATGATTTGTAACAAGCAGCAGTGGTTTTGCCTTGAAGATTTGGAGGCATTATCTCAGACGGGACTCACCGCGATCTTTACGGATCATAAGAGTCTCAAGTACATATTCAATGTAAAGAGTTGAACATGCGGCAAAGAAGATGGTTGGAACCGATTAAGGACTATGACTTGGAGATTTTATATCATCCAGCAAAGCGAATGTAGTGGCCAATGCACTTAGCCGCAAGCCCTGTCTCTATTCGGATGCCGGAGACGCCGACATCCCAACTTAGCCTTCAACGAGAGATGATTCGTGAGGGAATTGAGGTTTGGTTACAAAGAGTCCAAGGACACATGCGTGATGGAGATAACCGTCATTAACCGAAGAAATCAAATCTAGACAAAGTAAGATCCTCCGATGATTCGGTTACATGATGAAGTGATCCAAGGAAAGGCCCCGATTCATAATTCAATACGATGGATTTTTGAGATTTCATAACCGACTCTGCTCCCGATGTTGATGTTCTAAAACAGACGATTATGAAGGAAGCACATGGTTCGCCCTATTCTATCCACCCGGGCACCAATAAGATGTATAAGGACTTGAAGCAGAACTTCTGGTGGGGCAACATGAAGAAAGACGTAGCGGACTATGTTTCGAAATGCTTGACTTGTCAGCAGGTTAAGATCGAGCATCAACGGCCTGCTGGAATGTTGAAGCCGCTCCCGATTCCTGAATGGAAGTGGGAGGACATATCGATGGACTTCATCACTAATATGCCGAAAACCAGGACAGGAATGAACATGATTTGGGTGATAGTTGATCGTTTAACCAAATCGGCTCATTTTCTAGGCATTAAGGATACGTGGGGACCAGAGAGGTTGGCACGGGTCTTTATTTCAGAGATAGTTCGATTACATGGTACGCCGAAGACCATTGTTTCTGATCGAGACGGCCGTTTTGTGTCTCACTTTTGGAAGGCGGTTCATAAGGCCTTGGGGACCGAATTGAACTTCAGTACAGCTTATCACCCGCAGTCTGACGGACAATCTGAGAGAACTATACAAACGGTGGAAGACATGCTAAGGGCCTGTGCCTTAAATTGGTCAAACGATTGGGAAGTTTATCTACCGTTGATTGAATTTACTTATAACAATAGTTGGCATGCTTCCATTAAGATGGCACCGTTTGAGGCATTATACGGAAGGAGATGCAGATCGCCTATCTATGTCGGGACGATTCATCGACTTGATCGACAGAACTGAGTTGATCGAGCAGACTCGAGAGAAGATAGCCTTAATTCGTGAAAGGCCGCTCACCGCCCGAGTCGCGAATCCTATGCGACGCACGCCGCGCCCATTGGAGTTCAAGATCGAGATCACGTACTTTTGAAGGTTTCTCCTACCCGGGAATCTTTCGTTTGGTAGGAAAGGAAAGCCGAGTCCGAGATATATCGGACCATTTGAGATCCTCGAGAGAGGGGAGTTAGCCTCTGATTAGCATTACCGCCGTCATTGTGCCATGTTCATAACGTGTTCCACGTATCCTGGCTATGGAGATATATACGAGATCCCAGTATATCATCGATTTGGCGAGATCAAGTCGAACAGATGGGACGTTTGAAGAAAGACTACCAAGATACTCGAGAGTCGAGTTAAGCAACCGAGGAACAAGTCAATCGTTTTGGTCAAAGTTCGTGGTCACGTCATGGAACTAAGAAGCCACTTGGGAAACAGGTTTATATGAAGTCTAGATATCCCGAGTTATTTCGTCTTGAGTTTCGGACGAAACTCCTTTTTAGTAGGAGAGTATGTAATATCCGGATTTATTACGGTATTTCATCTGTATTCAACCATGTATTATTTCGGATTGATGATTTTGATTATTGGAGTGTGATATTTAGTGCATGAATATCATTATGCATAAGTATAGAAACATGTATAAATTGCTCAAACAACCTTGTGATAGCGCACGCTAAGAATGTATCTTAACGCGCGCTATCGGGCCACTATTAGCGTACGCTATGCAGGTATGAGTAACGTGCGCTAAGGACTCAATTATTGAAGGGCACTGGCTCGTGCGCCGGGACATGGGTCCGGATAAGATTCCCGCTGACGCACCCGGACAAAATCTGAAGTCAACCATTATTAGCGCACGCTAAGGGATGCTTAGTAGCGTGCGCTAACTTACCAATAATGCAGAAATTATAAATGGGACATCAACCGTGTTGGCTTGCATTTCTTTCGCACTTTCCTCAATCTTGAGAGTTCAGAGAGTTGTAGAAATACTCTTATACACTTAGAACACATATTGTTGGTGTTTATACATTGATTACCACGTGGAATGTTCATGGAAGTGGAATAGCACCTTGGAAGGGCATACAACCAACCGGAGTTGGATTCTACCTTACGGTTCAGTGATTTCGTCATTTCAAGGTATGTTCAATCTATCTCCAGACTTAGAGTTGGATTCTAACGATTTGGATGATCATGTTAACAAGATATGGATTTTCATAGATGAATTATCCAAGTATATCATGTTTGGAATAGTGAGTTGTATAAGCCTGGAATACCTTGATTATAATCATCATGATTCGAATCTTAGTACCTTCGGATATGTGAAGAGAAACTTCTATCATTGGTTAACCGAATCTAATAGATGATTTCATAGTAATCTTGGACTAGACGTTAACATCCTTATTGTTAGATAAATCTAAAGGTTGATCATGGAAGGATTTATCTAGTATATATAGGACGTTTATCAACTTCAGTAGGATAATATGGTGATATAGAGGTGTTGATATCAACCATTTAGTTTTTCGTATTATCGTATGAAGATTTGAAGTCGGAAAAGAATATGGTTTTATATTGGCATGCATATCCTTGAATCCAAGTTGTCTTTATCCGTATAATCATTCATGAGGGTGTAGACATAGTATTCATGGAAGTAACATGAATTATCACGCAAGATTTCGTTGTTTCAAACATGGCGAAAACGATTTTGCTCGCCACCAAGAATCGCCATGCATAGATAGCGCACGCTATGCTATGCAATGTAACGCGGCGCTATCGGTCAGCTTGTTAGCGTGCGCTACGTTTGGTACGTAACGACGCTAGACCATCGACGAAGTCAATCGGGCCGTCGGTGAAATCGACCATGCATCGTTAGCGTGCGCTAGGCTTTGTTGTTTGCGTGCGCTATCGATGACGTAACGCACGCTACAGAGTACTTAGCGTGCGCTAAGCTATTCGGGCAGATTGTAGTTTATGAACTTTTGACCGTTAATCGAATTGTTTAACATTTATACGACGTGAGATAAATCCTATATCATTTCTTTTGTTAAGGTTTGGTCTCGTTACGTGATTGATTGAGGAGGACGACCTTCGAGTGTTCATTTTCGTGGAAGTATTGTTATTGTCTTCAAATCGAGGCAAGTACCTTAATTGTTTTATGTATTGTTGTTATACATATTGTCGTGCATGTATGTCGTTATTGTGTGTCCACCTCGTGTTGGTCCGACGGGATCATCGGGGGATCGATGCTAGCGTGCGCTGGATCATCGGACGGGTTTTTCCACCACGGGTTGGTCTGACGGGATCATCATGGGTTCTAGGCAGTGAACGCTGGATCGATGGAATTACCATGTGTATGTATTGATATCATGTTGTGATTATCAGTTGTGTATGTTATGTTTGAGTTTCTCGTAGGAGAAGACTCGTTGGTATTTTGTCGTTTACGTTATCATTATTATTCACCGTGAGATATGAATAATATGCTGTGGTACTTGTACTAGCATCGTTGTGCTAACCCCTTCGGGGGTGAACATTTTGTTTGTGTTCAGGATCCAGGAGAGCTGGGAAACAACCACTGGAACAGTATGACGACGAGGGTGCAGAGTGATGTCCCGACCGGGTTTACGTATCTGTTGTTTATTCGTTATTTCAATAAGTACTCGAGTACGAAGTCGGTTGTGATATTTTGAATTTGGTGATGTATTATTAAGTTTTGTTGAACAATTGTACTATTCCCGTATTGGGTCAGAACTGATGTACTGTAATTCCGTTATTTCCATTTATTAGTACCTTTTTATACTTGTTCAATTCTTCAGCCTTGTAAATCCTTACGTAAAGGATTTACGGCGCTGTAATATTCCCGAATATATCGGGGGTGTTACAGATGTACTCCACCAGACGGAAAGTTTTTACCGTCGTAACGGTCGGCCATCTGGATCTGCGAGATTTTTGGTACGGCCACTTCCATTTTCATGGACCAGAGAGATACGATTGGGATGTTCAGAGTCCCAATTCTCCCAAAATTGTCAGAGTAGAGATATTGGAAGCTTGCATATGCACAGTCAGATCAACTTTTCCTTGCGATGCTGTTCATGTGGCTGATGGGCGCCGACGGCCATGGGTTCTGTCCCATGTGTGAGGGTCGGTTTTATTCCTAATCACCAATTCATATTTAATGATTTGTTGGTTTTATGAAAACAAATCCATGCGGTAAACATGTGATAGCCATGGTTTGGTTTCGTAATTTATGTGTGAGGCTGGTAGCTATGTTGGATCAGAATCATGCAGGATTTTGAAATTTAGATCAAGAATTCCTTGTAGAAAGTTGTGAGATTTGTTGTAATAACTAGATTTCTGATACAGACAATCATTTACAAGATGCAACTGTAAAACATACTCTTATCATATTATTGAGTATGTTAGAGTCATGCTGATAACGTGTTATAAAACTGCGTATTATAGAGAGAATTTATAGAGAGAATAAAGAGAAAGATTCTCATGTATGGTTTTCAATAATAACTGAAGTCCTATTTATAAAAAAACTTCAAATGGCATAATCGTAATTACATAATTATATTAAGAGCATAATAGTCATCCACAGTGTACAAAAACATCGAATAATAGTGTGGAATTGTGGATGTTTTGGGTAAGAGAATGGTTGATGTGGCTTGTATTCAGGAGACTAGGTGGAAGGGGGCGCAGTCCAGGGAGGTGAACGGTTATAAATTGTGGTATTCAGGCCTTGCTAACTCGAATAATGGTGTGGGCATTCTTTTGTCTAAGGAACTTAAGGACAACGTCGTGGAAGTGAAGAGGTGTAATGATAGGATTATGTCCGTTAGAGTGGTGGTTGGGGAGAAGGTGGTTAACGTGGTTTGTGCGTGTGCCCCACATGTTGGTTTGGGTGTGCTTGTTAAGAAAGCTTTTTGGGTCTGTTTAGATGAGTTGGTCGGGTGTATTCCGGAGGATCAATTTATTAGTTGGGAGGCGATTTCAATGGGCACATTGGTGAGGGGTGGATGGTTACCATAGTGCGCATGGGGGTTTCGGCTTCGGATTTAGGAATGCAGGAGGTTCCGCACTGTTGGAGTTTGCCACTGCGCATGAGTTGGTTATTGCTAACTCTGTTTTTCAGAAGAGAGCTGAGCACCTCATCACCTTCAGTAGTGGGGGGCACAACACGCAAATTGACTACCTTCTTTTGCGCAGTCGTGATGTTATGGCGTGCGTAGACTGCAAGGTGTTTCGGAGCGAGGCATGTGCTTCTCAACACCGGCTGTTGGCTATGGATTTATCCATGGGAGGTCATGTTGTTAGCAGGGCTAGAGAAGCTAGACCTAGAATTCTATGGAAGGATCTGAAGGGTGAGAAGGCGGCAGTATTCAAGGAGTCCCTGACCCGCGAAGGAGGTTTTCTGCGGGTGGGCGAAAAGGTGGTAGGGGTTTCTTCGGGTAGGTCTAGTGTACCTAGGGAGGCATGGTGGTGGAATGAGGAGGTCCAAAAGAAGGTTAAGGCAAAGCAAGCGCTATTTAAGGAGCTTTTGTCGGTTAGTGCTGGGGAGGAGAGAATCTTGAAGATTGTAGCGTACAAGGTGGTGAAAAGAGAGGCTAAGAAGGCAGTGGCTAAGGCTAAAGGTGAGGCTTATGAGGAGATATACAAGCTCCTAGACACCAAAGAAGGAGCGAATGCTATTTTTAAACTAGCGAAAGCTAGGGAAAGAGGGCGGCGCGACCTGGGTCCCGTTAAGTTTATTAAGGATGATTTGGTCCAAGTGTTAGTGAAAGATGTGGCTATTAAGGAGAGGTGGAATAGGTATTTTTTCGAACTTTTAAATGAGGCTAGGGGTAGTGACTCGGTGGTGCAAGGAGTTAGTCTATCTTCTGCTCGTTCGTTTAGTTCCTGTGAGAGCATCAACAAGGAGGAAGTGAAGGGTGCCCTAATGAAAATGGGGAGAGCTAAGGCTGTAGTCCCGGATCAGATCCCTATTGAGGTGTGGCTTTGTCTGGGGAAGTCGGAGTTCAGTGGCTAGCAGAGATGTTCAACATCCTCCTCAGAGGTTCTAAGATGCCGACGGAGTGGAGGCATAGTATTGTCGTGCATTTTTTCAAGAACAAAGGCAATGCTCAGATTTGTAGTAACTATAGGGGTATTAAACTCCTCAGTCATACTATGAAACTTTGGGAAAGAGTGGTGGAATGCAGGGTTAGAAGAGAAGTTGAGATCTCAGAGAACCAATTTGGCTTCATGCTGGGGAGGTCCACGACTGAGGCCATTCATATAGAAGGCTTATGATAGCATTCCGTGCGATGTTATTTGGAGGAGCCTAATAGATAGGAGGGTGTCGTTACCGTTCGTTAGGGCGATCCATACTCCCAAGGTAGGACGTGCATTAGGACCCCAGCTGGTGACACCTGTAACACCCCCGATATATTCAGGAATATTACAGCGCCGTAAATCCTTTACATAAGAATTTACAAGGCTGAAGAATGAAATGACAATAATAGATACCAACTTATGAAAATCACCGATATAAAATACAGCAGTCTGGTTCAACACTGAGATTACAATCATCCAATAAAGGGTTATTAATACATCATCAGAATCCAAACATCATAAATTGACAACGTACTCGAGTACTTATTGAAATAACCAGCAAACAACAGATAATAAAACCCGGCCGGAACATCACTCTGCACCCTCGTCGTCATGCATCTCCAGTGGTTGTTTCCCCGCTCTCCTGGATCCTGAACATACACAAATGTTCACCCCCGAAGGGGTTAGCACAACGATGCTAGTACAAGTACAATAATCATACAACACTGATATAATCAACAATTATAACATAACAAGTTTCTCCAACGAGAAATATTCACAACACATATCATATCATAACAGTTTCAACATACTGATGGTATTCCAACGATCCAGCGTACACAGCTATAGATTCCCATGATGATCCCGTCGGACCAAAGCATGGTGGAACTACCTGTCCAACGATCCAGCGCACACAACTATAGATTCCCATGATGATTCCCGTCGGATCAAAGCATGGTGGACATATAATCACAACACATAATACACAATACAATCACAATATACTTGTCATAATATAGACAATTCTAATTAGAGTACTTGCCTCGGTTCGTTGACAAGAATAAACTTCCACGAATATCAAAATACTCGAAGGTCGTCCCCTTCGATCAATTACGTGTTAAGCTCGAACCTTAACAAAAGAAATAGCACGGAATTGATTTCATGCCGTACGAACGTCTAATAATTCAACAATTACGGTAGGAAGTCCTTAATATGCAATCTGTCTGGATAGCTTAACGCACGCTACGCATCCTATGTAGCGTACGTTAATGCTACTCGTTAGCGCACACAGTATACACAGCCTAGCGTACGCTAACCATGCACGGTCAGTACCTCACTGGTCAGCCGACTGACTCGCCTGATGACTTAGCGCATGCTAAGTTGCAATTGTGGCGTACGCTAAACATACACGATAGCGCACGTTAATTCACGTAGCTTAGCGCACGCTAAGAGTGCATGGCATTTCACTGGAGGGCAGCAGATTATACAAATGGTGATGAAGTAAGCGAATTCCTCAGTGATTTGATGTTTGTTATCCGACTTCATGTTATGTTCATAACCCTTATGAATGATCTCAAGGATAATAACAACTTCAAGATGCAAGTATACGTATAATCATCATAACACCATAATCCCTCTTGATTACAATTCTCATGCGAAGTTGGTGATCTCCGGTTGATGTATTAGATTCTACTATCATTATACATATTCACACTTCATCTTGAGGTGAACTAACAATTCCAACTTATACGAAAGAATATTTCCTAAGATGATTCTTCCTTTAAGTTCTTATAATATCACCTCCAATTCATGATCACAAGGATAACATAAATCATACGGATTGTTAACTTCAGAATGTTTCTCTCATCATTTGAAGTACTAGGATTCCGACTTCAAGGTTTCAACAATAATATCGTAATTGTAGAATTCCAATCTTCTAAACATGATGTTGTTGAATAATTCACTAATGAAATTCAACATCTCGTTAACATGATCATCTTATCTCTTGGAATCCAAATCTAATACTGGTGATAGGTTAAACTGTAATATCCGCAATTTTCGATTTTCGGTAAATTTCTTTTTTCGGCCGAAGTCCGTTTTGATGACTCGCTCATGACCGTTTCGTCATTCTGAGAATGATTAATTCTACACTTTTTGACATCCGAGTTCGTTTCGGAGTCGTTTTGTTGAGTTCCGTGCTTTTTAACGACTTTTCCGCACTTGAGTTCGGTTCTTGCGAATCTCGTTCGAAACTGCTGTTTCGAGTTTCCCGTAAGTCCGTTTAACTTTGTTAGACGTGTTGTGAACTTCGGTTTGGTTATTCGATCACGTATCGTGATTTCCGGGCGTTTTGGGCCATTTTGTAATTTCTTGAAAGTTACGGGTATCCGTATCTGTAATTGTTGTCTCGACCCGTTTCTTGGTCGCGTATGACTAATTATGGTATTATGTTTTCATTCCGGGTCATTGATGTTGTCCGCGAACTTTTCGTCGTGTTCGTTAAAACGCGTTAAATCGAGTCGCCGAGCCACTGAGTTCTTGGGGGCCGGACGGTTGCGGGACTGGCCGGACGGTTGTGGGTTCTGGCCGGATGATTGCGGGTACCGGCAGGAACCGGCGTAGTGTACACTACGGCCGGAAGTCTGCGCGCGCTAGCTCGGCAGGTATAGCGCACGCTAGCTTGGTCGACCAACGCACGCTATCGGGACGGACAGTGGGGTTTCTGGGGTTCTGGAATCAGGAAGGATCGGCAGGTAGCGCACGCTACGCCGAGCGTAGCGCGCGCTAGTCGGCAGGCGTAGCGCACGCTGTCGGCCGGCTAGCGTACGTTACTGGCGGCGATTGATCCAGAGGTTACGGGCAGATCGGCTAGCGCACGCTAGCGTCCGCAGCAGCCTTCTCCTTGATCGGGCAGGCAGGATCCGGCCGGCAGATTGAGTTTTCAGTACAGGGCCTTGCGGGCCACGGCCGAGGGTTATCGGCCGAGGCTGCCCGTTAGCGCGCGCTAGTCCGGAAGGTGTAGCGCACGCTAGGCCGTGCCTGTATAAATATGACAGAGTAGCCATATTTTCACCCGTTTTTCATTTCCATCTTTTCCTCTCCGCGGCTGGAGACTTGGCGATCCAGGAGACATGTTGTCAAGCAACTAATCCACGAAGATTGGGAGTTCATATCATCGATTAATCCCTCCATAACCTCCTTTGATCCAGCGAATCAAGGTGAGATTTCCTAGAACCCTATTTTGGGAAAATTTAGGGTTTTTGCGTTCTTGTCCGATTCGTTCCGTGTTGTTGATTAATACACGATGGGTATGATTAATATTGGTAGTATTCTTGTGTTTAACATCATTTAATCCGTTGTTCTTCGTCGAATCGGAGTATATTTCTTGATTTCCTTCGAATTGACTTTTTGGGGGATTTGTCCTCGATCTCGTTTTTCATCCGTTTTCGATGGATCGATTATGGTTAAATGATGTTGTTAAACATATTCTATGGATTGTATATCCATATTTCAACTTGGAATTCCGTTTTCGTGATTTGACGGAACGAATCGTGTTCTTGGCCGTTTTGGGGGAAATCCTTGAACCTTCGTCATTTGTTCTTTGAATTTAGCGGCTTTGGGTCGTACTTTGGAATTCATTTTCATTGTTATTGTTTTCGTTCATAGTTCTTTGTTGTGTATTGTTGTTCGGTGGAGTCGGCGAGTTCGTAGTCGGTTCGTGCCAACCTATTTCGGTCGATTCTCCGCGTTGTTCTTATTCGAGGCAAGTACCTTGTCCATACTATTCTTGTTTTATGGATATGATAATTAGTGATCGTCTAAATGTGGTTGCTTGGTCATTTGAATTGAACTTTAAAAAGATTCGGTTTAGTCTTGTTAAAGGCTTGCTTTCAAAACGCGTGTGTTTTGTGAATGGTGTGGTTTGTGAATAACTATACGAATTCTATGGATATGTTTGGTGTTGATGTTGCACTTGGTATTGCGTTTGGATGTATATTATTTTATTTCGGTGCGTTGTGGATTGACGTGGTGTTTTGCTAAGTGTTTGATGCCTCTGGGCGAATTGTTTGAATATCCTTGATGTGATATGTTATTTGTGTGAATGTTTGGATATGGTTGAAGGTCTACGGTGACACATGGCACGTGATCATGTGGTCAGGATGCAACAAGTGATTGATCCAACCGTGAGAGCCTGAGATAATCTACGGTGGCACATGGCATGCGATCATGTGGCCAGGATGCAACAAGCGATTGATCCAACCGTGAGATGTGTGTGATTTGTTTCGCTAGCCAGCTCGGGAGGGTCCTTCGAGGCCTCGGGTGGGATGTCTGTGGTAGCGTTCCGGTCCTAGGCGATGCGCGTGCGTGATTATGTTTCGTTGATTTTATGTCCGTTGAGGACACGTGATGTTGGGCTCTGACCCTGTAAATTGTTGGTGGTTTCCTATTTGCGAAAACAAAACATTTGGGCTGTGACCCTGTTGATTTTTGGAAAGATAAGGATTTGAAAATCCTAAGTTGTTTTCTATCAAAACTCTCTATGGCATTTAAACGGTTTTATAAATTGTTTTCCCTTGATTTGTGACCTTTCGGTTTTTGAATATTTTACCAAACTCTTGCCTCGGGAAGTGCTTTTCGTTACGTTTGGATTTTTTGAGGATTCCTGGTTATTGTTATTCGTGGAATGTGAATTGTATGGCTCGTATTTGCACTTTGTTCTTGCACTAGCAAAACAGTGGAGTTTTGCTAACCCCCGAGCATTCGGGGGGTGTATGTCTATTTTTGCATTCAGGTTTTGGAGCATAGCACAGGGTCGGCACGAAGGATGATGAAAGATGAACGATACTAATCACACGAGGATCCGTTGATGTCGTATTGGTCTAGTTATATTTTCTTTTCCGCTGCAGTATCTTTTCCCCGTTGTACGGGAGTTTATTGTATTTTGACCCCTGCGTGGGTATGTGTTTGGAATTGAGTTGTATGTTACTATTGAAAGACCAAGTCAGTCTACTGAGCCATTTTAGCCTTAAAGGCGATGTTTAGATGTTTGATTTAGTTATCAGCCTGGTAGATCCTCGAGGAGAGGGTCTACGGCGTGTAATATCCCTGAGTGGATTGGGGGTGTTACATAAATGGTATCGGAGCTTAGGTTGTGGAAACCTAGGTTGTCGGATCAGTAGTGTCTGTTGAGTTTTGTTTCGTCGGATTTTATCTAACGGAGTCGTGTCGCGAGGCGTCGTCTGAGTTTGTTGGTCGTGATTAGTATCGTGGGCGATCATCATCTTCGTGCGACCTGTGGATGTAAGTCTCCCTTCTTTGTGTTGTGCCTCGTGTGACACGAGCTATTTTTATGATTATTTGATTAGTGACGGAATCCTCTTATGGATTTTGATATCTTAATATGTGGTTATTTGACTCTCATATTTCGTTCATATGAGGAGTAGTGTCCTGGATTGTGTATCTTGGACTGTAATTTTTTTTTTCCGCTGCGTGAGTTCTTTCAAATGGCTTTCGGCCTTTTGCCAATTGAGTTTGATTTCGAAAACCGATTCCTTTAACCGAGTTTTTGGCGTTATGGCCTTGATCGTTTTGGCAAAATTCTTGTGACGGTACTTAGTATTTTGTAAATGGCTTTTGTGAGTTTTTGAAATATTACCGTCATCGGCCTTTTTAACGTTGTAAATGGTTTTTAGCCTGGTGAGTTCCGGCGCGGGACCCACGGCGCTATAATATTTTGCGTAATTACCTAAAGTTTTTGGGCTTTCTAGCCAATTGAATTATCTTTGAAAACCTTGAGTATCTTAGAAAATAAATTTCGAGACGTACTTTTAAAATGAATTATTCTCTCGTGGTACATCCAAGGTGCCACAATATGTTTCAAAATTCTTCTACCTCGAGGACCCAAAATGTTTTGAGATATTTTCAATGTTTTATAAACACTTTTACTTAGACCCGAGGGTCGAATATTCTGAAAGTTTTTCACTAAGAGAAGGTGTCCTCATTTTTGTTCAAACGCAAGATGATTTTCAAAGTCTCGAAAATGAGGTTTGTTTAACTTTTTGTAAAATGATACTCAAGATCAACTGGTGTTTCCAAACTGTTTCCAAAAGGTGGTTTTCGTTTTTAAAACCTATCATTCCTGTTTGTAGTCCAGGAATGTGTGTATGATATTCACATTGTTGTTAGAATGTTAGCTCCCGAGTATGATGGAATTGGTGGTGTGAACGTTGAGTCGTTCGCCATGCATATGTTTTTGTTGTCCCTTTGTGGGAGGTGTGATGACGATCTTTAATGTTGTCATTTCGTGGTGACTTGCGTGTTATCGCACCTATGTGAGCTGTTAAAGCTTGGGTTTGTACGTTTGTGTACATGTGTGATTGTTTCACGATGTTTGTAATTAGGTGCTAGTTATTGTTCGGGCCGTTAAGGTTGCCGAACGATACCGTCGTTGCTGTATTGTTTGTGTGTGTATTACTTTACGATGGAAATCGTTGTATATGATATGTGTTATGATTCTTTGTTGTGCTGAGTTGGCATCTCTGCTATGTTGTTTTGCGACGTTATGCCCCATTATATCTAGCATTTTGTATTTTCGGTATGCCGAGCCGAGACGTTTCAACCGTGATGTGCTGGGGCATGCACGTGTAAATTGTCCTTCTCGTCGGTAACACATTTCGAGTGCAGACTCAGGGACACCGAATTCAGTTTTGCGAATTGGCTACGAGACTTTCGTAGTTCGCGCTTCAAAGACAGCTTATCGGGATCGGCTCGAGAGGCCCAGTGGAGATTTTTACGTCGGTTGCTTTTTGTGTGGTTAACTTGTTTAGTTGTTGTGAGTCATGGGACGACATTTCTTTATAAGAGGTCGAATATAATACCCGTATTATTTTTGGCTTCGCATTTTCTCTTTCTCAATTCTATCGACTCGCTTGTGTTCGTTGTTACTTTACGAACTTGTTCGTATTTGATTTCATCGTCCGAACAGCGTGATCTTGTTGTGGGTCGATCTGGTTATCGCTGTGACTTTTCGAGTTCGGTTCGATTCTTGTGAACCTTGTTCGGGAGTGACATCATCTGGTTCTATTAGTTCTTTTATTCGAAGTGGATCGGATTTGGAACTCTTGTGTTTTTGACTCTGTCGACTCGTTTATGTTCGTTGACATTTCTGGGCTTGTCCTGCCCCTTGCTTTTGTTGATCGAACGAGTGTGGTATTATTTCGGAATAACTCGTTTGTCGTTGTGACTTTTCAATCGCTATTCCTTTTCCGGTGGATCTTATGGGAATGCATGTCTTGTAGTTCTCACCAGATCGTCCTGGGAGTTGTTGTTTAAATTTTATTATCCTTCGTGTTTCGGACATGATTGTTCGATTTTTGTTGTCTCAATCGTTTGTTTGTTTGGTTTTGTTCTCGTTTCGTGATTGTTGAGCGTTCAGGCTCCTTCCTAATTCCCTTAAGTTCGGGAAGTTAGTCTCGTTTTCAATCTTCCAACCTTTGGGCGGTGGAATTCCGTATTTGTTCAGCGGTTGGCTCGCGTGTTGATTGATGTACCGTTGGGTTGGTCAATCCTATTGATTTTCATTCGTTGTGTTTTGTGATTGTCTGGATAATCGACTCTATTGTATTGTCTGTTTGATGACGCTTGTCACTTGTTGATTTTATTATGTTTCTACCGGTGGCGTTGTGTTGGTCATCGTGGGGCGTGTTTCCACGTCGTATGTCTCGTTGCGTTGCTTGTGGCATTTCTTCGTTGGTGCGAGTTTCGGTTCTTGTGTATCTCGTTGAGTGTTTTCTGGCAGGATGTTGCTCCTCCCTACTTATTTTAAGTTTCGGGACGAAACTTCTTTTAAGGAGGGTAGAATGTAATATCCGCAATTTTCGATTTTCGGTAAATTTCTTTTTTCGGCCGAAGTCCGTTTTGATGACTCGCTCATGACCGTTTCGTCATTCTGAAAATGATTAATTCTACACTTTTTGACATCCGAGTTCGTTTTGGTGTCGTTTTGCTGAGTTCCGTGCTTTTTAACGACTTTTCCGCACTTGAGTTCGGTTCTTGCGAATCTCGCTCAAATCTTGCTTCGAGTTTCCCGTAAGTCCGTTTAACTTTGTTAGACGTGTTGTGAACTTTGGTTTGGTTATTCGATCACGTATCGTGATTTCAGGCGTTTGGGCCATTTTGTAATTTCTTGAAAGTTACGGGTATCCGTATCTGTAATTGTTGTCTCGACCCGTTTCTTGGTCGCGTATGACTAATTATGGTATTATGTTTTCATTCCGGGTCGTTGATGTTGTCCGCGAACTTTTCGTCGTGTTCGTTCCGTACGTTTTCGGAAATCGAGTCGTCGAGCCCTGACGGTTGCGGGATTGGCCGGCCGGTTGCGGGACTGGCCGGACGGTTGTGGGTTCTGGCCGGATGATTGCGGGTACCGGACGGACGAGTGCGGCAGGAACCGGCGTAGCATACGCTACGGCCGGAAGTCTGCGCGCGCTAGCTCGGCAGGTATAGCGCACGCTAGCTTGGTCGACCAACGCACGATATCGGGCCGGACAGTGGGGTTTCTGGGGTTCTGGAATCAGGAAGGATCGGCAGGTAGCGCGCGCTACGCTCGCGGCAGGCGTAGCGCACGCTGTCGGCCGGCTAGCGTACGTTACCTGGCCGGGCAGTTCAGTCCAGAGGGTTCTGGACAGATCGGCTAGCGCACGCTAGCGTCCGCGCAGCGCGCGCTATCGCGGTCGGGCAGGCAGGATCCGGCCGGCAGATTGAGTCTTCAGTACCAGGGCCTTGCGGGCCACGGCCGAGGGTTATCGGCCGAGGCTGCCCGTTAGCGAGCTTGTCCGGAAGGTGTAGCGCACGCTAGGCCGTGCCTGTATAAATATGACAGAGTAGCCATATTTTCACCCGTTTTTCATTTCCATCTTTTCCTCTCCGCGGCTGGAGACTTGGAGATCCAGGAGACATGTTGTCAAGCAACTAATCCACGAAGATTGGGAGTTCATATCATCGATTAATCCCTCCATAACCTCCTTTGATCCAGCGAATCAAGGTGCGATTTCCTAGAACCCTATTTTGGGAAAATTTGGGGTTTTTGCGTTTTGTCCGATTCGTTCCGTGTTGTTGATTAATACACGATGGGTATGATTAATATTGGTAGTATTCTTGTGTTTAACATCATTTAATTCGTTGTTCTTCGTCGAATCGAAGTATATTTCTTGATTTCCTTCGAATTGACTTTTTGGGGGATTTGTCCTCGATCTCGTTTTTCATCCGTTTTCGATGGATCGATTATGGTTAAATGATGTTTTTAAACATATTCTATGGATTGTATATCCATATTTCAACTTGGAATTCCGTTTTCGTGATTTGACGGAACGAATCGTGTTCTTGGCCGTTTTGGGGGAAATCCTTGAACCTTCGTCATTTGTTTTTTGAATTTAGCGGCTTTGGGTCGTACTTTGGAATTCATTTTCGTTGTTATTGTTTTCGTTCGTAGTTCTTTGTTGTGGATTGTCGTTCGGTGGAGTCGGCGAGTTCGTAGTCGGTTCGTGCCAACCTATTTCGGTCGATTCTCCGCGTTGTTCTTATTCGAGGCAAGTACCTTGTCCATACTATTCTTGTTTTATGGATATGATAATTAGTGATCGTCTAAATGTGGTTGCTTGGTCATTTGAATTGAACTTTAAAAAGATTCGGTTTAGTCTTATTAAAGGCTTGCTTTCAAAACGCGTGTGTTTTGTGAATGGTGTGGTTTGTGAATAACTATACAATTCTATGGATATGTTTGGTGTTGATGTTGCACTTGGTATTGCGTTTGGACGTATATTATTTCATTTCGGTGCGTTGTGGATTGACGTGGTGTTTTGCTAAGTGTTTGATGCCTCTGGGCGAATTGTTTGAATATCCTTGATGTGATATGTTATTTGTGTGAATGTGTGGATATGGTTGAAGGTCTACGGTGACACATGGCACGTGATCATGTGGTCAGGATGCAACAAGTGATTGATCCAACTGTGAGAGCCTGAGATAATCTACGGTGGCACATGGCATGCGATCATGTGGCCAGGATGCAACAAGCGATTGATCCAACCGTGAGATGTGTGTGATTTGTTTCGCTAGCCAGCTCGGGAGGGTCCTTCGAGGCCTCGGGTGGGATGTCTGTGGTAGCGTCCCGGTCCTAGGCGATGCGCGTGCGTGATTATGTTTCGTTGATTTTATGTCCGTTGAGGACACGTGATGTTGGGCTCTGACCCTGTAAATTGTTGGTGGTTTCCTATTTGCGAAAACAAAACATTTGAAATGACCACTGTTGATTTTGGAAAGATAAGGATTTGAAAATCCTAAGTTGTTTTCTATCAAAACTCTCTATGGCATTTAAACGGTTTTATAAATTGTTTTCCCTTGATTTGTGACCTTTCGGTTTTTGAATATTTTACCAAACTCTTGCCTCGGGAAGTGCTTTTCGTTACGTTTGGATTTTTTGAGGATTCCTGGTTATTGTTATTCGTGGAATGTGAATTGTATGGCTCGTATTTGCACTTTGTTCTTGCACTAGCAAAACAGTGGAGTTTGCTAACCCCGAGCATTCGGGGTGTATGTCTATTTTGCATTCGGGTTTTGGAGCATAGCACGAGTCGGCACGAAGGATGATGAAAGATGAACGATACTAATCACACGAGGATCCGTTGATGTCGTATTGGTCTAGTTGTATTTTCTTTTCCGCTGCAGTATCTTTTCCCCGTTGTACGGGAGTTTATTGTATTTTGACCCCTGCGTGGGTATGTGTTTGGAATTGAGTTGTATGTTACTATTGAAAGACCAAGTCGGTCTACTGAGCCATTTTAGCCTTAAAGGCGATGTTTAGATGTTTGATTTAGTTATCAGCCTGGTAGATCCTTGAGGAGAGGGTCTACGGCGTGTAATATCCCTGAGTGGATTGGCGGTGTTACCTAAACATACCTTAATATGCCGAAATCACTGAACCACAAGGTAGAATCCGACTCCGGTTGGTTATGTGCCACTCCAAGGTGTTACTTCTCTTCAATGATCACTCACAAGTGATAACCAATATTCAAGGATCACTAATATATGTTCTAAGTGTGTTAGAGGGATGATTAAAGCACTCTGGCCTCTCAAGAATGAAGAATGGGCGGAAGAAATGAAAGCCAAAACGGGTTGTTGTCCCATTTATAATATTCTGCATTTTAGCTAATTAGCGCACGCTACAATACATACTTAGCGCGCGCTAATGAGCGTTGACTCCAAATCTGTCCAGGTTCGTCCGCGAGAATCTTATCCAGACCCATGTCCCGGCTAGCGCATGTGCTATCCACCTACCTCAATAATTCAGTCTCTAGCGCACGCAACTCCTACATGCATAGCGTGCGCTAGTAGTAGCCCGATAGCGCGCGTTAAGCTACATTCTTAGCGTGCGCTATCACGAGTTTGCATGAGAAATTTTGCATGTTGTTATACTCATGTACAAAGATATCAATGCAAGAAATATCATACTCCAATAATCAAAACCACAAATCCGAAAAATACAGGGTTTGAATACAGATGAAATACACCGTAATAAATCCGGATATTACATACTCTCCTACTAAAAAGGAGTTTCGTCCTGAAACTCAAGACGAAAATAACTCGAGATATCTGGACTTCATATCAGCTTCCGTTTCCCATGTGGCTTCTTCCTTTCCGTGTCATGACCATTGAACTTTGACCAAAACGATTGGTTTGTTCCTCAACTGCTTAACTCGACTCTCGAGTATCTTGACTGGTCTTTCTTCAAACGTCCCATCTTGAGCAACTTCGATTTCGCCGAAATCAATGACATGACTAGGATCTGATATATACCTCCGTAACTGGGATACGTGGAACACGTTATGAACATGGCACAATGACGGCGGCAATGCCAATCTGTATGCTAACTCTCCAACTCTCTCAAGGATCTCAAATGGTCCGATATATCTCGGACTCAGCTTTCCTTTCCTTCCGAAACGAAAGATTCCTCGAGTAGGAGAAACCCTCAAAAGTACGTGGTCTCCAGTACTGAACTCCAATGGGCGACGACGTACGTCTGCGTAAGATTTCTGGTGACTCTGGGTGGTCAACAGCCTTTCACGAATCAAGGCTATCTTCTCTCGAGTCTGCACGATCAACTCTGGTTCTGTTCCAATCAATTCTGATGAATCGTCCCAGCATAGGGGCGATCTGCATCTCCTCCCGTATAATGCCTCGAATGGTGCCATCTTAATGGAAGCATGCCAACTATTGTTGTAGGTAAATTCAATCAATGGTAGATGAATTTCCCAATCGTTTGACCAATCTAAGGCACATGCCCTCAGCATATCCTCCACCGTTTGAATGGTCCTCTCGGATTGTCCGTCAGTCTGCGGGTGATAAGCTGTACTGAAGTTCAATTCGGTCCCCAAGGCCTTATGAACTGCTTTCCAAAAGTGAGACACAAAACGGCCGTCTCGATCAGAAACAATGGTTTTCGGCGTACCATGCAATCGAACTATCTCCGAAATAAATACTCGCGCCAATTTCTCTGGTCCCCATGTGTCCTTAATGCCTAGGAAATGAGCTGATTTGGTTAAACGATCAACTATCACCCAAATCATGTTCATTCCCGTCTTGGTCCTCGGCATACTAGTGATAAAGTCCATCGATATGTCCTCCCACTTCCATTCAGGAATCGGGAGTGGCTTCAACATTCCGGCAGGCCGTTGATGCTCGATCTTAACCTGTTGACAAGTCAAGCATTTCGAAACATAGTCCGCTACATCTTTCTTCATGTTGCCCCACCAGAAATTCCGCTTCAAGTCCTTATACATTTTACTGGTGCCCGGGTGGATAGAATAGGGTGAACTGTGAGCTTCCTTCATAATCGTCTGTTTCAGAACATTGACATCGGGAACGCAGAGTCGGTTCTAAAATCTCAAAATGCCATCATCATGGATTACGAATCCGGGGGCCTTCCCCTTGATCACTTCGTCACGTAACCACACTTCAATTCCATCAGAGGATCATCTACCTGTCTAGATTTGATTTCTTCGATTAATGACGAAGTTATTTCCATCACGCACAGTTGTCCTTGGACTCTTTGTAACCACACTTCAATTCCTTCTCGAATCATCTCTCGTTGAAGGCTAAGTTGGGAGGTCAGAGTCTCTAGCATCTGAATAGAAACAGGCTTGCGACTGAGTGCATCAGCCACTACATTCGCTTTGCCTGGGTGATACAAAATCTCCAAGTCATAGTCCTTAATCAATTCTAACCATCTTCTTTGCCGCATATTCAATTCTTTCTGACTGAAGATGTATTTGAGACTCTTGTGATCCGTAAAGATCTGACAGTGAGTCCCGTACAGATAATGCCTCCAGATCTTCAAAGCAAAAACCACTGTTGCTGGCTCCAAATCATGTGTTGGGTAATTCACTTCATAAGGTTTCAGCTGTCGCGACGCATAAGCGATCACCTTATCATTCTGCATCAATACGCACCCGAGTCCTTGGTTCGAAGCATCACTGTAAACTATAAATCCTCCAGTTCCCTGTGGAAGTGATAGAATTGGTGCCGTCGTCAATCCCTTCTTAAATTCATCAAAGCTAACCTGACACAACTCATTCCACTCAAACTTTTGAGTTTTCTGCAGGAGTCGAGTAAGTGGGCGGGAGATTTTAGAAAACCCTTCCACGAATCGACGATAATATCCAGCAAGTCCTAAGAAGCTTCGGACTTCTTTCACGTTCTTTGGAGGCGTCCAATCCATAATTGCTTCAATCTTCTGAGGATCTACTCGGACTCCTTTAGCTGACACCACATGGCCGAGGAACATTACTTCATTTAGCCAGAATTCACACTTAGAGAGTTTGGCGTACAGTTGCTCGCTTCTCAAGAGTTCTAATACAATCCGCAAATGTTGTGCATGCTCTTCCGGGTTCTTAGAATACACCAGAATGTCATCAATGAACACGACCACAAATTTATCCAAATATTCGATGAACACTCGGTTCATCAACTGCATGAATACAGCAGGTGCATTAGTGAGACCAAATGGCATCACTACAAACTCATAGTGTCCGTAGCGAGTTCTGAACGCTGATTTCGGAACATCAGATTCCTTAATCCTCAACTGATGATATCCTGATCTCAGATCGATTTTAGAGAATACTGTTGCCCCTTGCAACTGGTCAAACAGATCATCAATCCGTGGCAATGGATACTTGTTCTTAATCGTCATCTTCTTCAGCTCTCGATAGTCAATACACAGTCGAAGTGATCCATCCTTCTTTCGGACAAAAGAATCGCGCTCCCGTGGTGAAACGCTTGGCTGAATATAGCATTTGTCCAGTAACTCCTCCAGTTGCTTTTTCAGTTCGTACATCTCAGTAGGTGCCATACGATACGGCGCCTTAGAAATTGGTGTAGCTCCGGGTTCCAGCTCAATAGTGAATTCTACATCCCGTCGTTGAGGTAGTCCAGGTAATTCGTCAGGAAATACATCTGGAAATTCATTCACAACAGGAATGGATGAAAGTTTCATAATTTCTTCTCCTTTCTTCATTGCATAGCACCAATACCCTGTACAGCCCTGTTTCAACAATTTGACAGCTTTCATTGCTTTGATTAACTTTCCTGAGCTTCCTGGTTTCCATCCTTCAATATGATGCCTGAGCCATCATCGATGTCGGTGAAATATTCCTCCTTCGGTAGTTTACAATTGCTCCATATCGATTAAGCCAATCGTCTCCGAGTATTAGGTCATCTCCTTGCATTTCTATCATAATTATATTTGAAAGCCACTCCCTACCCCCAAATGACACAGGGAAATCTCTGGTCTCTAAGTTCCCAACAATCCTCTCTCCACTCGGTAAACCAACAATAAAAGGTTCACAAGTATGAAAACTGGAAATATTCAAACGATTTACACAAGATAAAGATATAAAAGAATGCGTAGCTCCTGTATCGAATAAAACGCTAACTGGCTGGGAAAGGATCTGGAGAGTACCTGATACGACAGCAGCATCCTGATCATCTGTCCTCCTCATCTCGTACAGACGTGGGGGAGCAGATCCGGCACTCGATGTCCCCTTTCGATCCCATTGTCCTCTGCCTCGTCCGCGGCCAAAATTTTGAGGCATCTGAACACTTTGCTGCGTCTGTTGGATACTAGCTTCCTTCTAAACTGGCTGTGATGAACGGGTTCCATTGTACTTAGTGGCGTCCTTACAAAACTTCGCACTGTGCCCTTCCTGTCCGCACTCAAAACATGTAACTGGAGTGCGCAAACAATCACGCCAAAGGTGGCCTGGGCGACCACAATTAAAGCACTTCCTAGCTGTATCCATCGTAGCTGACACTGTTCCGTAATTCTTTCCGCTTTTAGATGGGTGCGGAGGTTTCTTGAAAGAAAAAAAAGATCGGGTCTTGCGGGGCCCACTGCTCTTGTGCTCTGTAAAAGTACCAGAGACTTTCTGTTTCTTCGACTCCATAAACTTCTCCATTGCTGCTTCTTTTATTTCGTACGCCAACGCCTTATCCTGGTATTGGCGGAGAGTGGTACATTCAAAACCGGACATGTACCTCTGGATTTCTGGTTTCATCCTCATTTCAAAATGAATCATCATCTCCGCATCTGTTCTGACCAGATGTCGAACAAATGCTAACTGCTGGTTAAACGTCTTAATCGTCTGAGATATGGGTTCGTCTGATGGCTGAGCGGAGAAAAACTCCCGAATTTTGGCTTCCCTCACAGGGCGAGGGCAATACTGCGCTTCCATCATCATTTTAAATTCCATCCAATTGGCATCATGATCTGCAGGTCGGATAGCTTCCCACCACTCGGATGCTTCTCCTATCAGAAAGTACTGGGCAATAGGAGCTCTCCTGTCGTCCGGGCAATTAATTCCAGCAAAAATTTTCTCCAGTTCCTTCAACCAATGGTCCCAAGTGGGAGTCTCGGAAAAGCCGTCAAATTTGGGTGGTTGCATCTTTGCCACCTCTTGTAACCATCGGTCACCTCGATTTCCCATTTCTGGAATCCTTTGTTGTCCATCTCCCTGCTGAATTCCTGCCGCCACTTGCATTCGGTCCACGACCTGAGCGAACTGAGTCATCTGGTTCACGACTTGACGAAGGATTTCTGGTACACCAGGTTCCGGTTCGTTATTGATGGATTGTTGCGGCTCGCCTGAGCTATGACTAGCCTGATTAGAAGGCGACGCCTCCCTTTCAGCATTCCTTCGTCCGCGTCCACGACCGCGACCACGTCCAGGTCCGCCTCTCAACATACTGTAAGCACAAATACTTAATATATAAGAAACAACATCGTTCTATTGTTCAAGCATAAAGAGATACAACATGTAAAGAACGAGATAGAGTTTAGGAACTTACAACCACCGTTCGCATGAAGACGTAGGCAGTACAGTGATGTCATTCACGGCCGGTTACCTCAAAAGACGTAAATGACCCCTATTTTAACCCAATGGCCAAGATATCCAAAATCTTAGCTCTGATACCATATTCTGTAACACCCCCGATATATTCAGGAATATTACAGCGCCGTAAATCCTTTACATAAGAATTTACAAGGCTGAAGAATGAAATGACAATAATAGATACCAACTTATGAAAATCACCGATATAAAATACAGCAGTCTGGTTCAACACTGAGATTACAATCATCCAATAAAGGGTTATTAATACATCATCATAATCCAAACATCATAAATTGACAACGTACTCGAGTACTTATTGAAATAACCAGCAAACAACAGACAATAAAACCCGGCCGAAACATCACTCTGCACCCTCGTCGTCATGCATCTCCAGTGGTTGTTTCCCCGCTCTTCTGGATCCTGAACATACACAAATGTTCACCCCCGAAGGGGTTAGCACAACGATGCTAGTACAAGTACAATAATCATACAACAGTGATATAATCAACAATTATATCATAACAAGTTTCTCCAACGAGAAATATTCACAACACATATCATATCATAACAATTTCAACATACTGATGGTATTCCAACGATCCAGCGCACACAGCTATAGATTCCCATGATGATCCCGTCGGACCAAAGTATGGTGGAACTACCTGTCCAACGATCCAGCGCACACAACTATAGATTCCCATGATGATTCCCGTCGGATCAAAGCATGGTGGACATATAATCACAACACATAATACACAATACAATCACAATATACTTGTCATAATATAGACAATTCTAATTAGAGTACTTGCCTCGGTTCGTTGACAAGAATAAACTTCCACGAATATCAAAATACTCGAAGGTCGTCCCCTTCGATCAATCACGTGTTAAGCTCGAACCTTAACAAAAGAAATAGCACAGAATTGATTTCATGCCGTACGAACGTCTAACAATTCAACAATTACGGTAGGAAGTCCTTAATATGCAATCTGTCTGGATAGCTTAACGCACGCTACGCATCCTTTGTAGCGTACGTTAATGCTACTCGTTAGCGCACGCAGTACACACAGCCAAGCATACGCTAACCATGCACGGTCAGTACCTCACTGGTCAGCCGACTGACTCGCCTGATGACTTAGCGCACGCTAAGTTGTAATTGTGGCGTACGCTAAACATACACGATAGCGCACGTTAATTCACGTAGCTTAGCGCACGCTAAGAGTGCATGGCAGTTCACTGGAGGGCAGCAGATTATACAAATGGTGATGAAGTAAGCGAATTCCTCAGTGATTTGATGTTTGTTATCCGACTTCATGTTATGTTCATAACCCTTATGAATGATCTCAAGGATAATAACAACTTCAAGATGCAAGTATACGTATAATCATCATAACACCATAATCCCTCTTGATTACAATTCTCATGCGAAGTTGGTGATCTCCGGTTGATGTATTAGATTCTACTATCATTATACATATTCAGACTTCATCTTGAAGTGAACTAACAATTCCAACTTATACGAAAGAATATTTCCTAAGATGATTCTTCCTTTAAGTTCTTATAATATCACCTCCAATTCATGATCACAAGGATTGTAACATCCCCAAAACCATATGGGAATATTACACGTCGTAGACCCTTTCCACAAGGATCTACCACGCTAAACATTCGTAAACAACCAAATGCTTGCCCGACTAGGGTCAAACAATAAAATGATACAGACCGATATGGTCACTTACACGTGAATACACAGACCGATGAGGTCACACAACCCAATCGATAAAACTGACTTAAATAACATTACCCACACAGGGGTTGAAATACAATACAGCAGAAGACTGAAATCAACTCTGACAACACAACAAAAATCAAAATAACTCTCGACTCATGATTAGTATCGTAGCTCGTCATCCTCTTGTGCCAATCCTGTGACTGCTCCCCTGAATTTGCATGTACCTGGATGCAAAACAGACATCCACCCCCCGATTACTCGGGGGTTAGTAAAACTCCACTGTTTTACTAGTGCAAGTATCAAACCATACGAAATGTAACAAGCAAATAGCAACTACGAATTTAATACGGAAATCAATTATCAAAATGTTCCCGAGAAGTTTTAGAATTTCGAACTCAAATAAGAGATATTTGAAAAGGAACACATCATCTCGGGGATTTTTAAAGCAGAAATTCTTTTGGACCTCGAGTCCCAATTTACAAAACCTTTTCGTAAACATTAAGGGCCTTAACCCAAAACTTGTTTCATAATTCAGCTTTACAATACCGGAAACATTTCCATAAATCTCGTGGGGCTCGACCCAACATTCTTTCTTAAAACTTTTCCTTTAAAAACTTTGATTTGAAAAGTATCATGCTCATGACACCGTGATCCACTGTCACGTGTCTCCGTAGGTTCAACAACCCGCACGGACTACATCACGCACAATTAAACAAACATAATCAATTCCGACACCGTGATCCACTGTCACGTGTCTCCGTAGGTTCAACAACCCACATGGACTATTAACCAAACATAACCAATTCCGACACCGTGATCCACATCACGCGTGTCTCCGTAGGCATAACAACCCGCGGACTATATCAATCACAACAATCACACACAGTCCGACACCGTAGTCCACCGCCACGTGTCACCGTAAGCCCGTCGGGCTCACCCGGTTGGACGCACTGTGTCCGAAACTCATGTTCCACTGCCATGCGTTATCGTAGGCCTCGTCAGACCAGCACGATTGGACCTCAGTACCTCACTAAGTTCTGATCCCATAGTCCACTGCCACGAATCCTCGTAGGTCCCGTCGAACCAACACAAGTGAACTTAGCGGTCACACACATATTCACATCTACATTACATACAACAATGAGCACAATTAATCAATCACCTTGATCACCACAAAATCGTACATTGCACGCACATAACACAACCTCGACACTCGCAACAACTATCATCAATCAACGACATTTAACCAACATAACACACATTAGGTACACAATACATTGCACAACCAAGTGTACAACCATCCCATATGTACGTCGCATTCCTGCACAAATGGCACAACGCCTAACACGTATACTGATATAACAATATTATCACAAAGCCTTCAAATTACGGAAAACACAACCAACTCAAACGGAACATATTTACGGAGGCAAGCAAAATCGTCATACATATCATACGTAATTACTAGTCACAAGATACAAGTCGTATAATAAGATACTTGCCTTAATAACCGCTACTAAATGCTCCGAAGAACACGGTTCGATCGGGAAGCTCGGACCCCGAAGAAGACAACGAACGGAAGGGTTCCGACTCGAGTTCTTCACAAGAATTCGACCCTAACAACATATAATCAATAAATCATCGATCATACAAGGAAGAATAATCGTAGAACGCCCGAAAACCCCTCTATGACATTTTATCGGACACCTTCAAGGCGTCGATCAAGAACTCGACCAAAACAACGAATCGATACGATCCAATCATGGAATAACAAGGGAAATGATATAATACATCTAAATATTCATCAATACATCATAATCCTAAGTTAAATCGGATTAATCGGACGAAAACAACCAAAACACCCAAATTCCCCAAAACTAGATTTCTAGGAAATCTGACCTGATTCGGTAGATCGGAGGATGTTATAGGATGGATGATTGATGATATGAAACTCAAAACTTCATGGATTAATTTTATAACAACATCCTTCCATGATTCCAACACCTCCAGCCGCGGAAGAGAAGGAAAACCGAGTGAAATGGTCAAGAAAACGCCGCCAGCCTTAAATAAAGCCGATCGCCCGTTACGTGCGTAATCGCCATGGCTTACGACGTAACCGCCATGTCCGAACACACCGCTGGAAATGCCGGAGGCGTTGCAGACGTTACGGCCAGGGCCTTACGTACGTAATCGCCTTACGACGTAATCGCCGATCACTACCGTGCGTTACTCGGCCGGTGGCTCGGCCTCATGCCGGCCATGACTCGGCCGGGACCAACTCCGACGGCCCGAACGACCGAAACCCGAACCCGAGTACGAATCAAAGATACGGTTACGAAGTACTCGCAAAGACGAATCCGAGCACTAAGAGAACACACGATTCCGACCACCCGAAGGCTCGAAATTCGACAACGGAAAGTAATTACCCCAAACTTTGGGAAATTACAAAAATGGCCCAAAACGCCCGAAAATCACGATACGTGATCGAAACGCCAAGCCAAAGCTCGCAACATGAATATTAACATTAAATGAACTTACGAGAAAGTCGAAACAACAGTTTCGGACGAGATTCGCAAGAATCGAACTCAAGTGCGGAAAAACCGCTAAAAAGCACGGAACTCAACAAAACGACACCGAAACGAACTCGGATGACAAAAAGTGCAGAATTAATCATTCTCAGAATGACGAAACGGTCATGAGAGAGTCGTCAAAATGGACCTCCGCCGAAAAATGAAAATTACCGGAAATCCGAAATTGCGGATATTACATTCTACCCTCCTTAAAAGAAGTTTCGTCCCGAAACTTAAAACAAGTAGGGAGAAGCAATACCCCGACAGGGAAAACTCAACAAGATACACAAGAAACGCGTAACTTTCGTCCATTGGCGAAACATTACAAGCAACGCGAAAGGATATACAGCGTGACAACACGCCACACGACGACCAACACAACGCCACCGATAGAGAAATAATAAAACAAACAAGTGACAAGCGTCATCAAACAGGTAATACAATCGAGTCGATTATCTGAACAATCACAAAACACAACGAACAAAAATCAATACGATTGACCAACCCAACGGTTCATCAATCAAAACGCGAGCCAAACGCTGAACAAATACAGAATTCCACCGCTCAAGGGTTAGAAGATCGAAAACGAGACTAATTTCCCGAACTTAAGGAAGTTAGGAAGGAGTCTGAATGCTCAACAATCACGAAACGAGATCAACAAAAACCGAACAATCAACGATCGAACCTCAACGGTCGAGACAACAAAAATCGAACGATCATGTTCGAATCACGAAGAACAATAAAATTCAAACAACAACTTCACGTCTCGGCTCGAGACAATATATGATCCGGTGAAAACAACAAGATGTGATTCACATAAGATCCACAGGAAAGGGAATAGCAATTGAAAAGTCACAACGACAAACGAGTAATTTCAAAACACCACACTCGTTCGATCAATAAAAGAAAGGGATAGGGCAAGCTCAGAAAATGTTAACGAACATAAACGAGTCGACAGAGTAGAAAATATAGAAGTTCCAAATCCGATCCACTTCGAATAAGAGAACTAGTAAAACCAGATGATGTCACTTCCGAACAAGGTTCACAAGAATCGAACCGAACTGGAAAAAGTCACAGCGATAACCAGATTGACCCAAACCAAGATCACAGCTCGTTCGAGCAGCGAATCAAATACAGAACAAGTTCAGAAAGTATCAACGAACACGAGCGAGTCGATAGACTTGAGAAAGAGGAAATGCAGAAGCCAAAAATAATACGGGTATTATATTCGACCTCATCTAAAAGAAGTGTCGTCCCCGAAATTCACAACAACGAAATCAATGTGACAACACAACAAGCAACCGATAGAAACATCCTTCGAAGGCCTCTCAAAGCCGATTCTGATAACTGTGCTGAAGCGCGAACTCCGAGAGTCTTGGTAGTCAATTCGCAAAATTGAATTCGGTGTCCCTCGAGTCTACACTTGAAATGTGTTACCGACGAGAAGGATAATTTACACGTGCATGCCCCGGCACATCACGATTGAAACGCCTCGGCTCGGCATACCGAAAATACAAATGCTAGATACAATGGGGCATAACGTCGCAAAACAACATAGCGGCGATGCCAACTCAGCACAACAAAGAGTCATAACACATATCATATACAACGATTACCATCGTAAAATAATACACACAAACACTACAGCAACGATGTTATCGTTCGGCGACCTTAACGGCCCGAACAATAACTAGCACACAATTACAAACATCATGAAACAATCACACATGTACACAAACGTACAAACCCAAGCTTTAACAGCTCACACAGGTGCGATAACACGCAAGCCGCCATGAAATGACAACATTATTAATCGTCATCACACCTCCCACAAAGGGCTAACAAAACATATGCGTGGCGAACGACTCAACGTTCACCACCAATTCAATCACAATTCGGAGGGCTAACACCCTAACAACAATACCAACATCATACACACCTTCTCCAACCACAAGCAGGAAATGATGGGTTTTTTAAAAAAAAAACGAAAACCACCTTTTGAAAATAATTTAGGAAAAACACCGGTTGATCTTGAGTATCACGTTTCAAAAAAAATACAAACGGGAAACATCGTTATCGAGACTTTGGAGAACCATTTCGCATTTGATAAAAATGAGGACACTTTCTTTTCGTGAAAAACTTTCGGAAATATTCGACCCTCAGGTCTAAGTAAAAGTGTTTCTAAAACATTGGAAATATCTCAAAACATTTTGGTCCTCGAGGTAGAAGAATTTTGAAACATATTGTGGCACCTTGGATGTACCACGAGAAAATAATTCATTTTAAACGTACGTCTCGAAATTTATTTCTAGGATACTCAAGGTTTTCAAAGATAATTCAATGGGCTAGAATGCCCAAAAATCTCAGGTAATTACACAGAACATTATAGCGCTGTGGGTCCCGCGCCGGAATCCACCAGGATAAAAACCATTTACAAAAATGCCAAAAAGGGCCGATGACGGTAATATTTCAAAAACTCACAAAAGCCATTTACAAAATACTAAATACCGTCATAAGAATTTCGCCAAAACGATCAAGGCCATAACGCCAAAAACTCGGTTAAGGGAATCGATTTTCAAAATAAAACTCAGTCGGTAAAATACCGAAAGCCATTACAAAAGAACTCACGCAGCGGAAAAAAATACAGTCCCACATGCACAATCCAATTGAATACGTCTCACAGCATCTAGTTTAAACATATAACAAAACCATTCCTCGGAGTTTCTCACGAACTCAATCGTCGATACCTTATTTGAAACCCAACAAGGTTCTCAATTTTCACACCATACCACCCCTCACAGTGGTTCAAAGGTAAAACAACAATAGGCCCAGTTTTATACATATACTATATGTCGCACGTATTAAATACAACTATATTCACAACACCGTGCAAATAAAATTATGCACTGCAATTAACTCATTTAGATACAATCATGATACACAGGTACTTCGCATAAAAGAGGAGACTTACGTCCACAGGCCGCACGGAGATGACGGTCGCCCACGATACTAATCTCATCCGACAACATATCTGATACGTTGTGACTACGCACAACTCAACTTGTCACCTGACGACTCGAACGACAAGACAACACATTACTCGACAAACCACGACTCGACTCGACCCGACAGCCTAGGTTTCCGCAACCTAAGCTCTGATACCATAATTGTAACATCCCCAAAACCATATGGGAATATTACACGCCGTAGACCCTTTCCACAAGGATCTACCAGGCTAAACATCCGTAAACAACCAAATGCTTGCCCGACTAGGGTCAAACAATAAAATGATACAGACCGATGTGGTCACTTACACGTGAATACACAGACCGATGAGGTCACACAACCCAATCGATAAAACTGACTTAAATAACATTACCCACACAGGGGTTGAAATACAATACAGCAGAAGACTGAAATCAACTCTGACAACACAACAAAAATCAAAATAACTCTCGACTCATGATTAGTATCGTAGCTCGTCATCCTCTTGTGCCAATCCTGTGATAGCTCCCCTGAATCTGCATGTACCTGGACGCAAAACAGACATCCACCCCGATTACTCGGGGGTTAGTAAAACTCCACTGTTTTACTAGTGCAAGTATCAAACCATACGAAATGTAACAAGCAAATAGCAACTACGAATTTAATACAGAAATCAATTAGCAAAATGTTCCCGAGAAGTTTTAGAATTTCGAACTCAAATAAGAGATATTTGAAAAGGAACACATCATCTCGGGGATTTTTAAAGCAGAAATTCTTTTGGACCTCGAGTCCCAATTTACAAAACCTTTTCGTAAACATTAAGGGCCTTAACCCAAAACTTGTTTCATAATTCAACAGTTTACAATACCGGAAACATTTCCATAAATCTCGTGGGGCTCGACCCAACATTCTTTCTTAAAACTTTTCCTTTAAAAACTTTGATTTGAAAAGTATCATGCTCATGACACCGTGATCCACTGTCACGTGTCTTCGTAGGTTCAACAACCCGCACGGACTACATCACGCACAATTAAACAAACATAATCAATTCCGACACCGTGATCCACTGTCACGTGTCTCCGTAGGTTCAACAACCCACACGGACTATTAACCAAACATAACCAATTCCGACATCGTGATCCACTGTCACGTGTCTCCGTAGGCATAACAACCCGCACGGACTATATCAATCACAACAATCACACACACAGTCCTGACACCGTAGTCCACTGCCACGTGTCACCGTAAGCCCCGTCGAGCTCACCCGGTTGGATGCACTGTGTCCGAAACTCATGGTCCACTTCCATGCGTTATCGTAGGCCTCGTCAGACCAGCACGATTGGACCTCAGTACCTCACTAAGTTCTGATCCCGTAGTCCACTGCCACGAATCCTCGTAGGTCCCGTCGAACCAACACGAGTGAACTTAGCGGTCACACACATATTCACATCCACATTACATACAACAATGAGCACAATTAATCAATCACCTTGATCACCACAAAATCGTACATTGCACGCACATAACACAACCTCGACACTCGCAACAACTATCATCAATCAACGACATTTAACCAACATAACACACATTCGGTACACAATACATTGCACAACCAAGTGTACAACCATCCCATATGTACGTCACATTCCTGCACAAATGGCACAACGCCTAACACGTATACTGATATAACACTATTATCACAAAGCCTTCAAATTACGGAAAACACAACCAACTCAAACGGAACATATTTACGGAGGCAAGCAAAATCGTCATACATATCATACGTAATTACTAGTCACAAGATACAAGTCGTATAATAAGATACTTGCCTTAATAACCGCTACTAAACGCTCCGAAGAACACGGTTCGATCGGGAAGCTCGGACCCCGAAGAAGACAACGAACGGAAGGGTTCCGACTCGAGTTCTTCACAAGAATTCGACCCTAACAACATATAATCAATAAATCATCGATCATACAAGGAAGAATAATCGTAGAACGCCCGAAAACCCCTCTATGACATTTTATCGGACACCTTCAAGGCGTCGATCAAGAACTCGACCAAAACAACGAATCGATACGATCCAACCATGGAATAACAAGGGAAATGATATAATACATCTAAATATTCATCAATACATCATAATCCTAAGTTAAATCGGATTAATCGGACGAAAACAACTAAAACACCCAAATTCCCCAAAACTAGATTTCTAGGAAATCAATTCGATTCGGTAGATCGGAGGATGTTATAGGATGGATGATTGATGATATGAAACTCAAAACTTCATGGATTAATTGTATAACAACATCCTTCCATGATTCCAACACCTCCAGCCGCGGAAGAGAAGGAAAACCGAGTGAAATGGCTGAAGAAAAACGCTGCCAGGCCTTAAATAGGCCATTGCCGGCGTTACGTGACGTATCGGCCATGGCTTACGTACGTCGCCATGGCCGAACACCGCCTGGAAATGTCGGAAGCGTTGCGTGCGTTGCGGCCAGGGCCTTATGTACGTAATCGCCTTACGACGTATCGCCGATCACTACGTCGTTACTCGGCAGTGGCGCTGGCCCGGCATGCCCGCCATGACTCGGCGGGACCAATTCGACGGCCCGACGACCCGAAACCCGAACCTGAGTATGAATCGAAGATACGGTTACGAAGTACTCGCAAAGACGAATCCGAGCACTAAGAGAACACACGATTCCGACCACCCGAAGGCTCGAAATTCGACAACGGAAAGTAATTACCCCAAACTTTGGGAAATTACGAAAATGGCCCAAAACGCCCGAAAATCACGATACGTGATCGAAACGCCAAGCTAAAGCTCGCAACATGAATATTAACATTAAATGAACTTACGAGAAAGTCAAAACAACAGTTTCGGACGAGATTCGCAAGAATCGGACTCAAGTGCGGAAAAACCGCTAAAAAGCACGGAACTCAACAAAGCGACACCGAAACGAACTCGGATGACAAAAAGTGCAGAATTAATCATTCTCAGAATGACGAAACGGTCATGAGCGAGTCGTCAAAACAGACCTCTGCCGAAAAATGAAAATTACCGGAAATCCGAAATTGCGGATATTACAAGGATAACATAAATCATACGGATTGTTAACTTCGGAATGTTTCTCTCATCATTTGAAGTACTAGGATTCCGACTTCAAGGTTTCAACAATAATATCATAATTGTAGACATTCCAATCTTCTAAACATGATGTTGTTGAATAATTCACTAATGAAATTCAACATCTCGTTAACATGATCATCTTATCCCTTGGAATCCAAATCTAAGACTGGTGATAGGTTAAACATACCTTAATATGCCGAAATCACTGAACCACAAGGTAGAATCCGACTCCGGTTGGTTATGTGCCACTCCAAGGTGTTACTTCTCTTCAATGATCACTCACAAGTGATAACCAATATTCAAGGATCACTAATATATGTTCTAAGTGTGTTAGAGGGATGATTAAAGCTCTCTGGCCTCTCAAGAATGAAGAATGGGTGGAAGAAATGAAAGCCAAAACGGGTTGTTGTCCCATTTATAATATTCTGCATTTTAGCTAATTAGCGCACGCTACAATACATACTTAGCGCGCGCTAATGAGCGTTGACTCCAAATCTGTCCAGGTTCGTCCGCGGGAATCTTATCCGGACCCATGTCCCGGCTGGCGCATGTGCTATCCACCTACCTCAATAATTCAGTGTCTAGCGCATGCAACTCCTACATGCATAGCGTGCGCTAGTAGTAGCCCGATAGCGCGCGTTAAGCTACATTCTTAGCGTGCGCTATCACGAGTTTGCATGAGAAATTTTGCATGTTGTTATACTCATGTACAAAGATATCAATGCAAGAAATATCATACTCCAATAATCAATACCACAAATCCGAATAATACAGGGTTTGAATACAGATGAAATACACCGTAATAAATCCGGATATTACAACACCCAGTATTTCCCGGTTGAGATAGGGCTACACCAGGGGTCGGCGCTAAGCTCTCTTCTCTTCGCTCTAATCCTTGACGTCATTTCGCGGGGGATACAAGATGGCGTCCCGTGGCGCATGCTTTTTGTTGACGATATTGTGTTAGTGGCGAAGTCGAGGAGGGAGGTGAACTCGAAGTTGGAGCTATGGAGGTCTAAGTTAGAATCCCAGGGCTTGCGTGTGAGCCGGTCTAAGACCGAGTATCTCTGGTGTAACTTTAGTGGTGAGGCCAACGAGGAAGATGTAGAGGTTATGATTGCGGATCAGATCGTACCCCGTACGGATAAGTTCAAGTATTTGGGTTCGATCATTCAGAAGGAAGGTGAGTGTGAAGATGATGTCACTCATCGCATCAAGGCGGGGTGACAAAGATGGAGAGCAGCGACAGGGGTCCTGTGCGTAGAGCTGTTATCGGACCGATTCGGACCGGTTTTCTCCAGATTCAGATTCGGTCCGATAGGTTACCGGGTAGATCCGGTCCGGACCGATAACGGTTTCGGTTCAATTTTTAGAACTCGAATCCGAACTCGTTAGTTTCCGGGTGAGTTTCGGTCCCGGGTATTTCGGTCCGGTTCATGATCGGGTTTCGGGTTCACTCGGACCACTAACAGCCCTATGTGGGGTGGATCTTTACTAGGAAAATGAAGGAAGAGCAGCAAAATAAATCACATAAATGGAAGTTACATGATTCGAACTCGAGACCTTTTGTTCAAAGGTATAGCGTCTTAACTACTTGACCAGCATGCTATTTGTGTTTAAAACACGCAAAACGTATTAATAATATATGTATAAAATATATAAATTATAAAATACATATAAACTTTTTTTTTTTAATTTATTACCGGGTTTCTTTTCGGTTTTATCGGTCCGGGTCTTATCAGTTTCGGTTCAATGTTTAGAACTCGTATCCACACTCGTTAGTTTTCGGGTGAGTTTCGATCCCGGGTATTTCGGTCCGGTTCATGACCGGGTTTCGGGTTCACTCGGACCGCTAACAGCCCTACCTGTGCGACAAGAAAGTCCCTCTAAAGTTGAAGGGTAAATTCTATAGAGTGGCAATCCGACCTGCAATGTTGTATGGCTCCGAATGTTGGGCGATGAAGAAGTCGCTTGAGATCAAGTTGGAAGTGGCTGAAATGAGAATGTTACGTTGGTCATGTGGTCGCACAATGTTAGATAGAATCGCGAACGGGGTTTTCAGGAACGCGCTGAAAGTGGCGCCCATTTCAGCGAAAGTTAGGGAAGGGAGATTGAGATGGTTTGGCCACATCCGTAGGAGGCAGGCTTCTGCTCCGGTGAGGAGGGTCGAGAGTTTATTGGTTGTTGTAATATCCGCAATTTTCGATTTTCAGTAATTTTTTTTTTCGGCGGAAGTCAGTTTTGACGACTCGCTCATGACCGTTTCGTCATTTCGAGAATGATTATTTCTTCACTTTTTGTCATCCGAGTTCGTTTCGGTGTTGTTTTGTTGAGTTCCGTGCTTTTTAGCGACTTTTCCGCACTTGAGTTCGATTCTTGCGAATCTCAGTCGAAACTGCTGTTTCGAGTTTCCCGTAAGTTCGTTTAACTTTGTTATACGTGTTGCGAGCTTTGGTTCGGTGTTTCGATCATGTATCGTGTATTTCGGACATGTTGGGCCATTTTTGTAATTTCCCAAAGTTTGGGGTAATTACTTCCGTTGTCGAATTCCGACACTTCGGGTGGTCGGAATCGTGTGTTCTTTTAGATCATGGATTCGTCTTTGCGAGTACTTCGTAACCGTATCTTCGATTTTTACTCAGGTTCGGGTTTCGGGGTCGTCCGGGCCGTCGGAGTGGCCACGGCCGAGTCACGGCCGGAGCAGGGCCTGGCCTGGCCGAGTTACGGCCGTAAGGTGCCGGTTACGGCCGTAAGGTGTGCCAGTTACGGCCGTATGTGTGATCGGGTACGGCCGTACGGGCGCTGGGCATCTTCCGGACGAAGGCCGGTTACGGCCGTAATGTGTGCCAGTTACGGCCGTAAGTGCCCGACAGTTGCTGGACAGATTTTTTGACGAATGCCGGTTACGGCCGTAAGGCTTGCCAAGTACGGCCGTATGGGCCGAGTTACGGCCGTAAGTCACTGCCGGTTACGGCCGTAAGTGTCCGGCAGTGACCGGCTATATAAGGCCTGGCAGCCCGATTTTACTCATTTTCTTCACTTTTCTCGCGGCTATCGGACGGGTGCGACGGGAAATCGAGTTCTTGGCCGATTCTAATCATTTCCAAGGCATTTTGGAAGATCCTTGTTGATTATATCATCATCCAATTCGTGTTCTTCGTCGAATCAAGGTATATCTCTTGATTTTCCTTCAAGTTGACTTTTTGGGAATTTGTTCTTGATTTCGATTCTAATCCGATTTTGATACATCGGTTGGTGTAGTATGATGTTATTAATCGTGTTCTATGGGTTGTATATCCATATATCGAGTTTGTTTAACTCGATTGACGATTCGAGTGTTCTTGGGAATTATTGAACATTTAGTGTTCGATTAAATGACCCAATGAGTTTCCCTTCGATAGTTTGTTGGGATTTCCGTTGTTTTGGCCTTGATTCTCATCGTAACCATGTGTTATTGTTCCTTCCGGAGGTTTATAGGTGTTCGAGGATTCGGATGTTGAATCCCGTTTGGTGATTGATGATTCGTTTGGTGTTATTCTCGTAATACTCGTGGTGCTATCGCGTCCTTGATATTGTTCGGGGGTTCGGGGCTATTCGACCGCGTCCTATCCGTCGTCTCGTTGCGATCGTGATTTCGAGGCAAGTACCTTGCCCATACTTTTCTTATTTTATGGATATGATGATCGGTGATCGTATTGGTGTGTTTGTTTGGTTGTTTGAAATGAAGTTTCAAAAGATTTCGGTTTGGCCTCGTTAAAGGCTTTCTTCCAAATGGCGTGTGTGTTTTGTGAATGGTGTGTTTTGGGAATTGATTATGATTTGGTTATTTTGAATGTTGAAGGATTTTATAATGATACTCCTATTGTTTAAGGTTATGGAATCGTGTATTCCGTATTTAATCTTGTTATGGTGTTTTGAAGAGTTTGATAATGGTGTCGAGTTAATGGCCATCTCTAGTGAGTATTCTTAATGAACTTACATTCTTAGCATATTAGTATTGCATGAGTAACGTGTGTGTATATGCTCACTACGGGTTAGATCCGACGGGGTCTCGGTAGGGGTCCATGGAGGGGTGGATCCGCGAGCTTGCGTTTAACCACTATGGGTTAGATCCGACAGGGTTTCGGTAGGGGTCCACGGAGGGGTGGATCCGCGGTTAATTGTGGTGCATTTTGCAAATGTGTTTCGATATTGGCATTTCCGGAAATGAGTGCTTTTGAACGGTTTTCATGATTGCATGCATTGACTAAGTGTATAAGAGGTAAGTTGTTCGTTTGGCCTACTTGGCTAGGATGGCTCTAGAGTATTTTGTTGTTTGTGTTAAATCCTTTAATTGTGGATTTTGACGTTGGAAGACGAACCTTGTTGTCATTCTCGTGTACTATGAGTTGATGAGATTTGGGGCTAAAATCCCAATGGTTTTGTAAAAGTCATTTTTTGGATTTGGGGCTAAAATCCCAACGGTTTGGTAAAGGTCATTTTTCGGAAAATAAACCTTTGGGGCGGTGACCCCTTTTGTCTTTGGGATTTTGAAAAGTAGGATTTGATAATCCTAAATCGTTTCCTATTAAAACTCTCGATGGCATTCTAAACCGTTTTATAAATCATTTCCATTGATTTATGATATTTCGATTTTGAAATGTTTTCTCAAACTCTTGCCTCGGGAAATACTTTTCGTTTCGTTTGGATCTTTGAGGATTCCTGGTTATGGTTATTCGTGGAATGTGAATTGTATGGCTCGTATTTGCACTTTGTTCTTGCACTAGCAAAATAGTGGAGTTTTGCTAACCCCCGAGTATTCGGGGGGTGGATGTCTGTTTTTGCATTCAGGTTTTGGAGCATAACACAGGGTCGACACGAAGAATGATGAAAGACGATCGATACTAATCACATGAGGAACCGTACTTTGTTTATTGGTTCAGTTGTACCCTATTTTTCCGCTGCTATATTTTCCCGTTGTACGGGTGTGGTTGTATTTTGACCCCTGCGTGGGCATGAGTTGTATTTGAGTTGTATGTATTTGTTGAAAGACCAAATCGATCTACTGAGTCAGTTTTGCCTTAAAAGCATGGTTGAGTTGTTACATGTCGTTACCAGCCTCGTGGATCATTGAGGAAAGGTTCTACGGCGTGTAATATCCCTGAGTGGATTGGGGGTGTTACATAAATGGTATCAGAGCTTAGGTTGAGAAAACCTAGGCTGTCGGGTCAAGTAGTGTTGTTTGAGTCTTGTTTCGTCGGATTTTATCTGACTGAGTCGTGTCGCGACGCGTCGTTTGAGTTTGTTGGTCGTGATTAGTATCGTGGGGCGATCATCATCTTCGTGCGACCTGTGGAAGTAAGTCTCCCTTCTTTATGTTGTGCCTCGTGTGACACGAGCTACTTTTATGATTATTTGTTTAGTGATGGAATCCTTATGTGGATTTTGATTTCACGATATGTATTTAATCGACTCTCGTATTTGATTTATACGAGGAGTGCCGTCGCTTGTGATGTCTTTTTATTGTTGTTTTTGTCCGTTGCTGATGATTTTCGAATCGATTTGCACGTTTTACAAGTTCTCTTGTGGAAGCTTTGTGCTTATACACGTTCGACTTGTTCACTAGCTAGTGCGGTAGGGTCTTTAGAGGCCTTGAATGGGGCCAGTGGTTTTGTTCTGAATGTGGTGATTTGACTCTAATATTTTGTTCTTATGAGGAGTAGTGTTGCTGGATTGTGCATGTTGAACTGTATTTCTTTTATCCGCTGCGTGAGTTCTTTTGTAATGACTTTCGGTATTTTACCGACCGAGTTTTATTTCGAAAACCGATTCCCTTAACCGAGTTTTTGGCATTATGGCCTTGATCATTTTGGCGAAATTCTTATGACGGTATTTAGCATTTTGTAAATGGCTTCTGTGAGTTTTTGAAATATTACCATCATCGGCCTTTTTGGCATTTTTGTAAATGGTTTTAGCACGGGTTCCGGCGGGACCTACAGCGCTATGATGTTCCGTGTGATTACCTGAAATTTTTGGGCATTCTAGCCTTTTTGGCATCGTCCTTTTTGGCATTGAATTATTTTCAAAAACTTGAGTATCTTAGAAATAAATTTCGAGACGTACGTTTCAAATGAATTGTTTTCTCGCGGTACTTCTAAGGTGCCACAATCTGTTTCAAAATTCTTCTACCTCGAGGACCAAAATGTTTTTAGATATTTTCAATGTTTTAGAAACACTTATTTAGACCCGAGGGTCGAATATTCTGAAAGTTTCCACTAAGAGAAAGTGTCCTCATTTTTATCAAATGCGAAATGGTTTTCCAAAGTCTCGATAACGAGGTATCACGTTTGTACTTTTTTTTGAAAGGGGATACTCAAGATCAACCGGTGTTCTTCTAAATTATTTTCAAAATGAGGTTTTCGTTTTTAAAACCTATCCATTCCCATTTGAGGGTTGGGAATGTATGTATGATGTTCGCATTTTCATTTTGATGTTTGCTCCCGAGTATGATCGAATTGGCGGTGTGAGCATTGAGTCGTTTTCCACACACTTGTTGTGTTAGCCTCTGTGAGAGGTGGGATGTTGGTGTTGAATGTTGTCGTCTCGTGGTGATTTCTGCGTTGTCACGCATGTGCGAGTTGTTATAGCTTGGTTTGGTATAACCGTGTGCATCGGTGATCGTTCCGTTATGTGTCGGTTGTTTAATGTCTTGTTACCTTGCTCCTGTTTTTGTGAATTTCGTGGACGAGGTCGGAGGTAATACCCGTACTATTTTGACTTCTGTATTTTCTCTTTCTCCAGTCTATCGATTCGCTCATGTTCGTTGACACTTTATGAACTTGTTCTGTATTTCGGTTTCATCGTCCGAACGAACTGTGATCTTGTTGTGGGTCGATCTGGTTATCGCTGTGACTTTTTCGAGTTCGGTTCGATTCTTGTGAACCTTGTTCGGGAGTGACATCATCTGGTTCTATTAGTTCTTTTATTCGAAATGGATCGGATTTGGAACTCTTGTGTATTCTACTTGGTCGACTCATTTATGTTCGTTGACATTTCTGAGCTTGTCCTGCCCCTTGCTTTCGTTGATCGAACGAGGGTGGTATTGTTTCGGAATTTCTCGTTTGTCGTTGTGACTTTTCGATTGCTATTCCCTTTTCTGTGGATCTTATGTGAATGCACATCTTGTTGTTTTCACCGGATCATATGTTGTCTCGAGCCGAGACGTGAACCTGGGAGTTGTTTGAATTTTATTGTTCTTCGTGATTCGAACATGAGTGTTCGATTTTTGTTGTCTCGATCGTTGTGGTTCGATCGTTTGATTGTTCGATTTTTCTTGATCTCGTCCCGTGATTGGTGAACGTTCAGGCTCCTTCGTAATTCCCTTTAGTTCGGGAAATTAGTCTCGTTTTCGATCTTCCAACCCTTGGGCGGTGGGATTCCGTATTTGTTCAGCGGTTGGCTCGCGTTTTGATCGATGTACCGTTGGGTTGGTCAATCATATTGATTTCGCTCGTTGTGTTTTGTGATTGTCGGATAATTGACTTGGCTATATTATCCGTTTGATGACGCTTGTCATTTGTTGGTTTTATTATATTCCTAACGGCGACGTTGTGTTGGTCGTCGTGGAGCGTGTTTTCACGCCGTATGTCTCTTTGCGTTTCTTGCAGCGTTTCGCCGTCGGGCGCGAGTTTTCTGTTTTTATGTATCTAGTCGAGTTTTCCTGGCGGGTATATTGCTTCCCCCTACTTGTTTTAAGTTTCGGGACGAAACTTCTTTTAAGGAGGGTAGAATGTAATATCCGCAATTTTCGATTTTCGGTAATTTTCTTTTTTTCGGCGGAAGTCCGTTTTGGCGACTCGCTCATGACCGTTTCGTCATTTCGAGAATGATTAATTCTGCACTTTTTGTCATCCGAGTTCGTTTCGGTGTTGTTTTGTTGAGTTCCGTGCTTTTTAGCGACTTTTCCGCACTTGAGTTCGATTCTTGCGAATCTCGGTCGAAACTGCTGTTTCGAGTTTCCCGTAAGTTCGTTTAACTTTGTTATACGTGTTGCGAGCTTTGGTTCGGTGTTTCGATCATGTATCGTGTATTTCGGACATGTTGGGCCATTTTTGTAATTTCCCAAAGTTTGGGGTAATTACTTCCGTTGTCGAATTCCGACACTTCGGGTGGTCGGAATCGTGTGTTCTCTTAGCGCTTGGATTCGTCTTTGCGAGTACTTCGTAACCGTATCTTTGATTTTTACTCAGGTTCGGGTTTCGGGGTCGTCCGGGCCGTCGGAGTGGCCACGGCCGAGTCACGGCCGGAGCAGGGCCTGGCCTGGCCGAGGCCGTAAGGTGCCGGTTACGGCCGTAAGGTGTGCGAGTTACGGCCGTATGTGCGATCGGGTACGGCCGTACGGGCGCTGGGCATCTTCCGGACGAAGGCCGATTACGGCCGTAATGTGTGCCAGTTACGGCCGTAAGTGCCCGACACTTGCTGGGCAGATTTTTTGACGAATGCCGGTTACGGCCGTAAGGCTTGCCAAGTACGGCCGTATGGGCCGAGTTACGGCCGTAATTCACTGCCGGTTACGGCCGTAAGTGTCCGACAGTGACCGGCTATATAAGGCCTGGCAACCCGATTTTACTCATTTTCTTCACTTTTCTCGCGTCTATCGGACGGGTGCGACGGGAAATCGAGTTCTTGGCCGATTCTAATCATTTCCAAGGCATTTTGGAAGATCCTTGTTGATTATATCATCATCCAATTCGTGTTCTTCGTCGAATCAAGGTATATCTCTTGATTTTCCTTCAAGTTGACTTTTTGGGAATTTGTTCTTGATTTCGATTCTAATCCGATTTTGATACATCGGTTGGTGTAGTATGATGTTATTAATCGTGTTCTATGGGTTGTATATCCATATATCGAGTTTGTTTAACTCGATTGACGATTCGAGTGTTCTTGGGAATTATTGAACATTTAGTGTTCGATTAAATGTCCCAATGAGTTTCCCTTCGATAGTTTGTTGGGATTTCCGTTGTTTTGGTCTTGATTCTCGTCGTAACCATGTGTTATTGTTCCTTCCGGAGGTTTATAGGTGTTCGAGGATTCCGATGTTGAATCCCGTTTGGTGATTGATGATTCGTGTGGTGTTATTCTCGTAATACTCGTGGTGCTATCGCGTCCTTGATATTGTTCGGGGGTTCGGGGCTATTCGACCGCGTCCTATCCGTCGTCTCGTTGCGATCGTGATTTCGAGGCAAGTACCTTGCCCATACTTTTCTTATTTTATGGATATGATGATCGGTGATCGTCTTAGTGTGTTTGTTTGGTTGTTTGAAATGAAGTTTCAAAAGATTTCGGTTTGGCCTCGTTAAAGGCTTTCTTCCAAATGGCGTGTGTGTTTTGTGAATGGTGTGTTTTGGGAATTGATTATGATTTGGTTATTTTGAATGTTGAAGGATTTGATAATGATACTCCTATTGTTTAAGGTTATGGAATCGTGTATTCCGTATTTAATCTTGTTATGGTGTTTTGAAGAGTTTGATAATGGTGTCGAGTTAATGGCCATCTCTAGTGAGTATTCTTAATGAACTTACATTCTTAGCATATTAGTATTGCATGAGTAACGTGTGTGTGTATGCTCACTACGGGTTAGATCCGACGGGGTCTCGGTAGGGGTCCACGGAGGGGTGGATCCGCGAGCTTGCTTTTAACCACTATGGGTTAGATCCGACGGGGTCTCGGTAGGGGTCCACGGAGGGGTGGATCCGCGGTTAATTGTGGTGCATTTTGCAAATGTGTTTCGATATTGGCATTTCCGGAAATGAGTGCTTTTGAACGGTTTTCATGATTGCATGCATTGACTAAGTGTGTAAGAGGTAAGTTATTCGTTTGGCCTACTTGGCTAGGATGGCTCTAGAGTATTTTGTTGTTTGTGTTAAATCCTTTAATTGTGGATTTTGACGTTGGAAGACGAACCTTGTTGTCATTCTCGTGTACTATGAGTTGATGAGATTTGGGGCTAAAATCCCAATGGTTTTGTAAAAGTCATTTTTCGGATTTGGGGCTAAAATCCCAACGGTTTGGTAAAGGTCATTTTTCGGAAAATAAACCTTTGGGGCGGTGACCCCTTTTGTCTTTGGGATTTTGAAAAGTAGGATTTGATAATCCTAAATCATTTCCTATTAAAACTCTCGATGGCATTCTAAACCGTTTTATAAATCATTTCCATTGATTTATGATATTTCGATTTTTATATGTTTTCTCAAACTCTTGCCTCGGGAAATACTTTTCGTTTCGTTTGGATCTTTGAGGATTCCTGGTTATGGTTATTCGTGGAATGTGAATTGTATGGCTCGTATTTGCACTTTGTTCTTGCACTAGCAAAACAGTGGAGTTTTGCTAACCCCCGAGTATTCGGGGGGTGGATGTCTGTTTTTGCATTCAGGTTTTGGAGCATAACACAGGGTCGGCACGAAGGATGATGAAAGACGATCGATACTAATCACATGAGGAACCGTACTTTGTTTATTGGTTCAGTTGTACCCTATTTTTCCGCTGCTATATTTTCCCGTTGTACGGGTGTGGTTGTATTTTGACCCCTGCGTGGGCATGAGTTGTATTTGAGTTGTATGTATTTGTTGAAAGACCAAATCGGTCTACTGAGTCAGTTTTGCCTTAAAGACATGGTTGAGTTGTTACATGTCGTCACCAGCCTGGTGGATCCTTGAGGAAAGGTTCTACGGCGTGTAATATCCCTGAGTGGATTGGGGGTGTTACAGTTGTCGGGGAGAGGAGGAGAGGCAGACCGAGGAGGACGTGGGAGGAGCAGCTGAGATTAGATTTGAAGGCCTTAAACCTTTCCGAGACCATGACTGTTGATAGGTGCGCTTGGAGGCGCCAGATCAGAGTTGTGGATTCTTTTGTAGGGATCGGTGCTGTAGTTGAGAGCCTCAGGGTTGAGTTGTATCGGTTAGCTTTGACCTAGAGCATTGTATTTTTTTTACTCTTATTGTTTATTTTATTCTATTGTCTTTGCGTGTGGTGTATTTTTGACAGGGAGCTGTGCGTTGAGCCAACCTCTCTTCTGTTAGAGCAGCGTTCATCGGGAGTGAAGTAGCCAATATCCGCTTAGGTAAGTCCCATGTGGATTAAGGCATGGGCTCAGGTATGGTATCGAGCTTTTTAGAATCATATGTTTTTTTTATCACTCAATATTCACGCACTAAGTTGGCCTTCACTTGGAAATTTCTCCTTCTTGTAATAAGTAGGGCGTAGTCTGCATAAATCTTACTCTCTCTCGCCTAAGCGGGATATATTATGTATGTTTGGTTTGATTTGGTTTTAGTGTACAAAAACAAAATGATAATTGATATGTCAATTTCATATCAGTTTTATAACAATAATATATATATATATATAATAGGAAATAGATATATTCAAATACACTATAAAATGATAAAGAAAAAGTGAAACCGAAAAGGCACGGGAAAGCCCTATTCCTCTCTCCCCCAATCACCAGATCACCACTGCACCAAAAACACCCACCACGCCTAGCCCTAATCGTCCCTTCCCGAATCACCACGCTGAACCTAATTACTCCTCCGTAAATCAGATAAAACACCTTACTCGTCCCATCGTCCTGTGTCCTGTGCTTCTTGCTCGTGAACTGGTGCTCATCCATTGTCCGCATCCGATTTCTTGCTTGTTTGCTTCCTCTTTTCAATTTTTTTCTGGTAAGTAGTAGTGCACCTTTGTGTTATTATAACCTCAGGGGTAGTTTTTGAAGTTAACCAGATAGAATAGCTCATGTTATGGATCTTATTGTTAACTATTAAGAAGGTGTTAACTATTTTCGTTGGGGATGGTTTCTTTTTTCTTTTGAACTTTGAACTTTATGTTAAAATTTTAAAATTGCTTGTCAGTTATCGGATATTTTTGGGTGGTTCCAATATGTTATCGTTTATAGTCGGTTTATTTGTATTTTTCGGCTCCGTTTCGATTAGAAAAACCGAACCGGTTTTTTTGCGGTTCGGTTCTTTTTCGGATCTCAGTAAAAATATATATGAAAACTGAACCAAATATAGCCGGTTGGTTCCGCTTCTGGTTCTTCATTTTTTATAAAAATCGGACCCGATCCCAGGCCTATTGTATTTTAGTGTTAGTAGCATTTCATGTCTCTTTGTCTCTCTGTATTTCCTGGGAAACTAGGTTTCCCTCAATTGCCGGTTTGGATTTGGTTTTCTTGCTAATGATATCTTTTTCTGGTTGCTTGCTACAGTTCGGTTTTAAGCAAAATATTAAATGGTACGCAAGCAAAATATAGTAATTCTTGTGCTATAAAATTTATATTGAATTTGTGAACGATTGAAAAAGACAGAGAACACACTAAAGAGAAAAAGACACAGGTTATTGTAAGTCTTGTCGTTTCATCTAAAATTCTTCTTACCTAATTTTTTTGCGATTTGTGCTACTGGGAAGTTGCCGGTCGCCGTCTATGGGTAAGTGGGAGTGCGTAGCATTCATACTCACATCTCTATAAACAAAACTGATTGGCAGTTTGATTATGTTTCAACATCCAACCACCACAAGTTTGATAATGCTTTTTTTTTCCTTGTCCATCCCAACACCACCACCATTCTCCATTTTCCATTCTCTTATATCTCACTGCCTAACGCACATCTAAAAGTGTAACGACCCGATTTTCTAATGGTATTTTCGGAGTATTTTTAAAACATAAGAAACTTGTAGAAATTTCAAGTCGTTACGAAACATACATTTTCTAAAATATTTGCGGAACTTAAAAGGATTTCAAATCTCCAATACGATCGTAGAATATGACAGCGGAAAATAATTACTAATAAATTAATTGTTTCAGAGTAACTTGAGCGGAATTAAAAGAAATAATTATAACATTAATCATATGTCGGCCTGATCGACAACCCGTCCTCTCCATTCCGAATTAACCTGAAAATTTTACATAAAAATGGGGTGAGCTTTCTATCGCTCGTGGGAACATCACAAGTCAACAATAATCACAATACATAACGGAGGCATAGCATGAATATTTGTTATATCAACTTGAGCATGTAAACATGTGACTGCATGTAAACATATACTGATACTTGGTATGAAAAACATGTGACTGCATGTTAATCATAAACTGATACTTGGTACGAAAAACATGTGACTGCATGTTAATCGTAAATATAACATATCACCTATACAGTCCAAATAAAGCAATTAAAATTGACAAGTAATAATTCCCACCTGAAATTGAAGTGACTTGAATGCAAATGCTTGAAAGCTTATCCGAAAGTCTTATCCTTGTACTCTTGATTTTCGTAGCCTACAATTAAAAGGCGTGTATTTTATTATATAATAATTATAAAATAATCGGAATTTGGAAATAAATGTGATTGGGCTGAAGCAAGCAGATCGGGCCAAATTGAAAATGAAAGAATTGGGCTCAAGGATTAAATTATTGATGGGTTAAAAGGATTTTGGGCCAGATCTGAAAGGTTAGGAACTTGTGGGGCCAAACTGAAAGGATTTGAGACTTGAGGGCTAAAAATGGAAATTCTAGGGATATAAGGTTCTTCTCCCTGATGTGATGAGAAGTCATTTCTCATTTCTTTCTCTTGCTCAACGTATCACCGACTTCTCCCCTCCAGAAATCCTCCGCGGTCGATCCAAAAATTTCCTCTGATTCGCGAGCAGCCCAAGTCGGAGAAGGAAGAAGGCTCATACCGACTACTTCTACTGCAGACGAGGGCCTGACGGTGCGCGGCTGCGGTGGTCATGGTCCCCAGGTAGGGTGCGGCGGTGATGGGTTTTGCTCGTCGGCCAGGAGTTTGAACCGGCAGCGGAACTAGGCTGTTCTCGGACATTGGGTGATTTACGGTGGCAAATCGGTTGGGGGCTGGTAATGTCGCCGACGGATAAAAATTTTCAGGTTCGATTTTTTTTTTTTGTTCGGATTTGATTCTAGACCAGATGGGGTTTGTCTGAAATTATGACCGAGTCTGAAATCGTGCGAGTGTTTTTGGAAATATGTTTGAGTCGGTGATGAAACTGGTATGGTTCGAGCAGTGGAGATTTCTTTGGCTATCTGGCTTCAGATCAGAATTTAGAATATTGAAAAAATGTGCAATTTGAGAAAGAAAACGCCTGAAATGGAAGGAGTTTACGAAGAATTACCTGGTGTTCTGTTTTCTGGGGTGATGGAATTGGACGTGAAGTTTGATTTGAATTTCTGCTGAAATTGAGGTTTTTGTGTGTAAGAGATTTATGGTGTATGAGATTTTTGCTCTGTAACTTGAATCTTATTCTGCAGATCAGTTTCCTTTTTATATTGAATTTATTAACTACTGATTAATCCCACAATGCCACATTCCCTCCCCATGATGCCCACTCCTTCCACCGAGATTTGCAGAAAACTGTCATCCCTGATCGTGCGTGAGTATAGGAGAGAAAAGGATTTGGGCTGGAAATTAAAATGATAATTGGGCTGGGTAAAAATGATGGGAGTTGGGCTCGGGAATTAATAGTAGTTGATTATTAATTTCACTTGGTCTTGGGAATTAATATTTATTGGGCTGAACATTATAATGATTGGTTGGCCCAAAAAATATGAATGTATTAAAATTAATTAAAATGGGCTTGTGAATATTGGACTTAATGGACTTATAATATTTGGCTCGATAATTAATTAACTTGGGTCTATAGTTAAATTAGAAATTCATGAATTGGCTCACTAAATAATCATAATCCCACTTGATAATTTAAATGAATTATTATTTAATATTTACTATAGAAAATAATTAATAAATTAAGAATAATTTTCTAAATTTAGCGGGTATTACAAAAAGAAAGTCGAACATATCTACTAAAGCCTATACTCCATGACAGTGTCGTTATAATAAATAATAATATTAATAGAAGCCACCACCATTAACCAATGATTAAAACCTGCTCGAGTTTAATAATAACCAATTTCCCCTCTCGGCTAACTTCGCCTCTGATTCCTCTTTCACCTCCAAAGTGGCCTTAAGTTCGACTCACAAATGAGTCACCTGAGAAGGAGAAGAACCTTCGCTCATCTGATCCTCAGCTATATACACCAAGGTAGAGCAGCGCAAAAAACGGGGAGAAAAAAAATAAGCAAAGTAAAAAATAATAATAATAAAAAAGAGAGACAAGAACTTTTGGCCGAGGTAATTACCTTCCCGAAGTATACCATCATCAGATCTAGATTGGTATCCTTTGGGGAATACCGTAATATCTCCCTGTCCTTTTTAGGGACCACCGAGCTAAAGAAAGGCAAGAATTTTTTAAACTCTTTACACCGCAACAAGTCTCCATGCCTAGACCAGAGGTACCAGCACCTGCTTAGGAGGAGCTGGGGGACTTGGAGATCGGGCTCGCTTACCTATCTTTAGTTTTCTAGATGAGCTAATCGGACCCAGCCCAGTGGTTAGTGGTAGAGCTGAGTCAGAAGGAAGAGCTACCCGACCTTGGCCACCTTGGACCTAGAAGACTTCTGCTTCGACTTAGAAGGGCTGAGGAGGGTGCACCAATTTAGGAGCAGCGACCGCTTTATCTTTCTCAGGCTCAATAGGCTTAGCAGCATCAGATTGACAGGTCCGCATAAAACGATAAAATCACGGTCCATATATGCAAAAAAAATAAAAAAATAAAAAAATAATAAATAAAATTTTTTTAGACCTACCATTATCCGGGATGGGCGGGTAAGGATTGGAACTTAACCCCCAATGAAACAACATGTCATGAAAATGCGTCAATTCGAAGGCATTATAAGAAATGACATTCCATTCCTGAACTTTACTAATCCATCCAGCCCGGATAGAGCTACGTCTGGGGATCGAATCCTGGCTTAGAGTGGTTTGCACCCATTGTATCGGGAAACCCCAAGATTCACCAGGTGGAAGGCGAAGATAAAAGAATCTGGTCCTTCAGTCCTTCATGTTGGAAGAGAGGTGGGTAAAAAAATGGGCATCGTTTCGAGAAGTAAGATCAAAGGATCCATCAACATGTAGGAGCCACCGACCTTGTGGCAGTGATGGTGTAGCTATTTCTTGAATGAAGTTTGCCAAAGCTAGGGCCTTGATTGTTGTTCTCGGTTCATATTCCATGTCATACTCCCCCATTTCCAAAGATGGTTCGGGCATGTGAGACGGAGGCCGATTGATGCACCTGTGCTGAGGCTTGAAGAATGGGGAGCGCATCGGCTGGTGAGGGGTAGAGGAAGACCTAAACAGATGGATAAGAGTGATCGAGAATGATGAGGTTTCTTGGGATTGGAGATGTTATGGCGTTGGATAGGACGATGTGGAGGGAGAGAATTCGGATGGTTGATTTTTTTTTTAAGTACAAAACTTTCCACCTTTCACTTTTTGCCTTTTCATATGACTGTTTTATTGGAGTAGACTTGGCGTTTTCAGAGAATGATCCCCAAACATTTTGGGACTAAGGCTCTGATGTTGTTGTATAATATTTTTTTATGACAACAACTTTTAGAAGCAATCGTAATGATGCTTATAAAATATGGTGCTAGTAACTCGTAAATTCTAAAAAAAGAACTATTTTTTTCATCTAACAAACACTATCAAATTTAAAAATTAATAAAAAAAACTGATTATTTTTAAAATTAAGCAATATCAAACGGCCTTTAGTCTTCTATTACGTGGGGGAAGTATAACAAGTAATCGCCTGCCCTGCGCTTTTGTTTCTACTCGAGTCACCTGATCTCCGATCGGACCACCATCATCACCGAGCTCATCCTCCTGCTCGTCGTGGATCTCTACTTACCTGCCTCGGATAAATACGTGAAGGGAAACCACATGTAATAGAATAATTGCGAAAATTTCTACACCAGGACGGTTGTAGCAGGCCAGCTCAAGTGTAGATCTGACATTGATTCAAGCTACTGAATCTCTTATTCATTAACACGAAAAATTTCATACAAATAGAATAAATTATCTGTGCAATTTCATTAATTTCTGGTCATGCTAAACAGTAGACTGATTTATATCACTGACACTGAGTTTCAGAAAATAGCATATGCTGGGGAAACAAGTGTTTGATTCTTACCGCTTTCAGATATGTAATTAATGGAATAGATACTCTTTTATTCTCTCTTTTTGTTGTTGGATTGTTCCATAGTGATGTTCTCAGTGGCAAAAATTTAGTGTCGGCATCAACTCACAGTAGGCCTTAATGGTCCTCGCCACTGGGTATTGTACACTGGACTGAGAATTCTATAACAAAAAACTCTTCTTTTATGCAGATAAGTGAGAGGCTAGAGAAAATGCTTGGCCTTCCGCATTTTGTTGCTTCTAATGGGAGAGTGTTTTGGGGTTGGTTCTTTCTTATAACCGGCACGTTTTCGTTTGTGGGTTTTCTATATGCTGCTTTGATATCAAAGCTTCAGCCTACATCTGATTACGCAATCATCCGAGCAATACAAAACGACTGGTAATTTTTTCTCCATCTAATCATTCAAATTTAGTATTTTAAACCGTCATGGTAGTTCTGGTTTATTGTCAATTAGATTGTCTTGTTGTGGTGGAAAGTTGATTCTTCTCAAAATTGACTTTCTTGGCATGTCAATAGACGAGCTAAATATCACCACGTGAATACCAAACTTAATCAGAGAAACCTGCACTAAGGAAAGAAATGAACTTTTGACTTCGTAAATAACTAATTCTCGTTTCATCATTTTTCCCACTTTATGTTAGGAGTTGAAGAACACAACTGTTTGAGGTGACATAATATACAAGGTCAACCTTGTATGATAATATTTTTGATCATCATCTTGCAGTATTTGCATCGGTCAACAGATTCTTCACCCTTCATATTGATAATTGATAAATGGATAACTCTCATGTTATGTCATCTAACATCAAATTATTCTTACGACTTTCTCTCCGGGTTCACTTAAAACTATATAGATAGTTTGCGTGATTGATTTCCGGTGATAAGAACTCCACGTTCAGCCGCTGTAGTAGTGTATTTGTCATATTGTGGTTCCGTTTATTGCTGATATTATATTCTCGATTATTTTAGAACCGTCATTCAGTGAGTGTCAATGGTTGTCGTATTCATGTGGTTTTGGTTCCAACTTAGTTATTAGGTTGGATATTTTTATCTAACCTACAAGAAATCCCCTTTAACCCAGCAACTATCAAATCGTTGTCAAGTTTTCCCATCCAAGAGAACATCTTAAAGACACTTTCTAGAGCCAACGACAGACCACAAAATCACTTCAAGTTTTCATATTATATCAGACGAGCAACTTAATAAATTGAAAAGATTTTTTCACGACTTTTTTTTTTTTATATAATAGAGATACAAAATGTACTCTCCAGTGAGATTTCTGCAATCACCACACCAGTATTCTCCGCCACATTCAAAGACGCGTGTATCTTTGTCGCCCAAGTCTCGATTTTTCTCTGTGCCGCCTCTAATTTTGCATTGCCCCCAAATCTACATTGGCCACCACCTCGAGATCTATCTCCGCTGCCGCCTCATGCAGTGTGATCGTGTTTGACGTGATGATATGATGTGATGAAGAGAAAGATGACGATGTGATGTGATGTGATATGAGAGAGAGGACACGACTCGTGAACGTTGAACCCTAATTCTCAATTCATTTTATAATAGGACCCCAATCTCCAAATCCAGATAGTTTGTTTTTTATAATCATCACACAATGGTTAGTGAGTTTCTTTCAGTAATGCCGCACGATAACCTAATAATTTAGACTTACTGATTGGATTAAGGTGAACTCAGCATTCTAAATGCAATTATTGACATTAAGATCAAGCATACAAGTAAGTTAATAAAAAATTCGATCAATATATAATGATTCCAAATTTGAAAAATGTTAAACCTAATAACTCGATGACCTTGCATCTTATGACGTCATCGTGAACATTTTTATCTGAAATGTTTACATTATTTAACTCAAACTAAATGTAAATATCAGTATGGCTTATATAATAACGAATCTATATTTTCATCACTGAATGCAAAGAGAAATTACTTGAAATTCTGAAATCCAAGTCTTCATATTTTGAGATATTTGTGTCACTTTCGATAAATACTACTATAAAACTATGTATATGTGATTCTTAACATCTTCAAAAGTATTTAATTCTTTCATTTTTTTTTTAGGATTTTTTCAATATTCTCAGGCTTTTTAGTTTGTAGTTTTTTTTTTCCAAGGTTTTTTTTTTCATAGTTTTTTAGTTTTTTTTTTTTTTTGAGTTTTCTATTTTTCTAAAATCATCTTATTTTAAAATGTAGTTTAAAAGGACCATCCCAGGGGTCAAGATCGGCCAGATGATCTGACAGGAGTGTGCCTTTGCTCTAATAGAAATGATAATATTGTGTGGCTGCAGGTATTACTGCTTTTTGGTGCCTTTGACGCTTCCGATCCTCATCGTTGCAGTTTATTTTCATTGGCTGAGCATGAAATTGTTCAAGCATGCATGATCTTACTTCCGTAGGCTTCTGTTGGCAACCAATGTGAGAAATAATGGTACATCTTTCCTTATCTTTCTCCATTATTGTTACACAAAAATAACAATGTTTTTCCAGTCATATCTACTGTTTTCCTTTAAAATGAAGCAAAAGTATAGAAAAAAATGAAATATCTTCCAGTTGAATGTTGAACTTGCAATATAATAAAAAGTCGGAGACTTGGAAATACTTGAAACCTTGTCAAGCGAATTTCTCCTTTTTCCCTTTTACAAATTTCCCATAAACTGTCTATGGCCCAATCATGGGCATAGGGGTGTAAATGAACTGAGCGTTCGTGAAACAATCGCGAAAACGTCCGGTCAACATTCAGTTCGTGTTCAGTTCGGTCAAACTCGAACAGTTTCCGAACATGTTCGTTACATACGCGAACAGAACACGAACAAAATAATATATGTTCATTAGTTAGTTCGTGAACAAAGGCTCTTTTTTATTTTTTGGATTATTATTGCTTGTACTTTGGGCTTTTTTATATTTTGGAACACAAACGAACAAACGATCAAAACAAACCAAACTTTATCAAACACGAACAAGTGATTTGCATTTTTATCAAACACGAACATGTACCGAGCGAACCGAACGGGGATCTTAACGAACGTTCGTTCGTTAAGAGGTCATCGTTCGGTTCGAAATTCACCCCTACATGGGCATTGCACCACAATATATCCTATGTCCATACCTTTTTTTTTCCTTTTTCACTCGGGGAAAAAAGAGGACTAGTTTAGAATAAATTTTCTTTTTGCATAAGCTGACCTGTCATCCAAATTTTCTAAATGGCGCAAAAGCAGTTTGAATCTTGCACACCGTACCAAGCACAAGCACCAGGTTCACCATTTGTAAATCTGGAAGTTAGAGTACCCGAGTGGGTTTGGATCAACACACGTGCTTGTGTGCGCATGATCCGTAGTTGTTAAAGGCGCACCCTTAGGCACAAGGCGCACACATAAAAAGGCAAATCGCCTTTTGTAAGAGAAGGTTTGACTATTCCATTCAGGAAACTTTTTTTGTTCTGAGAAGGTTTTTTTGTTCTGAGAAGGTTTTGTGCTTGTATTAGTTAATCCTCTATTATTTTTTAATATACAATCTCTCTATGTGATGTATCATGGCTATTGAAGTATGGTTTCTGCACTATAGCGATCATTAGTGTTCGTAATTAGTCTTCCACTTTTGATGTAATGTATTAGTGGATAATTTCATGACATAATAGTATGGGAGCGGTTTTGTCAGTAGGAAAAATTATCAAATTACTGGATTACCTTGTCAGAAAAAGAAATTATGGCCGTTGGTTGCTGGTCGGCCACCGGTGCTTAGGTCGACTAGTGGCCAAACAAAAAAAAGTTAAATAAGATAAACTGAAAAAAAATGAAAAAAAAGGCTCGTTGGAGGTCGTCCCTAGTGGTCTGCAGTCGGCATCCTCGCCGGAGACAACACAACATCTAAGCCTTAGTCCCAAAATGATTTGGGTCGGCTAACATGAATCAAAGAAAAATTGTAAAAAAAGTCGTCGTCAGAGGCCTGTTGGCAGCCTCATTGGAGATCAGGCCGGTAAGGTGGTTGGAAAAAAAGGAAACCCGTCGTGAAGCAGGCTTCTGCCAAAAAAAAAAATAGTCGGAAAAAATCTGTCCGACTGATGGAGGTCTGCTAGCGGCGGAAAATTGGCGGCCAAAAAAGAAATTGGCCGGTCGGCTGCCGGTGACTCGCTAGACGTCCGCCGGAGAATATTGTCTTGAGTGATTTTTTTTTTTGAGTACTAGGTCGTCTGTTCTACTTAATATTTTAATAGTACTTTTGAAAATTTATCATTGTTAAACATTTGATATTATTAAATCTTTATATATATGAAGAGAATATAGTGATTTCTTAGGGAGAATTCCCGCCTAAATGTAGTTGGAATCTTTAGGTGGTTTTAATTGGTGCAAACAATATGGTAATTTCTCAAAAATCCCTGCATTACATGTAAATGCGAGTGGTATTACAAATAACTGCCAGAAGCAAACTGTCGTCCAAATTACACAGCCTCTTAACTGCTTTATAGATAAAACTGTCGTCCAAATTACACAGTAAACTGCCGCTTTGATAAAACTGTAGGGGATATTGGCGCCATCAGAAATCGCTCTTTTGCGGTTTAGTGGGTGCACATTCTCCACTACTCCAGTCTTTCAATACAAATAACCGATATATACTACTGGGAAACAATATAAAAGGAGGCTCCTGGAAAGGATTATACACCTCATTCCACTTTTTCTATAGTATCAGAAGATACGTCTTCCCTTAAAATATTAACAAAACACAGAAAAAATGCCGATGTGGAGCAACATCAGAGATCTGAAACCAAGAAATTTTGGTTGGAACATGAGATTACGGCTGGTCAGATCATACGATGTACTTGATTTTGCTGGAAAAGACATAAAAACAGTCGAATGTGTATTCCACGATGAAACAGTAAGATTATTCTATTATTGTAATTACATTTACTTATTATTCATGTCTTAATTTTACTTGCTGCAACATGATTTAAATTCTATCTATTTACAGGGAGACAGAATCCATGCTCAAATAAAAAAACCATGGGTTTCGAAGCATAAGCCCATGCTGGAGGAAGGAAAATTATACAGAATGTCAAAATTTTTGGTTGCCTTAAATGACATGGCATATCCAACAACCGATGCACCATTCATGATCAACATTTGCGGATCAACTCTAATATATGAAGATCCGAAAGAAGATTTCCCAAATTTAAGATTTGTGCTTAAAAGCTTTGCAGATTTCGAGACAAACACAAACATCGTCACAGGAAAACTTTACGGTACTACCCAAGTTAGAAATTTCGGTCTCTAAAAATATTTTTCTATATTCCATCATTGATTATTTTCGAAACAATGTAGATATTATGGGACTGGTCGTTAACTTTTCCGAACCGAAGGAGTTTACTAATAAGAATGGTCGTCGATCTAAGTTTTCTGACATAATTCTGGAGGACACCGAGTATGAATTAATTTTAGTGTTAAACTATAATTTGCAACCTTATAATTCATTTTACTAATCCTCTACTTATCCAATGTAGGTCACGCAGACTTTGCCATACCCTATGGGGGACTCAAGTGGATCAAATGCAGTCATATATAAAACAAAATGGAAGGGAGATGGTCAGTTGCCTGATACAATTATGCAAAACTAAGATGTTCAACGAAAAGTACACTACTTCAGATCAATGGCGTGTAACACAAATGTTCATCAACGAAGACTGGGAGATTTTCTCGAGTTTCAAAACAAGGTATTGATATTTCTACAACATATAAACTTTGTATTGTCTTTTAATTATGATTGAAATTAACAGGCTGGCTGAGGTTAACAAAACCAATATCGAATGCACTGTTTCTGCATCCACTGGTGGTCCAATGGATATTGCCGAGGAATGTCATCTTTTCAGAACTATTGAAGAGATTTTTGAAGATAAAGGGGTAAAAAAGTTAATTTTTCGAGGATAAATGGGTAAAAACGTTGAGGATTTTCAACTGTGAAAGATGACATTTTTGACAATTACTTTATAAATGTTGTAGAATAAAAGGTGGGGTTCTTACTGGATATGTGCTACCATCAAATCCATTGGCAAGTACGGGAGGAAAAACAAATGGTATTTCACAGAATGCAACACATGCAAAAAGGGGGTGCATGATCTAGATCCTGGGTACTACTGTCTTGAGTGCGACAAAGAAGTTTGTGCGACATCAAAAAGGTCAACTATTTACATACTACAACATCAAACAGTAACTCTGTCCTGAACTATTTTTTTATTTCAGATATAGACTATTTATGAAAGTGTCAGATTCCACTGCAAGTGCAGAGGTCATAGTGTGGGACAAGCATTGTGCTGAAGTGATTGGTAGAACAGTTTCTGAGTTAATGGAAGATCTGATTAAAAAGGTAAACAATGATATTCACCAATTCATTTAATCAAATCTCTATATATACTTAGAGTTGTTTGTTTATTGTTACACAGGACGACAATCTAGACGATATTCCCGAGCAGATCAAATATTTGCTTCTCAACAGAAAAATGCTATTCAAAATTCAGATAAAGCCAGACGAGAACTATAATTATACAGAATCGTTTGGAGTAAAGAACCTCATCACCGATAGAGCCAAAGTATCAGAATACGATGGTTTTTTCAGTAGAAACAAACAAGAATCGGATGTTTACACTATCGGTGAAAGTGAAGTCAGAAGCAATTCACATAAGAGTGTAAGAACTTAAACTAGAAAATAAAGATATCATACTGATTATCTAATGTTGCTAAATTTTTTAAATAAATCGATCCAGGAAATTGTTTCGGACGAGGAAGTCAGCCCTCCTAAGAAGGCCAAAGGCAAAGAGAAAGCTGATGAAGGCATGGATTGTAAGACCATAAAGCATAAACTTTATGATGAAATGTCTGCCACGCGGCCGAGGAGAAAAACAAAGGGCATTGCAATCAAGGAAGAGAAGACGGACAGTCCTTGATCGAGTTTCCGTATTTTTTATGTTGCTTATATTTATTTTTTTAAACAATGTTTTCATGCATTTTATTCTCAGACTGTCACTTCGTTCAGTTGAATTTTTTTTAAACGATGTTTCATGCATTTTATTCTAAGGCTTTCACTTCGTCTATAAAAAAGGTCAACTATTTACATACTATAATACCCATTATTATACTCGGCAGTTTTATAAAACTATTTAATTACAATAATATATTCAAATAGAAATATGTTCATATAAAGATATAGATAATAAAGGGCAGTTAATTTAAAGAAAGTGCTGTCAAGTAAATGGGCAGTTAATAAAGATAATGGGCAGTTGCAATAACTACCGATTTTCAACTATAAAGCAGACCATATGTTGAATAGATCAGGGTATCCTCTCTGAAATACGATTTATAGTAAGATAAAGTTGTGCAGGGTATCCTCTCAAATACGATTTATAGTAAGTATTTTCAAATTAAATTTAAAACTTTTCCTATTATTCAAACTATTTCTGTTCTTTTTTGTTAGAAAATTTGTGTTTTTATGAAGAGATCAGGGTTCAACAGAAAACCCCGAGGCATTCAGAAGCATGAAAAAGATAACTAAATCCACAACCATCAACGGCAAACGACAGAAGTAGGCTGAAAATTTTTTCAGGTACAATATGGAGATATACTTAATTATACCCAATAAATTAAATGTCGATTATTATATAGATAATATAGATAACATTAATATAGATATAGATATAGATAATCAAGGGCAGTTAATTTAAAGAAAGTGTTGTCAAGTTAATGGGCAGTTAATAAAGATAATGGGCAGTTGCAATAACTACCGATTTTCAACTATAAAGCAGACCATATGTTGAATAGATCAGGGTATCCTCTCTGAAATACGATTTATAGTAAGATAAAGTTGTGCAGGGTATCCTCTCTCAAATACGATTTATGGTAAGTATTTTAAAATTAAATTAAAAACTTTTACTATTATTCAAACTATTTCTGTTCTTTTTTGCTAGAAAATTTGTGTTTTTATGAAGAGATCAGGGTTCAACAGATAACTCCGACGCATTCAGAAGCATGAAAAAGATAACTAAATCCACAACCATCAACTAAGCAGCGAAGCGGTGAAAATTTTTCAGGTACGATATGGAGATATACTTAATCATACCTTGAGATCTATTTTTTTCTGCTGATATTTCATTATAATTTTGTCATGAAACTCTTCTGAGGTGATTATCTACAAGAAAAAATTAGAACATAAGTTAATGAATAATTAACACATATTAATATATAAATTTGCAAAATTCATTTTACAATGATAAGTAAACTTACCTTTATCTTGAGATTTTTAATACTTCAATTTTAACGCTGCTCAGTGTATTACCCCCAAAACTTTAACTGCAGACAGTAATTGTAATATATGAAGTTATCAGATCACTAATGGCAGACATTAAACATATGATGAACATAGTTGTTCAGGAACTAACCAATTTTATAAGTGTTAAGCTTAGATCCCTTCACTTTAACACTATACTTCCACTTCTTCGCTCTACATCCTGTATGCCGTTCCCACTGATTGAGCCCAAACTTTGTCTCGCCGACTCGATTTGATTTTTGAGATTAAAACCCGTTTAAGTTAAAACTGGGATCCTCAAGCTCCTGACAAAGATCCGAGGGACACTTTCGGTCCTGGCAGCGCAGGATTAGTGCTGTTTTGGATTTTAAGGTTTTAATTTGTTTGGGTTTTAATTAATAAGGAAACAAGAGTCTTGCCCGAAAACTGAATCCAACCAGATAACACAGAAATAGGCTGTGGCAAGCAAACCGATAACAAACAGTTTAAGGATAGCAAATGACAATAACCGAAGCTAGCAGCAATAGTAATAGATGAGGTTCAAGCGATTGAGGCCGTTCCCACTGATTGAGCCCAAACTTTGTGACATATTCATGAGGCTGTTTCCACTGATTGAGCAGAAAAAACATATAAAATTCATATATATAAAAAAGTGTCGATATATATATAACTGTTGATATGTTTTAATTAATATGAATTTTAATACATGAATTTTATTCCTGTATGCCGTTCCCACTGATTGAGCCCATACTTTGTTCCGCCGACTCGATTTGATTTTTGAGATTAAAACCCGTTTAAATTAAAACCGGGATCCTCAAGCTCCTGACAAAGATCCGAGGGACACTTTCGGTCCTGGCAGCGCAGGATTAGTGCTGTTTTGGATTTTAAGGTTTTAATTTGTTTGGGTTTTAATTAATAAGGAAACAAGAGTCTTGCCCGAAAACTGAATCCAACCAGATAACACAGAAATAGGCTGTGGCAAGCAAACCGATGACAAACAGTTTAAGGATAGCAAATGACAATAACCGAAGCTAGCAGCAATAGTAATAGATGAGGTTCAAGCGATTGAGGCCGTTCCCACTGATTGAGCCCAAACTTTGTGACATATTCATGAGGCTGTTCCCACTGATTGAGCAGAAAAAACATATAAAATTCATATATATAAAAAAGTGTCGATATATATATAACTGTTGATATGTTTTAATTAATATGAATTTTAATACATGATTTTTTTCTTGTATGCCGTTCCCACTGATTGAGCCCATACTTTGTTCCGCCGACTCGATTTGATTTTTGAGATTAAAACCCGTTTAAATTAAAACCGGGATCCTCAAGCTCCTGACAAAGATCCGAGGGACACTTTCGATCCTGGCAGCGCAGGATTAGTGCTGTTTTGGATTTTAAGGTTTTAATTTGTTTGGGTTTTAATTAATAAGGAAACAAGAGTCTTGCCCGAAAACTGAATCCAACCAGATAACACGTAAATAGGTGGGCAAGCAAACCGATAACAAACAGTTTAAGGATAGCAAATGACAATAACCGAAGCTAGCAGCAATAGTAATAGATGAGGTTCAAGCGATTGAGGCCGTTCCCACTGATTGAGCCCAAACTTTGTGACATATTCATGAGGCTGTTCCCACTGATTGAGCAGAAAAAACATATAAAATTCATATATATAAAAAAGTGTCGATATATATATATATATATATATATATATATATATATATATATATATATATATATATATATATATATATATATATATATATATAACTGTTGATATGTTTTAATTAATATGAATTTTAATAAATGATTTTTTTCCGTATGCCGTTCCCACCGATTGAGCCCATACTTTGTTCCGCCGACTCGATTTGATTTTTGAGATTAAAACCCGTTTAAATTAAAACCGGGATCCTCAAGCTCGACAAAGATCCGAGGACACTTTCGGTCTGGCGGTAGCAGGATTAGTGCTGTTTTGGATTTTAAGGTTTTAATTTGTTTGGGTTTTAATTAATAAGGAAACAAGAGTCGCCCGAAAACTGAATCCAACCAGATAACACAGAAATAGGCCGCGACAAGCAAACCGATAACAAACAGTTTAAGGATAGCAAATGACAATAGAACCGAATCTAGCAGCAATAGTAAAAGATGAGGTTCAACCGATACCGTTCATAAGGCCGTTTCCACTGATTAAGCCCAAAATTTTTGGTACCGTATGAACCAGACATACATTAAATAAAATTTTTACATCAGAATAAAAAAAATCAAATAAATAAAAAAAATATGTCATGCGGCATATCGAGCTCGATTTTGGAAAAAATATTAAGGGGGGAGCTAAAATTAAATCTGTAATGAAGATGTATTAGAGTAGTAATAATACAAATTATCATATATGAAACAATTATTTTCAAAAAATAATAAAATGCTTCAGATCCAAAAATATTTCTTAAGATTCCAAAACAATCGGGAGAAAAAAATATTGACAACTGGGTTAAAAGAAAAATATAATAGAAAGCCTTAATGAACCTTTCAAAGTGAAACCTTTCTATTCAAATCTGCCAATAATCTCTCCAACCTGAAATAGAAATCAAATGGTATCAGGAAATTGAAAATCAGGAAAAAAAAGTCAAAGCGAATCTATGCCTAAAAATTTTTCCAGTACCATCCCAATTTAAATCAACTATAAAAAAATATTATCATCTTCTTCACAATTATTCGATTTCTAAAAGATTAAAAACAAAAACAATAGGCCTGATGAAATAAAATTATTCCTTCGATGAAGGATTAGACGTCTGTTGAAAACAAACAGTGGGGGGTAATGTAAGAAGTGAATACGAATCAGGAGGGCGAGATCTGGGCGGTGGAAGGTGAAAGACTCCTCACTTTAGGAGCTGGGAGGGCTTGCGGCGGAAGGTGAAGGGAGTCGGCGAAAAAAAACCCTTCATTTTAGGGTTTCAGCTGAAATGGGTAGAAGTGTGGTTTACCTTTCTTTTCAAATCTGCCAATAATCTCTCCAACCTGAAACAGAAATCAAATGGTATCAGGAAAATGAAAATCAGAAAAAAAAGGTAAAATCGAATCTATGTCACAATTTTCCAGTATCATCCCAATTTAAATCAACTATAAAAAAATATTATCTTCTTCTTCTTCACTTTTATTCGATTTTGTAGTTGACTCCTTGTGGATGTTGTAGTCGGCGAGCGTGCGGCCGTCCTCAAGCTGCTTTCCGGCGAAGATGAGACGCTGCTGATCCGGAGGAATGCCTTCCTTATCCTGGATCTTACTCTTGACGTTGTCGATTGTGTAGGAGGATTCAACCTCAAGGGTGATGGTCTTACCCGTTAGGGTTTTGACGACTATCTGCATCCTCGCGGCGGAGAATGTGCGAGAAACCAAATGAGACTGCGAAGCCTTAAATTGTGGTCGCTATTTATATTGATTTTTAGGGTTTGGTGGTCTGCATGGGCCGGGAGCAACATTTGGGCTTCTCATTTGTTTATCAACTTAGTTAAAAGTCCAAACCCAGATATTTTAGAAATTCTCTTATGAGAAAAAATCCTTGATAATTAAAGTAAAATCCACATGTTAAATCATCACTTAGTCACCCACTCTACTTTAAGAGTAATTTTTCAATACTTTAATTTCATCTTAATAAAATAATTCACTTTTTAAAATAAAAATATTATAATATTCGAAATTTGAATAATATTTTTAAATAGATATTTTTATTATATAAATGAAAATAGTAGCTTATGAAATAAACAATTGCGATAATATCTATATGAAACAGAACGGTTCATTTGTTTAATTTATTAGAAACAAAAATTGTGCTATAATCATAATGGACTCTTAATGTGAAACGGGCGGAATAGTTTTTACGAAAAAAAGGAACTTCTCTTTAAGATTAATTGATAGTGCTGAAAATAATATCTAATTTTTATTTTTCTTTATGTAGCAAGTACAGTTTCCACTGAAATGATTAGCCATGATGGTTGTTCAAGTAGTTACGTTGCAAGTGAAAATGCTCCTCATTATTCCGGTATATTGGATTTAGTCTTTATATATCAATTTTATTAATTATCAATATATAAGTGATACTCTTAATTGATTTTTCTTACAAAAAAAATAGCAAGTGGAGCTGTTAATGAGGCTGGTGTTGCAAGTACCAATATTGCGAGTAGAAGTGTTAATCTTTGTTCCGGTATGCCAATTTTCAATAATTAGTAAATTATTATATTTTCCGTAGTTGTTTTCTTTTATTTGTATTTGTATGCACCTATAATGAAATAATATATCTGATTGTTTTATCTATTGTAGGTCGTGATGACAATATAGATACTACAAGTAAAAGAAAAAAACATGTGAGCAGAAATATTAATCGAGCTATAAATAGTAATGGATCATCAAAGCATGTTGGTATGTTTAATGACTTTTAATTCATAAAGTCATACTTGCAAACATTATTATAATATATGCAGTTCCGTTATTACATTTTTCATTATGAATAAATAAATATGTATTTAGATGTATTAATTATTATTTTTTTACATTCAGAATATTGGGACATTGGCGATCCGTCACATAATTGTAGATATTGTGGTGCTTTGTTCTGGTGTGAGGAAAGATTATCTACCTCCTCAAAGATAAAGCCCGTGTATTCTGGATGTTGCGGAAGGGATGGAAAAATACAGCTCCCCAAATTGAACAACCCTCCTGAAATATTGCAACAACTATTACATGGAGACAGTGATAAAAGCAAACATTTTCGTGATAATATTCGATCATACAATAGCATGTTCTCATTTACATCCATTGGAGCAAAAATAGATACGAGTATTAATCAGGGTAAATCACCTCCGATCATTAAGATGCAAGGGCAAAATTACCACTTAATGGGCAGTCATCGCCACCGGATGGTGATGCACCAAAGTTTGCTCGGCTTTACATCTACGATCTTGAAACGAGGTGGCAAATGAATAAATGCCGTTAGGTACTTTTATAATTCTTTTTTTATTTTTAGTTATGTACTTCAATTTATGTGATGAGATAAAATTTCTTCTTTCAACTAATGTTTTTATTTATATTTTAAATGCGTAGGAAAAATAGTGAGTCTAATGATCTTCATTCGGAAATAGTTCATGAACTGAAGACTATGTTGGATGAGAACAATGTGTTGGTCAAGTCGTTTAGGATGGCGAAAGAGAGTGTTGGATGATAGAAGTTCGGACATTGTCAAAATTGATTGGGAAGCGAGGTAAGGATGGAAGAACATATAATTTACCATCGTTGTCAAGTTCTTTGCATTAATTGTTGGAGATTTTGATCGAGTAGATGGGGATAGAGATATTTTGGTTGAGACACGATCGGGAAAGTTGGACCGCATCAACGAAATGAATGCGGCTTACCTTGCATTGCAATATCCTCTTCTTTTTCCGTACGGTGAGGATGGTTACCGCGAGGATATAGAATTTGCCGAAGGTAAGGCATGCGAAGGGGAGGAAAACATTAGCCGAGAGAATTTTTCGCCTACCGTATGCATGACAGGATGATGAGGCAACTACATTATTGCACTCTAGGAAACTATTCCAACAATTTTTGGTTGATGCATTTACAAGCTGTTGAGTCGGCCAAGAACAAGGTGGGTCCGTCAAAATCGGCAGCGATTGAGGGCGCAATTGTACAAAGGTCTTCAAGATGCATATCTGCGTGGTGAAACAGATGCTTACGCACAAGGAAAACGCATCATATTGCCCTCTTCATTCTTGGTGGGCCTAGAAACATGATACAAAATTATCAAGATGCCATGGCTATATGCGGATGGGTGGATATCCCGATCTATTCATCACGTTTACTCCGCAACTCAAAATGGCACGAGATCACTAGGTTTTTAGATAAAAGAAACTTGAAACTGAAGACCGTCCCGACATAGTATGTAGGGTATTTAAAATGAAGTTGGACGAGTTGATGAATGATATTCAGAAGAAAAACATATTCGGTGAAGTAAAGGCAGGTAATCTTTTAAATTTAATTATTTTATTATTTTATACCATACTGTTGATGTAAAATTTGATATACTTTATATTTGTCGATTTGTCTATTTTTAACTATGTTATGTTTTGTAAATTTCAGTTGTCTACACCATCGAGTTTCAAAAACGTGGGTTGCCACATGCGCACATATTGGTATTTCTATGTAAAAAAGATGGATTTGGAACAGCTACGACGATCGACGATGTTATCTCTGCAGAGTTACCCGATCAGAAGAGTGAACCTGAGTACCACGCTTCTGTTATCGAGTACATGATTCATGGCCCATGCGGAGCGGCTAACAAGTCAGCTCCATGCATGTTTGATGGAAAATGTACAAAGTATTTCCCTAAGAATTATGTCGAAGAGACTACAATTGATGAGGAAGGATACCCAACATATAGACGAAGAGATGATGGACGGTTTGTTATGAAGAATGGCGTTCCGCTCGACAACAGATACGTTGTACCCCACAATCGTTATCTACTACTCAAGAATGGAGCCCATTTGAACGTTGAGTGGTGCAATCAGTCAAGAGCAATAAAGTATCTTTTTAAATACATAAACAAAGGAAATGATCATGTGACTGCATCATTTTACAAAAGCTCGCCAAATTTTAATTCTGCAGAACATATTGACGAGGTCAACCAGTACTATGACTGCAGATATGTTTCTTCATGTGAGGCGGCATGGAGACTTCTTGGATTTGAGCTTCATTACAGGGATCCACCCGTTGAACGCCTCACTTTTCATCTCCCTGACGAACAAACTGTTGTTTTTAGCGATAAAGATGAAATAGCTACTGTGCTAGCAAAACCTACTGTGAACCAAAGCCAATTTATAGCTTGGTTCGAGGCCAATGATAGGTATGATTGGGCAAACAATCTTACGTATGAGGAATTTCCACAGTATTTTGTTTGGATTCAAAAGGACCGAATATGGAAGCCACGGAGAAGGAAAAGAACAGTTATTGGACGTGTGATTTTTGTTCCTCCAGGATGTGGAGATATGTACTACTTGAGGCTAATGATTAACATTGTTCGCGGTGCGAAATGCTATAAGGATTTGATGAAAGTCAATGGTATCCAGTACGATACCCTACGTGATGCATGCTATGCATTGGGTTTGTTGACCGACGATAAAGAATATATTGATGCCATCGTAGAGGCAAGTCAGTTTGCTTCTGCGCATTCGATGCGGCTATTATTTGCTACATTGCTTTCATCAAATTGTATCAGCCGACCTGAACATGTTTGGGAAGCCTGTTGGGAGTACTTAGCTGAGGATGTTCTAGATAAACAATGCAAATTGGCCCGTCAAAGAGGTATGTTTAATCTATTTTGTATGTTAGACTTTACAATTCATTATATTTCTTCAAAATTTTCATTCTTAAAGAAAAAAATAGTATTCACATAAAGAATATTGATTTTTATTTTAGATTTACGTCTGACCGAAGAAGATATTAGAAATTACACGTTGGTAGAGATCGAGAAGCTTTTGCAGGCTGGTGGAAAAAGTTTGAAAGATTTTCATCCAATGCCAATACCAGACAGTCGCTACTTCAATGGATCACGTAATAGATTGGTACTTGACGAGCTAAGATATGATCCAATAGCTCTCTCATTAGAGCATGATAATCTACTACAAAGCATGAATATCGACCAACGTCATGTTTACGATGTGATAATGTCTTCAATTAATGATAACAAAGGGGGAATTTTCTTCATATATGGCTATGGTGGCACTGGAAAGACCTTTGTGTGGAGGACATTATCATCATGTTTGAGGTCGCAAGGAGAAATAGTTTTAAATGTCGCATCAAGCGGTATTGCTTCTCTTTTACTACCTGGTGGAAGAACAGCTCATTCAAGATTTTCCATTCCATTCGAGATTAACGGCGAATCGACATGTAATATCAAACTCGGAAGTCATCTCGCTGAATTGTTAATGAAAACAAAACTTATCATATGGGATGAGGCACCAATGATGCACAGACACTGTTTTGAGGCCCTGGACACTTCCTTGAAGGACATAATGAAGAATATTGATCCGGCTAATCAGAAAAAACCTTTTGGAGGTAAGATCGTTGTGTTTGGTGGTGATTTTCGTCAAATATTGCCCGTAATTCCAAAAGCTCGAAGACCTGATATTGTTGGTGCTGCCATCAATTCATCTCCACTGTGGAAACACTGTAAGGTTCTTCGACTGACCAAGAATATGAGGTTGCAAAATACATCATCAGTACAGGAAATGGAAGAGCTACAACGTTTTTCCGAATGGATTGCCAACATTGGTGATGGTGTTATTGGAGAACATGACGAAGAAGGAATTACCGTTGACATTCCTCATGATTTTTTGATACAAGACTTCGATGATCCTATTCAAGCAATTGTTGAGAGCACATATCCATCCTCTGGCATTTACACTGAAGATTCGTCTTACTTTAAAGAAAGGGCGATTTTGGCGCCTACACTTGACGTCGTTGATGAAGTGAATCAATACATGAACGCACAATTAGCTGGAGATGGACGCTTATATTTAAGTTCGGACGAACCATGTCATTCAAACAATACTACTGATGTCATAAATGCACTTCATACAACTGAGTTTTTAAATGAAATCAGATCTTCAGGGGTTCCAAACCATGAACTTAATTTAAAAGTAGGTACTCCGGTAATGTTGCTACGAAATGTTGACCATTCAATTGGACTATGTAATGGTACCAGAATGGTCGTCACAAAGCTTGGGAACCATGTCATTGAAGCTGAGATTTTAACAGGAAGTAACGCAGGACATCGAGCACTAATTCCTAGAATGTCGTTGACACCTTCTGATTCTAGGTTACCAGTCAAATTCACAAGAAGGCAATATCCCTTGATTGTGTCATTTGCGATGACCATAAATAAGAGTCAAGGTCAATCTTTGACTCATGTTGGACTATTTCTAAGGAAACCGGTTTTTTGTCACGGTCAACTATATGTGGCTTTGTCAAGGGTTACTCATCCAAAGGGTCTCAAGATCTTGATATGCGACAAAGAGAACAACAAATCTACCACAACAAGAAATGTCGTCTATAGGGAGGTCTTCCGCAATTTGTAAAAATCGTTATTTTCATTTATCTCGGATAATATTAAATATATTGCATTGTGTTATATTGATCTTAATGTTTTTTCTGTTCATTATTTAAACTCTTTCGGTGTGCAAATATTTCAACTATTTACAGAATTTAAATTAAAATCCGTGCATCGCACAGCGGGGTATTACTAGTTTAACATGAAGAGAAGAGGTAAAATGGTTTTTTAGGTGAACACTATTAAATAAACAAACACTGTCCTTTATAGTATAGCCTAATGGTGCCATAATTTGATCAAAATTATTTAAAATTGCTAGATTACCTTGCTGGAAAAAAAATATGTTGATTGTCGGAGATTGAAAAATTGCCAATTACTGGAAGTTCGACGGGGGACGATAGGATCCCATCAGTGAACAGGTCGGCAGACGGCAGTAAAAAGAAAAATGCCTGGTCGCTATAAGTCCAGCGGGGGTTGTAAGGTGCTCCAACGGAGGACAGTCCAGGAAACGGCCGCAAAAAAAAAAAAAAAAAGATCACTTGCTCGGTCGATGGAGGATGTTACAATACTGTACATGGTTTTATCTCTTAGTTACAATAGTAAACTATTGAATCATATCGAGATGACAAGCAGTTACACACAATCTCACAAGTTAACCCTGGATTGACCTCATTACACATTCTTTCCATTTCGATTGTTTAACTGCCAAACTATAAGTGGAACTTCAAATCAAATCTTTACTAACAACAACTTTGCATTTAAATGTTCAACAAATCTTCATAACGCAACAATGAAAACACTGGTAAATTCATAAATCAAATTCTTCGTATCCATTTGTAAATCAATTCCCACCAAAATACTGTTAATTTCGAACTAACTTCCCCCCCCCCCTATATCGTCTGATTGCGAGTAATAATACTCTCTTTCCCACTTTTCGGGGTTTTCATTTTTTTCAATGATTAAGGATTGTATATTTAGAACCTAATCTTTCCAATTTTATCGCTGACCTATTAAATTTCCAGTTCCCCATTCTTTTTTTTTCAATTTCTAAAATATATTTCACATTTAAATATTATTCATCATTATAATTAAATTACACTTGAATAAATTATTGTACCTCATAAAAAACACCATATTATTGTTGTTTTCTATTTATGTTAGACAATGAATTTTCGACCTCATTTCAATCTGAGATGCTACTTTCAACCCGTTTCACCCAGGGGTGTCATTCTCGATCCATTTCACTTCGGGACGTCACTTTCGACAGTTTCTGCCCAGGGACATTAGTTTCGACCTGTTTCGTTCCGGAATGTCATTTTCGTCCCGTATGGTCTCAAGACGTCATTTTCGACTCATTATGTTGTAGGATGTCATTTTTGACTTGTTTCGACCTAGGACAACACTGAATGTTATTTTCAAATTTTTCGCCCCTGGGGCATTATTGTCGACCTGCTTCCGGCCCCAGGTCATTTTCGACTCGTTTCGACCTAGGATAACCTGCTACGTCATCGAATGTTATTTTTCGATTGTTTTCGCTCCTCGGGACATTATTTTTGGCCAGTTTCTGAGGATGCCATCTTCAAATGTTCTCTCAGGATATTATTTTCGACCTCTATTTGTTCTGGGATGCTATTTTCAGCCTGTTTCGCAATGCGACATCTTTTTTCACCAGTTTAGTCCCGAGATAATATTTTCGATCTCTTTTTCCATGGGACATTATTTTCCACCCGTTTCGCACCGAGGCGTTGTTTTCAACCCGCTTAGCTTCGGAATGACATTTTTGACCCGGGATGACATAGGACGTTATTTTCGACCCATTCTGCTCCAGGAAGACGTGTCAACCAGTTTTGTCATTGTTGAATATGACGTCTAAGAGTATTCCTTGGTATTCTGCTATATACCGGTTGCATTAAAGTCCTAGTCATATGTTCTAAATTTTCACTTTCACCATGACTTAAAGGCAATTCATCAAGAGTAACATATTTAGCAAATCCATCAATTAATTTTTTTTGGTTGTAAACGAAAGGCATACCTCCACCGGGCGCTTTTAAGAAATAGCCGGATAGTTGAGATTGATCATCCGAATGTTCTTGATCATGATTATCCTTATTCAAACCGTGGTCATTTGCCAAATGACGAGCTAGTATTCCGATTCCGGTACCAATCTTCCATGAAAAAGTAGTAGTTTTCTTTTGATTTTTGCATACAAGACAAATCATTTTATAATGCATTGGTACGGTACCGAGAGTCCTCTCATAAAATGCCCAAATCCATGATTTTGATTTTGATTTGAAGCTTCGGCCGTAGGCTCGTATGGAGGTGGCATGACGGTAGAGTTTTGAGAGAGATTGTGAACTAATAACAATTTATAATAATAACTACTAAATAAATAAACTCTAGTAAACATAAAAAAATAATACAAAGTAGAAATAGTAAACTTACCGAAATGCAAGTTGGTATCATTGTTGCCGGTTCCTTCATGATGAACGCTCCTCGATCCGTTCGTCATAGTAATTTTTTCAATAAAGATAGATTTAGATTAATATAATTATATAAAGTTACTTAACAAAAAATAATAATAGAAAATTACAAGTTGTGAAAACTTGAGAATTGTGAAAATTTGAGAGTTGTGAAAACTTGAGAATTAAGAAAAAGAGAGAATAGAGTTGTTGTTGGTGTGGGAAAATGGTTAAGAGGAGTTGGGTATTTATAAGATGATTTAAAAAAAATGAAATTCTGGTCGTTAGTGCACACCAACCAATCGGTTGGTGCCACATGGCATGGCCGGCCAACCCATTCAAATTTGAATGGTTATTTATGGTGGGCTTGGGTGGCCTTGGGATGGGATGGAGGTGGGCTACGGGTGGGCCACGGGTGGGTTGGGACGGTCTGGGCTCAGAGGTGGGCCGGGCTGGACTGGGCCTGGGTTGGAGAGTCTGGGACCGGGACCGCCCGGGTGGCCAGGGTGCTGGGCTCGGTCCCGGGATGGGATGACCCAGTCGACCCGTGGGCCTAGAAAATCCGGGCTGGGCCGGGCAGGCCCGGCCCACTGGCCATCTGTAATCATTGTCATGGATACATCAATGATCAATAAAGTTCCTATATTCTTTGGCAAATGAGGATGGAAGCTCATCTGGCTGCCATGCACGAAGAGATGATCTTCGTGGTACATGAAGGACCTATCACCATTATGAAGGTCAACCAGCTGCCAGGGTGGAAGGCCAACCCCTGCAGAAATACTCGAGAAGGAAAAGAAACAGTGGACAAATGATGAATGCAAGTGAGCAAATATGGACAATGTTGCTAAGAAGCGCTATTTGTCACCCTCGACAAAGGCACATTTTCGAAGGTAAAGAGCTCTAAGATAACCAAAGAAATCTGGGAAAAACTCAAGTTAATTTGTGAGGGAACTGAGTTCTCAAAAGAAAATAAAATTTCAAAACTCACTCAGCAGTTTGAATCTTTCAAAATAAAATCTACTGAATCTCTTGAGGAACTTGATCTCAGATTCATTGGCATTGTCGGTGAACTCGAAGCTTTAGACAAAGTGTTGAAACATTAAGACTACAACTATGCATGTGTCTTGCAATCTTAACGATATATATACTTTGACCTTTTCTCTGACCTCAAAGCATTTGAGTATGACATTGACCGGAGATGAAAGGCTGAAAAGTCCCTTGCCAAGACTACAACACTTGCCGCTGTATCCGAGAGGAGACACAGCTATGCCCCCAACACATCCAAAGCCGTTTACAGTGATGATTACATCGTATCACAAGACTAAATGACATTGCTCATGCACAAGTTCCGTAAATTCATTAAAAAATCTGGAAAGGCCCTATAGGAATACCTTCAACAAGGTGAGTTTCGAGTCACCATCTCCTGGAGACTCTAACCTATGCTATAATTGCAGGAAGCCGGGACACTATGCATGTAGATGTCCTCATCCTAAGGTACAGAAGCTACCAAAACCTGAGCAACAAGAGAAGGATGAAAATGGACGTGTCTGAGAAGTAAACTGAAGGCACTAATCAGGGAATCAGAAGCAGCGCCCACAATCAAAATAGAGGAATGCCTATGGGTTGTCACCAACAGTGACTCCTCTGATGATGAAATTCAAGATAAAGCCTACATGTGTTTTATGAAAAATGATGAGGATGATGACGATGATGAGGTAAGCTCAACCTCAGTTAACCCCGTAAATGCATCACATACTTTTGAAAATATGATGAATGAGTTTCTAAACATTCAACAAGCCTATGAGATGTTAAAACAAGAAAACCTACAACTCTCACTTTCTAACTTAGAGCTGAAAAATGAAAATGACATGCTGAAAATCAATTATGAAATCATGTCTTTAGATTGCGAAAATAGAAAGATCACTTATGAAAAACTCATGGAAAGCAATCAACAACTTACAACTGAACTGAATGAGATAAAATCTCATAATCAATGTAAGACAAATAATTATGCTTTACTGAAAGCCAAGATACAGCTTCTCAAGAAACGAGAGGGAGAACTCCAGACCATCCTCAAGTCATTTGAGAGATCATCCAGGAGGATGGAAGACATCCTGAGCACTGGACAACATATCCATGATAAACGTGGCTTAGGATATAACTCGTTCTCCAATAATGGCAAAATCAGTACGGTATTTGTCAAAGGGGTAGACCTGTCCCTAGGCCCAAGATTGAGGAAGTTCCAAAGGCTGGCCTATAGACAAAGGAAAGGCTACAACTGTATCTTCTCAAAAATCGAAGGCTGCCACTCCGTCACCGAGCTCTTATCGCAAGCAGCGGACAGTACAACCTCATAAGCCTGTTAGACGCAATGCTCAATATCAACATTATGCTTTTCAAGCATACTAACAGCATCACCAGCATAGACGAAGGAAGGTCGTACCCAAGTACCATCATCAGCCTGTACCTTTGTACTATCAACAGTACGCTACTCCTTAATACTGGGTACAGGAAACCAGACATCTTTCTCGTAAGCAAGCTGCCGCAGATTTCTACCAACAGCAGCTCTGGGAATCTAACTGGAAATCCAGAAGGCAATCTAGAAGGAAAAGACACATAGTTCTTTTAATTAATAATAATATTAATAATAACAATAATTATTTTTATTCAATCAATTCAATTCAATTTAGTAAAATTCGACTCGAATAAATTCAACTTCATTCAGTTCAATAAAATTCAACTTAAAGGAATAGAACATCGATCTTGAACTTTTAGAGCGAAATAATTTCAAGTGTTAAAAGAGGGCTTAGAATGTCCTACAATACTAGCCGTAGGACTCATGGGCGAATGTGGAGTTAAAGCGCCTACAATTTACTACGCTCTGTTGCTTGGGCAAAAACCTTATAGTGATATTAACATTAGTATTAAGATTAACATTAACATTAGCATTAACAAAAAAAAAAAAAAAACATATTAAGGACTATTTGAGAACCAAGTCCAATAGAAAAAACGTATACGAAATGCACCCACGCAAGGGAGAGGATCGGATAGCTTATAAACATTCCCTAACATACAAAAAATGCTAGATTTTATTTAGAAAAGTGTTCTTTTACAAGTGTTACTCCCTTCGTTCAAGTCCAAATATTACATTTAGAACAAAAATTGGTGTATTTTAAGTGAATTTTTAAATGCGATAGATGTAAAATTTTGTAAGTATTAATGGTGAATATGTGGTGTAAATAAAAATGTAAAAGATACTGATGGTGAATGTACCGTGGAAATTAAAGAATAAATTGCGATGATTTGATGTGATTTGAAGTATTTAATGAAATGTACCATTTCTAAAGCGACACTTTTTTGGGTAAAATGTAGTACTTCGGGCGGGACAGAGGGAGTATATTTCATTAAGTACTTCAACCACATCAAATATATCACACTTTCTCTTTTAATCTCCACTACACACTCATCATCAATATATTTTACCTCTTAAGCTACATCACACACTCATAATCATTACTTACAAAACTTTAAAATATATCATATTCAATCATTCACCTAAAGTTCGTTCATTTTGCTCTAAATGTAGGCCGAAACAGATGTAGTATTGTAGGAGTAATTTCCGAAATATAGGCTTTTTCAGAGTCGACCGGACTCCGGGCCATGGCACAAACCCTCCGGGCCGTGGCACTACGCTTGAAAAGATGTTTTTTCTCACCAGCACTGCTGGGCCGCGGCACACAGCTGCCGAGCCGCGGCCCCCACCGAAGACACTCAAGATCGCCGCCATCAGTACTGGGGCCGCGGCCTCGCGAGCACGCCTGCGCCCATGCCGTGCAACCTCCCGCCGATACTGCGAGACTCGCGATCACCATGGGCCGCGGCACATCCTCGCGATCCGCGGCCCGTCATTTCGCACTGCACGATCAGACACGGTCGCGGCACCCTCCTGCTAGGCCGCGGCCCCTGCCGAATACATGGACGCGTTTTTGCGCTGTGTGCCGCGGCACACTTGGGCTGGGCCGCGGCACACGAGTCAACCTTGCACAAGTTGTTCTTTTTATGCTGTTTGGAACGGGAGTTTCATTTATTATCATCTTCCACACTTTGAAGAACAAGAGAGGAATATAGACAGAGAAACAAGAGAGACAAATACATTTCTTCATTTTCCCGGAGATTTATCGGTCGGATCGTCGTGATCTTTTGACAAGAGCTTGGTAGCTATTGGCCAAATCTTTTCACCGGTGTAGATCGAGTTTTTGAGTCCGGAAGTACGGGTATTTCGTTAGCTCTTTGTGTAAGCCATTTACGGTTGTTTTCTTTCTCGATCTTGTTGTTGTTGTTGATTCCAAATACTTGAAGAACATTTATTACCAAGTATTTGACGATTGGATTATACCCCTAGTTTGTATTAGGGAAGATTGTGTATTTGTGTGTATTGGTGATAGTGGATTTAAACGACTTCGGTCCCGTGGTTTTTACTCTCGTCTTGAGGGGTTTTCCACGCTAAAATTTGTGTCTCGTGTTTATTGTTTTTCGGATATCATTTGTATTAATTTTATCGAGTTGTAATTATTGCTCTACTCGTCGGTAACTACAAAGTTACGATTGAAGAGTGGGAATTTGTCAAACGAGGTTCCGCTTTATTCGTTGTGACATGACGTTTGTCGGTATTTTTCCCAACAAGTATCCCCTCCGTCCCGTTCGAAATGCAATATATAGTCCCAAAAGTGTCTCTTAGAAGTGCAACAATTCACTAAATATCTCAAATCACATCAAACAATCACCTTTTTAATTTTTAATCTTCAACACACGCTCACCATCAATAAATTTTATCTTTTAATCTACATCACACACTCACCATCAATACTTACAAAATTTATATATCTATCACACACAATCATTCTCCTAAATATATTAATTTTATTCAAAATATTGCAATTGGACTCATACAAGATAGTAATAATAATTGAAAAGGCATGCCTCCAAATCATAGGCACTCAATGCAGCTATAGCTAGTGGGGTGCAAATGTTGAAATTTGCACGTATGAGATCAACTTCTTTTCCAGCTACAGAGTAGAAAGATTGCGACATGCATAAAACAAACAAGAAATAAAAAATTTATTTTTTTTAACGCCAACTTACCACAGTTATAATAATATAAATTATACAATTTTCATCTAGAATGTTAGACTTTCATTGATTAGCTTTTATTTTCAATTACTAAGTTCAATTTGATACTTATTCTGTCCACTCAAAGATTTATATTTTTTTAAAAAATATTGTGTCTTTAATAAGTTTATATATATTACTTTTATCAATTATCTCCGCCATACATTTATTATCAATCTTTTACTTTTTTTTAAGTATCAATATATTTTTTACTTTATCTCCACCACACATTTACTATTATTTACACAAGTTATTACTTAAAATACACTTAATATACATCTTTTTTGGTTGGAACACGGAGAGTAGCTTAATTTCTCTCCTACATATAAAGAACAAAAAATTATTTATTATTATTGTTAAATACTGTAAGACCAATGTGGCACTTCTATCTCGTGGGAAAACCTTTGGCGGGTGGGTTAACACCAATCGGAGGCGAAAACCCCCACGGGCTCCTTGATCAGACATATTGTCAATAGAGTGATGTTCATTAGTGGTATTCATGCAACGCAAAGGAGTAACGAGATACAAACTCAGCAATAATTCTTGCAATGTTGCAGTAAGATTTATCACTACACGGAGTCGACACGCGATGTTGGAATATTTTCACCCCTCACTTTGCAACTTACCACTAGTTTTTGTCCATTGAGACACTGGGAGCTTATTCATGGACAATTTGGGAATAACATAAAACACTATGAATAATACAAATATATTTTCTTAATATATTCGGATAAAAGTCAAAATCAATATTTTTTATTTCAAAGCAGTTGTTGAAGTTTGGAAGGGAAAGAATTACATTGAATAAATCTATAATACTTAGAGCAGTCTCGGCAGATCTCCTAAAACCATCATAACTCTAAATTTAGGCTAAAATAATTGAAAATATGACAAAAAGTGCATCCAGCAGATCCCCTAAAATGGATGGGGCCCACAAAATTTTTTACACCTACCTATTTTCAATTCTAAATTTACACCTACTCTAAAATGATTTTAATCTTATAATTGTGTAGGGCCCACATGAAATAATTTTTTTTGCATAGAAAATAAGAGATATGTTGTATGCATTTGTAAAATAGGGGACACAAAAATAATATAGAATAGATTGAGGGAGAAATTTAGGAATAGAAATTCGAGAATTCTGCCGGGAGTGCTCTTAATTTGCTAAAATAAGACATTTCCTAATACTTCCCCGTGCACCATAAAATCGTTACGTTTGGGATGCGAGTTTTAATAAAGTTGTTAGAAAATATTGAATAAAGTTGGTAAGAGAAAATTGTGTGAGTGGAGTTGAGCGCTCAACAATAAATAAATAAGTGAGTTGTGTGTGGTCTATTATGAAAAAATAAATATAGTAAATTTTTTGTGGACGACCGAAAATGTAGCATTTTTTTATGGACGGAGCGAGTAATAATATTCTAAAAAAACTAAAAAATGAGAAGAAGGGTTTTATATTAATTGTTGTTGTCCTCCTTCACAAGTTTCCTCCAGATATCCGGCTGATAATACATTGATCACTTTAAGATATTTAGATGATGCATCACAGAACCCGACAGACATGGATGTAAGGCTGAAAATTCTGAGAGAACATTTATTGCTGATCTCGAGAAACTGACGATGAAGGGGAGGATGATAGATTAGACAAGATGGAACTACAGAGAAAAGACAGAGACGTACGTGAAATTTTAACCCCCCCAGGGAAAAAAATAATTATGGAAGAAATATGTATATTATTTTTTTTTTCCGTAAATATTTTTTTAAAAGTGCAACCGTTCATTAAATACCGTTAGAAATCGCATTGCCACAGAATTCTTCTACATCTATAAGAACAAAGACAAACTATAAAGTTGGCAACAACTTTTGACAATCGAAGTAAGTGATCTAAGCGATGACATTTGGAAAGTTCGTTCCTTTGTGATCCAAGCAATGACGTCACTAACATCAATCCTCTACTATAAATAGAAGGCTTCATTCAGTTGAGAATGTGTACCAAGCATAAAGAGAAATACTCCATCCGTCTCATACTTAATTGCTACCTTTTTCTGGGCACGGGTATTAATATTAGAGTTGTTTATTAATATTGTGTATAAATTATAATAAAGTGATATTTTAAGAGGGGTAATAATGGAAATCTGAAATTATATTAGTATTATTTATTAGTATTGGGTAGGTCCATAATGTTATTTTATGGTAAATAGATGATCGTTGGGGGTGTATATTTAGAGGGAATGATTGATTTATTTCCTTTTATAGTAAGTAGCAGTTAAGTAGGGACGAACTAAAATGGAAATGTAGCAGTTAAGTATGAGATGGAGGGAGTAATAAGTATAGTAAAGAGAGTTTGAGTTTTTTTTTCTTATTTGGAGAGTCTATTGAATGTCTACAATAAAAGATTGTATTGTGGAATATTTTAACTATTAAGATTTCCAATAAGTGGTATCGGAGCCAAGTTTTGTTCCAGAGGCACATTATTGTTTTTGGGTCGGAATTTTTTTTTGTCTCAAAATGATTTGCTGGGTACACCACTGGAAAGGCCTTGTTTTAAGGATTCCGAATTTTTTTTTTTTTTAGAATTTTTCGACCATCGGAAGACCCTCAAACCGCCGGTCAAAAGTTTGCCGGAATAGTGACGAATAGTACCAGCTCGCTTGAGAAGAAGGCTGACATCAGCAGTGACATCACTGCGACATCAGCAGTGACATCACTCTGACATCAGCATTTGACCCGTCTTTCAGAATTTTACAGAGTAGCCTCTGAACTTTTGAAACTTACGATTTTGGCCCCTATATTTATGAAAGTTTCGATTTTGGATCCTGAACTTCTGAAAAATAAAATTTCAGCCCCTGTACTTCTGAAAGTTTTGATTTTGGTCCCTGAACTTCTGAAAAATACAATTTCAGACCCTATACTTCTGAAAGTTTTGATTTTGGTCCCTAGACTCTCATCGAACTTTCAAAATGGCAGATTTTACTACCTCGATTGAGAAACTCAATAACAATAATTATGGGTCATGGAGTACCCGTATGAAGTTTTATTTGCTCGGACAATATTTGTGGGATATCATGAATTGAAGTGAGACAATACCACCAAGAGAGACCAGAAGCACAGACACAATCTCCGACATCTCAACCTCAACACCGGTACGACCAGATGCTGCCGACCTTGATGCTTTAAAGAAATGAAAGGTTAAGGCAGGCAAAGCTATGTATGCCTTAACTGTAGCTGTAGAAGATGATTTTCTCCAGCGGATCAACGATGCCCGAACACCAAAGGAAGCTTGGGATACATTGACGGCTATCTTCGCGAAGAAAAATGATACAAAATTACAAAGGCTCGAAAATGAGCTTTTGTCGATCTCCCCGAGAAATATGTATGTGAGTCAATATTTCTCAAAGGTGAAATCTCTATGCGACGAGATTTCTAAACTAAATCCTGAAAATAGCATTACACAAACTAGGATGAAAAGAATTATCATCCACGGATTGAAGCCGGAGTATAAGAGTATTATCACGGCAACTCGGGGATGGGCCACCGAGCCAACTTTAGCAGATCTGGAGAATTTGCTAATTAATGAAGAGGATCTAGACAAACTCACGTCTAGTCGACCAACCAATTGTGAAGAGACAGCCCTTTTCACTAATAGAAGAGACAATCAAGGACGCGGACGAGGACGCGGTCGTGGTCGAGGACGTGGTTTCGGAGATTCAATAGTAAAGAAATAGATGTTTGAGGAAACCAAGGTAGAGGTTTGCAATCGGGGTGAGCTCGAGGAGCTCAACATAATCGAAATGGTCAGAACTGATGGCAACAAAAGGATCGTCAAAGTGACGATATTTCAATTACGGCAAAAAAGGATATTATGCAAAAAATTGCTGGTCCAAGAGAGTTGAAGTAAATGCAGCAACAACATCTATGGACGAGGCTCCAGGAGAAGAAGATTGGGATTTCGAGACTTCCTTCTTTGCCGAGGATGTAGATATGATGATACACGAGGAAAAGGCCCAAGAGAGGAATTCGCACTTACTACGATATGTGAGCAGTTAGTCGATTACAAGAATGATTGGATCGTTGACTCTGGTTGTTCCAATCATATGACCGGAGATGAGTTGAAACTTGTAAGTATGACCAAGTACAATGGAGATCGAGTTATTGTGACAGCTGATAACACATAATTGCCAATAGCCCATATTGGCAAGACACAATTGCCACAAAGGTATGGACATGAAGAAGTACAACTCGACAATGTCTATCATGTCCGAGGGATGAAGAATAACCTTTTGTCAGTACCACAATTAACTGCTTCAGGTAATTATGTGTTGTGTGGCCCGAAAGATGTGAAAGTGTATCGTGAATTGAAAGTCATAGGTACACCGTTCATGGAAGGACCAAAAATGAAGGCTATCTATGTGATGTCCGCTGAAGAATACGTTGAGAAAGCTAGGAGAAGTGACACTGGAGACCTATGGCATGTACGACTTGGACATGTCAATAACGGCAAACTGAAGATTATGATACAGAAGTCCATGCTGAAGGGACTTCCTCAACTCAAGATCCAACATGATACTGTATGTGTGTAACACCCCCAAGACATTCAGGGCATATTACAGCGCCGTGGACCCCACACTGTGGAATCCACCAGGCTAACGTACCAACAAGACATTCGTCAACGACAAACAATCATCAATAAAACGACAATTCAAATAAAAGACTACAACCCGACGAATAGAATCCAACATCAATCCATTTCCCAAAACGGGAACACAACATTAACAATTTTGAAGAGGAAGTACTCGAGTACTCAAACTAGTTTTATAATACAGAAACCCTAAAACAAGACATCAAAAATAATTGACAGAACTGAACACCAACAAATGTCTACTGAACAGTATCATGCTAGCCCATCATCCTCATACGGCTCAAGTGCTCGTTTGTCCCCACGATCGATACCTGAAATACAAAAAGTATTTCCCCCATTTAAGGGGTTAGCGACAACTGCTAGTGCAAGTACAATCCATTTGAACTACATTCTAATTAGATTAATATATGCACCAAAAATCATATTAGAAAACATTTTATATTCCGGAATATTTACAACGTACAATCACAAAACACATATCTCCAACAAATCACAATTCAAAGTTAACCGTCGGTACGAGACTCACGGCCACCGTACCCCGCAGAGCCCCGTCGGACATCCCTGGGTGGCTAACCACAGTTCGCGATACGCACACTCACGGCACTACGTATCCCTAGAGGTCCCGTCGGACCGTACCTAGGTGAACATACACATATCCATCCACAACAACCACGATAAAGCCATAATTCAAATACTAAAACATGTAAACAAATGTAAAGTACTCGCCTTTGAGACATTCTTGAAGAAACGGAAGTGAAACACGACTACGAACGGTCCGGGTGGAAAACGACGGTTCCTAAACGAAGGATCAACATGGTTCAGTCCCAACATACAACAATACTCTATTGGAATACACCCATAACCCCGATTACAATTCATGACAAAAACGATCAATCGATACGGGCGAGGGTTTATGCAAAATCTCCCCGTATCAACAATTCGCGGATTAAAATAGAGAAAAACGGATTGGGAATCACCCAATAACAATAATCGGTGAGGAATATCACAACATACTAGAATAATTCGAGTCCACTTAGCAAAACCCGGAAAAAACCCCAAAATTGACAAGTTAGGGTTCTAGATGAAAATACCTTGAATTCGGACGATGGAGGATGATTATGCTGATGATAATATGCTAACACGACTCTACGGTGATGGAATTTGAAGAGAAATCCGACCAGTACCGGTGGAAATTGCCTCTGGAGTCGCACGTCGAAGAAAACGAAGAGAAAAGAATAAAACTGCTGTTTCTGAACTGGCCGCTGACTTATATAAACTGTGAAGTTAGCGCACGCTAACGGTCATATATAGCACGCGCTAACGGGGCCGTGACAGGTCCAGTAGCTACTGCCACCATTCGCTAGCGTACGCTAACAATAGCGAGTTAGCGTACGCTAACTGCACATCGGTAGCGCACGCAAGGTAACAGGAGTAGCGTGCGCTACCTACGCAGCAGTTCAAGATCGCCGCTCACACGCCAGTGATCTGTCGAAGGTACAATACACGAAACGCACGACGAGGCCAGAATCCAGAAACATAAACATGAAGCATACAAGACGACAAAGCTAAGCGCTGAAAGAAAATATAATTCCGACCACCGGAGGGTCCGTAATGCGACAACGAAAATGATATTCCCTAAACTATTAGGAAATTACAAAAATAGCACAAGTGCCCGAAAATCACGAAACGACGTCGGATTTACAAACCGAAAGTCTCCACATGACCAACTCAACCATACGAACTTGTACAAACCAAGAAACAACGAAAACGAATGAGTTTTACGAGAATCAAACGTTCGTACGGCAAAACATGTCATAAAATGAAATCACGTGAAAACATCACCAAAACTCGTCCAAATGGAAAAAATCCAAGAGTAAAGTCGATTCACAATGTCGAAACGGTTATAAGCGACTCGATAAAAATAGACATGCACCAAAAATGGAAACTGCTAAAAATGGAAAATTATGGATATTACATTCTCCCCCTCTAAAATAAAGTTTCGTCCCAAAACTTAAGAATCAAATAGTTCGGGATGCCTCGAACGCATATCCTCCTCTAACTCCCACGTCGCTTCTTCTACTCCATGCCTCGACCATTGCACCTTAACCAAAGGAATGGTTTTGTGCCTTAACTGCTTGTCTCGACGCTCCAAAATCCTGACGGGCCTCTCCTCAAACGTAACATCTTTCTCGATCTCCACGTCTCCAAAATCAATAATGTGGGACGGGTCCGGAACGTACTTCCTCAACTGGGAAATGTGAAATACGCTATGCACATGACTCAACGACGGAGGCAAAGCCAAACGGTACGCTAACTCGCCCACTCTCTCCAATATCTCGAAAGGTCCAATATATCTCGGGCTTAGTTTCCCCTTCTTCCCAAAACGGAAAACTCCTTTCATCGGAGACACTCTCAACAGAACATGATCTCCCACCTCAAATTCCAAAGGTCGATGCCTAACATCCGCATAAGACTTTTGTCGACTCTGGGCAGCCAACATCCTCTTTCTAATCAACTCAACTTTCTCCCTTGTCTCTAACACGAGGTCCGGCTCGGTGCCAACCAAATTGGACGGCTCATCCCAACATATCGGTGATCGGCAACGTCGGCCATAAAGTGCCTCATATGGTGCCATCTTAATCGACGTGTGCCAGCTATTATTATAAGTAAGCTCAATCAAGGCCAGATGTTCCTCCCAGTCACTACTCCAGTCTAACGCACACGCGCGCAACAAATCCTCGAACGTCTGAATGGTACGTTCGGACTGCCCATCGGTCTGAGGATGGAACGAAGTGCTCAAACGTAACTGTGTCCCCAATGCCTTATGTACCGCCTGCCAAAAATGCGATACAAATCGGCCATCTCTGTATGAAATAATGGTCCTCGGTGTACCATGAAGTCTCACTATCTGCGCGATAAAAATACGAGCCAACTTTTCTGGACCCCAAGTATCCTTGATGCCCAGAAAATGCGCCAACTTAGTCAGTCAGTCTACAATCACCCACACCATATTCATACCAGTCTTCGTCCTCGGCAAACCCGTGACAAAATCCATAGAGATATCCTCCCACTTCCACTCCGGGACGGGAAGTGGTTTCAACTACCCGGCTGGCCGCTGATGCTCAATCTTGACTTGTTGACAAGTCAAACACTTAGCCACAAACTGAACTACCTCCTTCTTCATGGCGTTCCATCAAAAATTCTTTCTTAAATCCTTATACATTTTACTCGAGCCTGGATGGATTGAGTAAGGTGACGCATGAGCCTCTCGCATAATACTCTGTCTCAATTCCGAGTCGTTCAGAACACACAATCGACCTCGGAATATCAACACTCTGTCCTCATGAATAACGAATCCCGGGGCTTTCCCCTTCCCTACACTCTCTCGAAGCAGAATAAACATCGGGTCCTCCAACTGTCCCGATTTAATGTCATCGACCAGAGATGAAGAAATCTCAAGAGTACGCAACTGCCCGGAACTCTATGGCAGTACAATCTCAATGCTCAACCTCATATACTCTCGCTGAAGTCCCGACTGGGTCATGAGTAACTCAAGTGCCCGAAGCGATACCGATTTCCGGCTCAAGGCATCTGCTACCACATTAGCCTTGCCCGGATGATAAAGGATCTCGAGATCGTAATCCTTAATCAACTCCAACCATCTCCTCTGTCTCAAATTAAGCTCTTTCTGGGTGAAAATGTACTTTAGGCTCTTGTGATCGGTGAAAATCTGACACGACGAGCCATACAAGTAATGACGTCAGATCTTCAACGCAAATACGACTGCGGCCAACTCAAGATCGTGCGTAGGGTAATTCAATTCATACGGTTTCAACTGACGGGAAGCATAGGCAATCGTCCTCCCATGCTACATAAGTACACATCCGAGCCCTTGGCCCGAAGCATCACTAAAAACTGAGAAACCCTCATTACCACTCGGTAAAGCTAAAACAGGAGCGGTCGTCAACTGTTTCTTCAACTCCTCAAAACTATTCTGCCTCTCATCGGTCCACACAAACTTCTCTGACTTCTGTAACAACTGAGTCAGCGGTCGAGCGAGCTTAGAGAATCCCTCGATGAATCTACGGTAATACCCGGCTAATCCCAGAAAACTGCGGACCTCCTTCACGTTCTTGGGCGGCACACAATCCAACACTGCCTCTAACTTATGTGGGTCCACACGAACACCCTAGGCCGAGATCACATGACCGAGAAACATAACCTCCCGTAACCAAAATTCACACTTTGAGAACTTCGCAAAAAGATGATGAGTTCTCAAAATATCTAACACGATATGCAAATGACGGGTGTGCTCCTCCTCGCTCCTCGAGTAAATCAAGATGTCATTGATAAAAACGACTACACACTTATCGAGGTATTCGATAAAGATTTTGTTCATAAGCTGCATGAATACGGCTGGGGCGTTGGTTAGCCCAAAAGGCATAACCACAAACTCGTAGTGACCGTATCTCGTCCGAAAGGCCGTCTTCGGAATATCGGTATCCTTCACTCGGAGCTGATAATACCCCGATCTCAAATCAATCTTCGAAAACACAGTTGCCCCTTGCAACTGATCAAACAAGTCATCAATCCTTGTGAGCGGATACTTGTTTTTGATTGTCACTTTTTTCAACTCTCGGTAGTCGATACACAAACGAAGTGACCCATCCTTCTTCTTTACAAATAGGACTGGTGCGCCCCAAGGCGAAGCGCTCGGTCGAATATATCCCATGTCTAGCAACTCTCCCAACTATTTCTTGACTCCAAAGATCTCGGCGGGCGCCATACGGTATGGCGTCTTAGAGATCGGTGCTGCACCCGGCTCTAAATCGACGGTAAACTCAACTTCTCGGTCCGGCGGCAAACCCGGCAACTCATCTGGAAAGACATCAGGATACTCACACACTACCGGAATAGACGAGAGCTCGACTCCCCCTTCTTCCGAACTCAAAGCGTAACACCAATAACCCGTGCAACCTCCCCGAAGAAGCCTCACCGCCCTCAAGGCGCTGATCAAGAGTCTCTGGCTAATCCGCTTACGCCCCACGAAAGAATGCTCGGTACCGTCAGAGGCTAACATCGAAACAGTCCTCGTTCTATAATTCATGATTGCCCTATGATGGTCCAGCCAATCCTCGCCAAGAATCAAATCCTCATCTTTAATATCTACTGCGATCAGATTAGAAGGCCAAACCCTCCCCGCGATACTCACAGAAAAATCTCTAATCTCGCGATCCCCCACGATGCTATCCCCACTAGGAAGTTTAACAACAAAAGGCTCACAAGCAACTAGGCAATCAACATGCAGACGACGCACACAATCCATAGATATAAAAGAATGCGTAGCACCAGAATCAAACAATACGGAAACAGTATGATCAAGGATGTGGATGGTACCTGTAGCCACCGTCGCGTCAGGATCTCCTGCGCGTCTCATCTCGTACACTCGGGGCGGAACAGACCCCGCACTAGAAGCTCCCCCTCTAGAAGGCTGCCCACGTCCTCGACCTCTACCAAAACCCTGCTGCGGCTGAGGAACTGTCGGTGCCTGATTCACACTCGGCTCTCCCGCAGCTGGGGTTGATATCTGAGTAACTGGAGCCCGAGCTGCATCCGTACAAAACTTAGCACGATGACCCATCCGACCACAAGCAAGACACTGAATCGGAGGCCTATCACACTCACTCATCATGTGACCCGGACGACTACAGTTGAAGCACGTAGGACCGCGAACGGCACCAGTAGGAGCAGACCTAGAGCCGTTTCCTTACCCAACTAATGGCGACTGACTCCCAAAGACTCGCGAACCAGACTGAGCCTTCGGATACCCTCCTGACTTGCCTCCCGAAAACTGACCGGAGGTCTTCTGCTTCTTTCCTTCGACTGCCGTCTCTGTCGCAGAAAACGACATCTCGTAAGCCATCGCTTTATTCTGATACTCTTTCAAAGTCGTGCACCCCAGACCAGCCATGTAGTGGCGCACCCTCGGTTTCATCCACATATCAAAGCGGCGGATCTTATCAAGCTCATCTCGGACTTGGTTTCTCACATAATGCAGCTGTTGATTGTAGTCTTTGATAGATTGAGATATAGGAACATCTTGGGGCTTAGCCTCAAAGAAGGCTCGGATCCTCCCCTCTTTCACTGGCCATGGACAGAATTCATCTTCCATCAGATCCCGAAACTCTGCCCACGCAGCTGCCCAGTCACACGGTCTCACCGCTTGCCACCACGTTGCTGCCTCCTTGGCGAGGAAGTACTGAGCAATGGGTACTTTCCTCTCCTCAGAACAATTAGCAGCCTCAAATACTTTCTCTATCTCGAATAGCCAATTCTCCCAACCAGAGGGGTCGGAAGAACCATTATACTGCGGGGGACGCATACGAATCACGTCCTGAAGTAACTTATCATTGCCGAATCCAGTAGGTGGAACCGGGTTGGCATTAGCTTGGCCGACTAGAACGGCCTGAGTCAGTAGCATCACCTGGTTCGCTACTTGTTTCAAAATGTCGGCCACTCCAACATTCTCATGTGCATTACCGGAACTAGTAGACTGGTCCTGCTGACCTCCGGAACTAGGGGGAACACTGTTCGACAAAGAAGGCATCGCCGAATCAGTTCCCGAGTGATCGGACATGGCCGCCCCACCGGCTGCACCACGTCCCCTACCGCGTCCGCGTCCTCTACCAGCAGGATTTCTGAAGAAGTAACGGGTGAGTACAATTCAAACGCAAAACGCAACAAGATACTAAGACAGGAATAGAACAGAACGGTAAAACGAGTCAAGTTAGGAAAAACTTACGAGCACCGACGTACTGAGATGATGGCATGACAGTGATACTGTTCAAAAACGACACTCGACTAGACCCCAAATAACCGACAGCCTAGGTATCCATAAACCTGGCTCTGATACCATATTATGTAACACCCCCAAGACATTCAGGGCACATTACAGCGCCGTGGACCCCACACTGTGGAATCCACCAGGCTAACGTACCAACAAGACATTCATCAATGACAAACAATCATCAATAAAATGACAATTCAAATAAAAGACTACAACCCGATGAATAGAATCCAACATCAATCCATTTCCCAAAACAGGAACACAACATTAACAATTTTGAAGAGGAAGTACTCGAGTACTTAAACCAGTTTTATAATACAGAAACCCCAAAACAAGACATCAAAAATAATTGACAGAACTGAACACCAACAAATGTCTACTGAACAGTATCATGCTAGCCCATCATCCTCATACGGCTCAAGTGCTCGTTTGTCCCCACGATCGATACATGAAATACAAAAAGTATTTCCCCCATTTAAGGGGTTAGCGACAACTGCTAGTGCAAGTACAATCCATTTGAACTACATTCTAATCAAATGAATATATGCGCCAAAAATCATTTTAGAAAACATTTTATATTCCGGAATATTTACAACGTACAATCACAAAACACATATCTCCAACAAATCACAATTCAAAGTTAATCGTCGGTACGAGACTCACGGCCACCGTACCCCGCAGAGCCCCGTCGGACATCCCTGGGTGGCTAACCACAGTTCGCGATACGTACACTCACGGCACTACGTATCCCTAGAGGTCCCGTCGGACCATCCTTAGGTGAACATACACATATCCATCCACAACAACCACGATAAAGCCATAATTCAAATACTAGAACATGTAAACAAATGTAAAGTACTCGCCTTTGAGACATTCTTGAAGAAACGGAAGTGAAACACGACTACGAACGGTTCGGGTGGAAAACGACGGTTCCTAAATGAAGGATCAACATAGTTCAGTCCCAACGGACAACAATACTCTATTGGAATACACCCACAACCCCGATTACAATTCATGACAAAAACGATCAATCGATACGGGCGAGGGTTTACGCAAAATCTCCCCGTATAAACAATTCGCAGATTAAAATAGAGAAAAATGGATTGGGAATCACCCAATAACAATAATCGGTGAGGAATATCACAACATACTAGAATAATTCGAGTCCAATTAGCAAAACCCGGAAAACCCCCCAAAGTTGACAAGTTAGGGTTCTAGATGAAAATACTTTGAATTCGGACGATGGAGGATGATTATGCTGATGATAATATGCTAACACGACTCTACGGTGATGGAATTTGAAGAGAACTCCGACCATTACCGGTGGAAATCGCCTCTGGAGTCGCACGTCGAAGAAAACGAAGAGAAAAGAATAAAACTTCTGTTTCTGAACTGCCCGCTGACTTATATAAACTGTGAAGTTAGCGCACGCTAACGGTCATATAAAGCGCGCGCTAACGGGGCCTTGACAAGTCCAGTAGCTACTGCCACCATTCACTAGCGTACGCTAACAATATCGAGTTAGCATACGCTAACTGCACATCGGTAGCGTACGCAAGGTAACAGGAGTAGCGTGCGCTACCTACGCAGCAGTTCAGTACTACTGCTCACATCAGCCGTACGCTGCTGTCGAAGGTACAATACACGAAACGCACGACGAGGCCAGAATCCAGAAACATAAATGCGAAGCATACAAGACGACGGAGCTAAGCGCTGAAAGAAAATATAATTCCGACCACCGGAGGGTCCGTAATGCGACAACGAAAATGATATTCCCTAAACTATTAGGAAATTACAAAAATGGCCCAAGTGCCCGAAAATCACGAAACGACGTCGGATTTACAAACCTAAAGTCTCCACATGACCAACTCAACCATACGAACTTGTACAAACAAAGAAACAACGAAAACAAATGAGTTTTACTAGAATCGAACGTTCGTACGACAAAACATGTCATAAAATGAAATCACGTGAAAACATCACCAAAACTCGTCCAAATGGAAAAACTCCAAGAGTAAAGTAGATTCACAATATCGAAACGGTTATAAGCGAGTTGATAAAAATAGACATACACCAAAAATGGAAACTGCTAAAAATGGAAAATTACGGATATTACAATGTGCTGGATGTCAATATGGTAAGGCACATCAACTGCCTTACAAAGAGTGAAAGTTCAGAGCAAGGGAGTCGTTGGAATTGGTCCACTCAGATGTGCTTGGGAAGATCAAACAAAAGTCAACAAGCGGTTATCAATATTTGATAACCTTTATTGATGATTTCTCAAGGTATGTATGGGTATATTTCTTGAAGCATAAAGATGAGGCTTTTGAAAAATTCAGGAAATTCAAGGATACGATAGAACGTGAGTTTGGAGGAAGATCAAGTGCCTCTGTACTGATAATGGAGGAGAATACACTTCAAATGAATTCAACAACTACCTCAAGGAGTGCAACATCCTAAGGCAACTGACTTGTGCAAAAACTCCACAGCAAAATGGAGTAGCGGAGAGGAAGAACCGCCACCTAGCAGATACATGTAGAAGTCTTCTACATGAAAAGAATGTTGATACACGATTTTGGGCAGAATGCATGAAGACAGTAGTCTTTATCACCAACAGGCTACCACAACCAAGGCTGGAATTTATTTCACCATTTCAAAAATTGTATAATGTAAAACCAACAGTAAATTATTTTCGAGTGTTTGGTTGTGTATGTTATGTGTTTGTTGCAGATGAAGATCATAGTAAGTTCGATAAGAAAGCTATCTGCTGTATATTCGTTGGATATGATGGAAAAAAAAAAGAAAGGCTGGAGATGCTGCGATCCAAATACAAACAAGATCTATGTCTTACGAAATGTTGTATTCGATGAGGCATCTTCATGGTGGGCAGACAAGGTGGTACTACCAAATACATCGGAGCTGCAAGAAAAGCTACAAACCAAGTTGTAGCCACATTCCTCTCAAGAAAACAACGACATAGAAGAACCAATATCCCCGTCGGGTCAAGTTGAAATACGATCCAAATCAAGAAGCCCTTGGAGAACAGGTGTACATGAAACACCAGATGAAGTACAGATTAGTCAACCGGAAGAGTAGGAACCTTCATAACATCAAGTACGAAGGTCTACCAGAGAAAGACGGCCAAATCCAAAGTATTTAGATGCTGCCTATGCTGAAGTCAAAGAGCCAAGTACATTTGAAGAAGCATCAAATAGTCCAGAGTGGAGAAATTCCATGGAAGAAGAGATTTTGGCATTAAAACAAAACCAAACTTGGAATTTAGTGCCAAAACCTGAAGGTGTTAAGCCCATATCCTACAAATGGGTTTACAAGTTGAAGATTCATCCAAATGGTACAATCGAGAGGTACAAGGCTCGATTAGTTGTTCGTGGATTCTCTCAAGAGTATGGCATAGACTATGACGAGATGTTTAGTCCAGTTGCAAAGATTACTACAGTTCGTGTCTTACTAGCCTTAGCAGCAAGTAAGTTCGTTCCCTCCTCACTAAGCGAGTTGAAAGCTCACCCGTTATTTAAACCTTTCAGGTTGAGGAGTCTGATGTGGTGGGCAAAGACGTGGCGTGATAATAATATCTATCTACTTCTTCATTTATTTCATTTATTTAAAATTTTAACTTTGGCTTCCATGTCATGGTTGGATATTATGGATGTTTTGAAATGTTGGGAATTTATTATATAGTTACTTGCGAAATGGTCGACTTTATTTCAATTTCCGCTGTGACTATCCATTTATTTTTTATCTTAAAGATATTTAAACTCTCTTGAAATTATTTTTAAAATGACATTTTGAAAAGTAGTCGCTACATTTACCATGTTTTTATTCATATACAAGAGTGTCATAGGTGTACTATTAATTTTAATTCCCAGGTGTATCAGTGTGAGCCACAAGACTAGGGCTGGGACTTTTCGGTTCCAAGAAAAAAAATATAGGAACCGGAACCAAACCACACAGTTTTTTCGCGGTTCGGTTTTGCTAGTTTTTTGGCCCAAACCGACTCGGAACCGAACCGCGTAGGAACCGAACCGAACCGAAACTGATTCCGTGTGGCTGAAAAATACAAAATTAATTAAATACCAACTCGAAACCGAACCGCGTAGGAATCGAACCGGATCTGATTCTGTATGGCTGGAAAAATATAAAAATACTATATTTCTGCTACAGTTCTAGTTCTTCGTCAAGCATTCAAATCATTAAATCCAAAATACAAAATTCAATATTCAAATTTAGATCCAAGTCATTAAATCCAAAACACAAAATCAATATTCAAATTCAGATTCAAGTCATTAAAAGATTAAACAATCTTTAACATTCAGATTCATATTTTCATTTTCTTGTTTGATTTGGATGACTTCTTTTTTCATTTTCAAATGAACTAGGTCTTGGACATAAAATTTGATTAAAAGCAAAACTAAAAGCAGGATAAAAATCTAGGACTATTTGGGCAAGATACGCGGTTCCACGATTTGTAGCGGTTTTGAACGGTTCCCCGGTTCGTAGCGGTTCTGCGGTTTTGAACGATTCCGCAATTTTGAACGGTTCCGCGGTTCTAATGGTTTTTTGCTGGATTTTAACTGGAACCGCAAACCGAACCGTATAATCTATATCTGAACCGAACCGCAAAAAAGTTCAATTTATTTTTTGAGAACCGAACTGAACCGGCGGTTCCTTTGTGGTTTGGATCGGTTCATCGGTTCTCGGTCCTAAAAGTCCCAGCCCTACACAAGACTAAATAGGTGTTATTCACGCTATTTGGTTCCACCAATTGGTGATTGAGAGGAACTTGCAAAGTCGCGCAATTATGATAGATAAGAGGTTAACTAGAGCTAATTCTCTCTTGTAGATATTATACATTATTATTTAATTTATTAGATAAATTATTCCTGATGAATTAAATAAATTACTGAGTAATTAATTTAATCTACTTACCATCTTATTTAACTAATCAAATATTTTCTCGGAGAAACTATTTACTTAATTAATCATGCTACATAAATAGTTAATTGAATAAATTAAATAGATATCTAGATATGGACCTAGGTGAGACAACTAGGCTATGCACATGAGGGACCACACAAGGCCCCATAGGGGCGATCGGTCCATGCACTAGGTCAAGAAAGAAGGAGGACTGACCCCGTGATACATAGATATGAGGTGCTTTCGTGGTTAGGTCACCAAGCTTCGATTAGACATTAACAAGACTATTTGGATTATCCATCATATTAAATAGATCGACCATCCTCTTATTTTATTTTTGATATTGCATATTTCAATCTAATGATTGATTCTCGATCGGGATTCAAATGATTTAATTATTTCTCATGTGCACTTTTGGCACGAATCATAACAACTATATGTGCTCAAACAAGCTCCTAAATAATGGCATATCAAGTTTGGTATAATTTATATTGGCAAGTGGATTCAAGACTAACGAATGTGATAAATGTGTATACAGGTACACCTAAATTAGTTATCATAGTTTGTCTGTCTGTAAATGATATGCTCATCATGGGTAATAATGATAAAATAATCGTGGATTCAAAAAGAATATTGAATCCAAACTTCGACATGAAAGATTTTGGTTTAAATGATGTGATCATAGGATCAAAATCACCAAAATGCTAGAAGGTATTGTCTTGCACAATCTTATTACATTGAGGAAGCGCTCAAGAAGTTCAATTTTTTTGACAACCCACTTGTAAAAATACCATTTGATATCAGTATTCCATTTGATATCATTATTCGCTTAAGTACGAATAGAAATAATCAAATGGATCAGCTCAAATATTCAAGAATAATCAGAAATCTAATGTACATTACAATTGTATAAGATCATGTTTGGCATTTGTTGAAAAAGTTGAGTAGCTAGGTTCAATAGTAATTAGTAAAGAGCATTGGAATGCACGACTAGGGATTTAAGATACTTAAACTGCACCATAAGTTATGGGCTATTTTACAACAAGTATCTTGTAGTATTGGAAGTATATACTGATTTAATTGGATTTCAAACACGAAAATACTCTTCTACAATTGGGAATGTAGCCCGCTCCACCATGGAATGAGAATTCGTAGCTTTAGGTAAAGCTGGAGGAGAAGCTGAATGGCTTCGTAACTTTCTTGAGGATATTTCAATTAGAAAAAGCGTACACCTAGCATTATGATTTATTACGATAGCCAAGCTACGATTGGAAGAGCTTGAGTGTAGCGACCACTTTTCAAAAAATGTCTTTTTCTAATATTTTTTACGAAAATTAAAATAAAATAAAATGCCGCGGAAATTGAAAATAAAACCAAACCATTTCGCAAATAATTAAATAATTTCCTCATTATTTCTGAAACATCAATAAAGAAAATCATAACATTGAAACTCGAACTGAATTCAAAGAAAAGGAATCAAATAGTAAATAAAATTTAATTAGTATCACGCCACTTCTTTACTCGCCATGCCAGACTCTCTTAACCTGACAGGTTAAATATAATGTGGTGAGCTTTCAACTCGCTGTAGGTCACAAGTCGTCCAGCAACAAGTCTAGAGGGGGGGGGGGTGAATAGACTTGTTGAAACTCTTAAACTCTTTTTCTCAAAGAGTGAGTTTCTTCAGCTGATAAGTAAACAAATGACTTAGAGTCGTTTGTTCTTAATAGGTGCGGAAGTCAGCTGATGACGAATATAAAGCAACTAATGAAACACTTAACAATGAATGCAGCAGTTAAAATATGATGCTATAAAAACAGTAAAGAACGCAGGCAATTATAGTGGTCTCAGAGGTGGGGTAATCCTCTACTAATCCACTTTTCTCCAAACCAGTTGGAGATGAATTCACTATAATTCTCAACCAGTGATAAATACTACAGTGATTCAAACAAAACTACAACATCTTCCAACCAGTGGAAATCCGTGCCGTTGTACCACACTTGACTGCCTTGCACCTCTTGATCCTCGATCCTCGGATGCCTTTACAGTCACTAACTTCAACCAGTGAAGTACCCTGAACTCAGGATTATAGACAAGAGTTTTTGTCTTCTCCAACTAAGAGCTTCTTCAAGTATGAACTTTTAGAACCGCTCTTTTCACGATGCTGTATTTCGCTTTTTGATAGCTTGAATGCTTTGATCGCTTGAAAGCATGTTAGCACCGGTAGTTGTTATCGTAAGATTTTTCTCAGCTTCAAATCTTCGGATATATATAGGTCACGATCTCTGAGTTTTTCTTTATAGCCGTTGCAAATCTTTTGAACAAATCCGTCCGTTGGAGGGAGACTTCTTTGTTTAATCTTTCTGAACGTTGCAAGGCTGGATTCCCATATTTTAATCTATCTTCCGACCGTTGTGAATACTCTGTATGTGATGCGCCGAATCTTTTGAATATAAAACGATTAAAGTCTTCAAGGTGGGTCTGGATAGCTTTTTTAATTCATATCTCTTGCGGGAATTACTCCAATTTGTCTCTTCACGTTGCATGTGACTTTCCGTAATACTTGGCTTTTCAACGCATGCTGACGTGGACTTGGAGTACTTGGCTGATCTCGACTAGGCTGATGAGCAGTTAACTTCTCTGCAGTATGGACCTCTCTGATGTTCACTGTTTATGACTTCACTAATCAGGTGACTTGTCTGAGGTACCTTGGCTGCAGTCTGGTCAAACATCCCTGATAATTTTTGTTGACCAGAACTACTCTGACTTGACTCAGCTGATCCTCTCTGATGGACTTAGCTGTACTTTAGTACTTAGCCGATTTTTATCCTAACTTATTTTTGGCCTATAGAAGATACTCATTTGGTTATTCTTTACATTTTGCCAAGTTTTATACTTAACATATTTGGCCTATGGAAGATACTCATTTGGTTCTTCCTTACATTTTTTGCCAAGTAATAAACATTTGAATTTATACTTATGACATCATCAAAATCTAACAAGTATTCCTAACAAATTCCCCCTATTTTGATGATGGCAAAACTTTAAACAAGTAATCAAATGATCAAGTCTGCACTTAAGTGCAAGACACAAACTAAAGTCAGTCTAATTTTTGAGACAACTGGGAATTGTCATTCAAAAAGGCTGTTATAAAATTAATTTTACAAGTACATGGCTGAATTTTACAAGAAAAATTTCAAGTACATAAATCATTACAAGTACAAAATAAGTGAAAGTCATCTGCCTCTTCCTCTGCCTCTTCGAATAGGCTGTTTGGCAGGTCTGAAGGGTTTAGCTCCGATTGGTCTTGTCTTGACTGGGGCAAGACCATACTTCCTTTTCACGACAAGAGCTACGAAGGCTTGCTCTTCTTGGGATGAAAATTTGTTCTCAAGACATAGTTTCTTGATTTTCCTTTGTAGCGCAAGTTCATCCAACGCACCTCCTCTTTCCAAGGTAGGAGGTGTAACACCCCCAAAATCAACTGGGAGTATTACGCCCCGTGCCGGAACCCACCAGGCTAAAAATCATTTACAAAAACGCCAAAAAAGGCCGATGACGGTAGTATTTTCCAAAACTCACAAAATCATTTGAAAACACCCAACTACCGTCAAGACGATCAAGGCCAAAAACTCGGTTAAGGGAATCTGTTTTGAAATCAAACTCGATTGGCATAAAGACGAAAGCCATTTGAAAGAACTCACGCGCGGATAGAAATACGATCCAAGATGCATATAAATCAATATTGATATACACAACAAAAGACAGGATTCCCCAACAATATGCCATAGCGATGTAAATCAGGAATCCTCGCCTCACGACCGCTACCATCAAAGTCCTCAATACCTGAAAAACGAGTCCCACAACGGGGTCAGCAATAATGCCCGAAAAATAACCGCAAGTACATAAACATAAATATTCACATGCCATGCATCATGAGAATAATAACCTCAACGATAACCTTACCACTTCCGGTAAACCAACGATTCTCGTCAAAATCCCAATATCACGATAATACCATAAAATCCCAGTATCACAACAATACCGTATAATACCTCAATACCGAATACTTTCTCGTACATAATCCTCTATGTACGATTACCATAAAACATACCTCTATCCGGACTTCCTTCCGGAATGCATACCACAGACCAAGAATATCCAAAATGACATCAACAATATCCGAATACTACAATCTTCCCAAGATTGTCCAAGTATCTCAACAATCATCAACTGTGTATTCTAATCCTTTTAGAACATCACTGAACATTTGTTAATATGCAATACAACATAAAATACTTATGAAATATAAATGGAATTACTCATCAAAACATTACAACCGAACAAGTAAACACTTGCCTGGATACCAACATGACAAAACCAAAACCGAACTCATCGCCCTCGTCTATGAGCTCTTCAGCCCCGACTGGACGGAATCTACAGCCTTCCAACGAAGCACAACGGTTATACCTATTGATTAATTACCCTAGAACAATAATCATGTCAATAATCGGACTAACTCGGTAACAAGGATCATAACATGCACAATCTGGAATTCAACCTCGTATTATGATCTAGAAATCCATCTCAAAACGGTTTAAACGAATCATCATCTTTAATAATATGAAGGAACATTCGAAGTTCTTATCAAAATCCATAAAATCCCATATAACATCGTTATATGATTATCCAACATGTTCCGCACATGTAATCATCCAAGAAAAACGAACCATTAACAAAGGAATACGAAGATTACCCGGTTTAGACGAACCAAAAAGAAGAACACTAGAACTCCATCCAAAGAATCATGAACAACTTGAAGAACAAGGCTTGAATCCAAGCTCTCAATCTAATGTTGTTAAAGATTATCATTATACAGTGTTTGGGAATCCAAATAACTCCCAACTCTCTCTCTCCCAACTGAAGGAAGAAGAATGAATGAAATGCCTCACCATACCCGTCTATCCCCTTTTATAATATTCATTATTAGCGTGCGCTAACATCTCATGTTTAGCGTGCGCTACAGCCTTAGCGTGCACTAACTGACTTTGTTAGCGTGCGCTATCGCGATCAGAGGCTCACGCCTTGCCGTAAACTAGCTTACGTCGTAATGCCCATGCATTAACGTCGTAAAACATCTGCCTAGCGTCGCAAATCCTTGACATTAGCGTGCGCTATCCGAAGTTGACTTGCTACAGTGTTCACCTACCCCTCGTGCCCCCACATGCCGACAGCATCTGACAAGGATAAGATTCCCTCTGCCTGATCTGGAATTAGCGTGCGCTAATCATACGGTTTTAGCGTGCGCTAGCTCTACACGACAAACACTAGCTGACCTTATCTGGACACGCGTCGAACATGGCCGGGTCCACCGCCAAAGCTAAGATTCCATTATTGGCGATCGATGTTAGCGTGCGCTAACCAACATGCGTTAGCGTGCGCTAGCGAATATAAAAATCAACTTTGGGCCTACACAGGCCACCTTCCGGAACTAACCCAGCAAGTCGTTACGTACGTTAGGGGTCCTCCTTAGCGTACGTAACCGAACCTCTTAGCGTACGCTATCAATACTTCGTAGCGTGCGCTACCTGTACTCAGTAGCGTGCGCTAATGAAACACTTATAGCGTGCGCTATCGTTGCTGTGCCTAGCCATATTCAGCTAACCTCAACCAATATCTCGACATACCAATCGAACATACGGTACAATGAATACATATACGCATTCAATAACATTATCAAACGTTCACAACGTTCTCAAGCATAAATAACCATCCACTATATCCAATATATAAACGAAAAATATATCCGAAAAATCGGGGTATTACAGGAGGATCTTTGGAAGTGAATGAAGGAATCATGGGATAGGCATTTAGTTTCTCAGCATGTTTCTTCAGAATAGCCCAGAGTTGCGGATGAGCTTCTTCCATGAAATTTATGAAGATCTGCTGTGGGGAGAGATTATCATCCTGGAGTATTTCCCAGATGTAGTAGTCTCTGATAAACTTCTTTCTTGCAGATCCCCACATTTCCAGAGCTTCATATGGAACAAAATCCTCCACAAACCACAACTCCTTTCCTTCCCACTCTAGAGTAGGCTCAAAACCTCCTCTAGTCCTCCTCTTCTTGCCTTCAGGCTAGTCAGCCTGTTCTTCTGGATCTGCTCCTCCCTTCCTCTTGGCTGAGGATGTCCCAGCAGTGATCATCTGGACATCCTGCCTTTTCTTCGATCTAAACTCCTTCCTTATCTCTTCTTGATCATTTCCTTCCTCCTGAATTCTATCTTCCCCCTTTTTGCCAGCATCAACTAAGGTAGTCAATTGCTGCTCTATTATGCTCATCCAATCAGACATGCCAAATGGCATTACATTGTTAGTAGGGGAGGAGGTGAGGAACTTCTCTCTGACAAAGTGTCAATCTTTGCATTGATGGTTGGAGGTCGGGAGTGACTGAGATGCCAGACTCTCAATCGTATCTTTCACTATCTGCTGATCGGCTCGATCACGGCAGGTTGAGATCGAGCCGGTGGAGAGTGCTACTTTGAGCCTTACGCAATTGAAACCTTTGGTGCAAGCACGTATGCAGCTGGTACTCCAGATGGGGTCTTCTCTGGGGTCCCTGATCTGGAGTCCTCAGCTAACTCCGCGTCTAGGCTGGTGTACCGGGGAGGTGCCCCAGTCCTATCTGCAGCCTCTAGTGTCGGCTCTGGCTCCGGCTCCTTTTCTCCTTCTTCCTTCTCTTGTTCTTTCTCCCGCTCTTCCTCCTTTTCTTCTTCAATATTTTCTTTTTCTTTTCCTTCATCTTTTTCTTTCTCTTTTTCTTTTTCAGCTCCTTTATCTCCTCCATCATCATCATCCTCATCATCATCATCATCATCATCATCATTATTGTCATCATCCTTCCCATCTTTTCCTCCTTCATCCTCATCATCCTTTTCTTTTTCATCATTATCCTCCTCTCCTTCATCCTATTCTACTTCTTCTCCTTCTTCTTCTTCCTCTTCATTCAACTCTTCTGTCTTCTCAACTTCCTCAGGTTGATTTTCAACTAAAATCTTTTTCTTCTTTTCTTCTCTCTTCCTACTCTTCTTCTTCATCGTCCAAAACAACAACCTCTTCATCTCCATCTACCTCTTCAATCCTAATTTCTCTCTCATCATCCTCCTCCTCATCCTCTTGTCCAAAGGAACCATCAAAAATACTAAGCATAATGGAATGGATGAATTGGTCCATGTTGATTTTAAAATGAGTCATGAACCAATTATCCTGGAGGATCAACATTAAGTCTGATTCTTTGCAAAAATAAATCAGTACATCCTCCGTGGCTTGGGGATATCCCCAACCACTAGTTTCAATATAAGCCTGAAAATCTGTAAATGACAGGGTTTTGAAAAACTTCCACTCTTCGAAAATATTGATAAAAGAGTGTTTTAATGCTTGTGGCTTAACAAGCTGTAGTTGTTCGATAGATAGATTGAAAATATTGTTTTCTAGCAGGTTAAATGTATAATTGGCTTCAGGAATTGAGATTATTAGACCTGCTTCTTCTTCTTCTTCAGGAATGTAGGCTGGGGTGAGGACAACCACAATCTGAGTCTCCAGGCTACCTGGGGCAGGCTGGTCTTCCAGGTGAGTTGGTGACCTGGCTGTAGGGCTGGCAAGGTGATCTGACTGCTCCTCCTCACTAAACTTCAGTCTCCTGGGTCTCTTGGGAGAGGGTTCTGGTGATGACTGCATGATAGAAGGTCCTTCAGGGGCTGGTCCCCTTCTCTTAAATCGGACTGCTATGGGAGAGTTGTCGGACTCGGAGTCGGCTCATTGCTGATTGGGTTGTGAGTGCAGTCGATCCGACTACTTTGAAGAATAGTATCTCGGGTAGGTCCTTGTGTCAGGCAGCTCCTTCAACATCTGGGCTGCTCTCCTTGTTCCTCCCAATTTTCTTAGCGTCTCTTGGTCCAGATGACCAAGTCTTTTGTTGGGGTGGAAGGGATCAGTACTTCCCTTCGCCATTCCTGTCTTTTCCAACAACCAACTCAGCTGCGTTCCAAATGCCAGCTTGGTCTTAAATCTCTTCTCATCAACAAGCCATTCGGCTTTGTTGACTTCTCGAACGAGTTGCCTAAATATGTTATATGCCCAATCAATTTCCTCATCTTGAATTAGTGCTCCCAGCACCACGAACTTCGCCGATGACAGTTGATCATAACTACCGGCCATCCCCATGATGATTTTGTTGGTTATGTCCAATGCAAAACGATAAACCTTTTTAATCTCACTCCTTTTAGCAGTGAATTTCAGCTTTTCCGGCAAATTCTCCACCTTGATCTTCTTCCAGGTTTCGGCGGCGGACTGCTTGAGAGCTTCGATAGCTATACCGCGGTGCTTCATACCAAACACTCTGCGAATCGAATCACGCGATATGTCGACTTGTCTTCCGGCAACTGTGCTCCGAATTCCATCTTGAATCAAATAGGCTTCGCGATAGAATGCGATAACATCCTCCTTGTACAAATGTTGAGGGTTGATGTCTAGGAATGGGTAGATCCCATTGAGCTTCATCGTGCGGATTAGGTCAAACACGTCGAAATTCTCCAGATTAGCTTCCAATAAGCCTTCGAAATCGACGACCAGCGAGAAAATAATCTGGTCCTTGACCGCCTTCAGATTGACGCCTTCAAAGTACGATTCCATTTCTGAAAATAAAGAGTTTTTAGTGTATTTGAAGTTCAAGAATTTTTTGCTCTGTAAATTTTTGCTCTGTAGATCTAGGGTAAGCGTAAAAGGTAAAGTGAAGGGGTTTCTTTCCTTATAAAGAAGATGAAAAGTCATATGGATTAAATTATTATATATTTGAAATGGTGGTACACCTTTTGAGATTCTTTTAAATTTCAAATTTGAATCGGTGGTCCATTTTAAAATTTGACGGTTGGTTTTGATTGGCCACCGTGGAGGTCGATTTAATAAGCAATTGACACGTGTATTTAAATTGCCACTTGTGAATCGAACATTAATATATTTAAATGTCGTTTGTGAACCAAAATTAATATAATAATATTATAAATATGGCAGATAATAATTAAATATTCAGAGGTCGGTTGAGTTTAGAAAACTTAGCTGGTCTGACTTGTTGACTGTTGACCGCTCTGCATCATGTGAGTTGACTTCTCGCCTGATATTCTGATCAGCTAGGTTCCTTTGTCCGTCCTTTGTCTTCTTGCCTGCATCAGCTAGGATCTGATTCTTCACCTGGGTCCGTCCTTCCTCTGAAATGCTTCAGCTTGCTTCAGTACTAGATTCCCAATCTAGTAATCCAAGGTCTCTGCTCAGCTCCAAAAACCTTTCTTCTGGCAAGGGTTTGGTAAAGATGTCAGCTATCTGATAGTCTCTGCTGACTCTTTCAACTCTAACCCTTTTGTTAAGCACATGGTCTCTGATGAAATGGTGCTTAACATCAATGTGCTTCGTCCTTGAATGCAAAACCGGATTGTTGGTTATTGCAATTGCACTATTGTTGTCACACCAGATTGGAACTTCATTGGCAATGATATTATAATCCCTTAACTGTTGCCTGATCCATAAAATCTGTGCACAACAGCTACCTGCAGCTAGGTATTCTGACTCTGTGGTGGAGATAGAGTTAGAAACCTGCTTCTTGCTAAACCAGGATATCAGTCTGGTTCCTAGGAATTGGCACGTTCCACTAGTGCTTTTCCTATTGATTTTGCAACCGGCGAAATCTGCATCTGAGTATCCTGACAGCTCGAAATTATCATCCTTGGGATACTATAGTCCAATATTGATTGTAGACTTAAGGTACTTTATTATCCTCTTGGCTGCATCTAGGTGTGACTGCTTCAGCTTGGACTGGAATCGTGCACAAACTCCTACGGCATAGGATATGTCTGTTCTGCTTCCAGTGAGGTACAGAAGTGATCCAATGAGTCCTCTGTAGTGGGTTGAGTCCACTGATATGCCTGCCTCGTCTGCATCCAGGTGAGTACTTGTGCTCATAGGGATTCTTGCTGGCTTGGCTGATTCCATTCCATATCTCTTGATTAGGTCTTTGGTATCGTTAGCTTGGTTGATGAAAATTCCTTTTTCCATCTGCTTAACTTGTAGTCCGAGAAAGAAGTTAAGCTTTCCCATCATACTCATCTCAAATTCTCCTTCCATGAGGTTGGAGAATTTCTCGCATAACTCTGGATTGGTTGAGCCGAATATGATGTCATCCACATATATCTGGACTATTAATATGTGGCCTTCGTGCTCCACTCTGAATAGGGTCTTGTCCACCTTCCCTTTGCAAAAACCATTCTTCTCAAGAAATACAGACAATGTTTCATACCACGCTCTCGGTGCTTGCTGAAGTCCATAGAGAGCTTTCAACAGCTTATAGACTTTGTCTCCTTTGACAAAACCTGGGGGTTTCTCTAGATAGACTTCTTCTTCTAGGATTCCATTTAGAAAAGCACTCTTTACATCCATTTGATAGACTTCAAAATCCTTGAATGCAGCATATGCGAGGAATAGTCTGATGGCCTCTAATCTTGCGACAGGTGCATAGGTTTCATCAAAATCTATTCCTTCACACTGTGCATAACCTTTTGCTACAAGTCTGGCCTTATTCCTAACAACAGCTCCGTCTTCATCACTCTTATTTTTGTACACCCATTTGGTGCTAATAACCTTCTTGTGATCAGGTCTGTCTGTTAGTTCCCAAACTTTGTTTCTTTCCATCTGCTCCAATTCTTCTTGCATGGCATTTATACATGAATAATCTTCCAGGGCTTGTTCTGTTGTTTTAGGTTCTATCTGTGACATAAAGCATGAGAACATAGCCATTCCTGCTGGTAGGGTTGACTGTCTCGTATTAACTCCATCAGTCAGCTTCCCGATAATTTGCTGGATTGGGTGATGTTTGAGCCACTTGGGGATATCGTCTTCTTCTGGGTTTGTTCCCCCTGTTGGATTGCTCTTGTGGATTTCTGCATCAGTTGGGTTCTGGTCTGCAACTGGATCAGCTACCGTCTTGTCATCTGCAGGTTGGGTCTGATCTGCAGGTGAATATTTATCGGCTACAGTTGGATCTTCATCAGCAGCAACTGGATCAGATAGGTTTGGTGATCCTGTTTGATCTGCAGTTGGGTCTTCAGCAGCTACAGTTGGGTCTTCAGACTGGTCTGCAGGTGAGTCCACCATTCCAGTGTCATTTACAATAACTTCTTCAAGGGTTGCTGACTTGAGCTTGTTCTCAATTAGCTCAACTTGCTTCCTGTACTCAACGGTAGATTCATCAAAAACAACATGGGGTGTTTCCTCCACAACTAAGGTTCTTTTGTTAAATACTCTATATGCCTTGCTTCTTTGTGAGTATCCCATAAAGAGACCGTCATTAGTTTTAGCATCAAAGGCATTTAGTTGTGTTTTACCGTTGTTGTGGATGAAACACTTACAACCAAAAACATGAAAGTAAGCAACAGTAGGAGTTCTATTATTCTAAACCTCATAGGGAGTTTTGCCATGTCTCCCTACTATCATATTCCTGTTCTGTGTATGACAAGCTGTGTTGTGACTTGACCCAGAACCTCTTGGCAGTCCGCTTCGCAATCATGGACCTTGCTTTGCTTCCTTCAGGGTTTTGTTTCTTCTTTCAGCAACGCCATTCTGCTGGGGAGTCATTGCGAGAGCTCATCTTTGGATCCCATTCGATCAGCTGTAATCGATTATCGCCTTGTTGAGAAACTCTCCTCCTCTATCGATCGATCTTGATGATGGATAGGGATTTCTCATTCTGGATCCTTCTCAGCAGCTCAGGTAGCTTGGTCAAGGTTTCACTCTTCTTATACAAGAAGATAATCCAAGTGTACCTTGAATAATCATCTACTATAACAAGTGCATGCTTTCAGCCGCTCAGAGTCCTTGGCTTGATAGGACCAAATAGATCCATGTGGAGTAGATCTAAGATCCTTATTGTGAGAGTTGTAGGCTGGACTGGCTGGAATGATGCTCTGGTCTGCTTTCCTTTCTGACAGGCATCACAAAGCGCTTCCTTCTTGAATGCTTCAATTGGAAGTCCTCTGACCACCTTCTGAGAACTAATCTTGTTGATGGCTTTGAAGTTCAGGTGACATAATCTTTTGTGCCACAACCATCCGTTCTCAGCTACTGTCTTGGATAGAAAACAGGAGTTAGGTGTTCCTGTGTTCCAATCTATCATGTAGACATCTCTTCTTCTGAAACCTTGGAGCTTCACTTCTCCAGACAGGATATCTATCACCATACATTTCCAGATGGTGAAGACTACTAGGTTCTTCTCGTCGCAAAACTGGCTTATGCTCAGAAGATTGTATTTTAGTCCTTTGACATAGTGAACTTTGGATATTACAATATTTCCTCGGTGCAACTCTCCAAAGCCTTTTGTTTGTCCTCTAGAGCTATCTCCAAAAGTTACATCAGGACCTCTTTCTTTGGTGTATTTGGACAGCATCTTCTTATTCCCGGTCATGTGCCTCGAGCATCCAGAATCTACAAACCATTCTTCACCTCCAAAATTTGAGCTTGTGGAGATGTGGTTGTAGTACTTCCACCTTTTCTGCAATCAGACAAGCAGAGATTTAGGTACCCAAATCTGTGTGGGTCCTTTGGGGTTAGCTGGTTTCCTGGAGAATTGATTTCTCCTTGGATTGTGAAAGTTGTTATTATTATAACCCTCATAAGGTGTGTAAGGTCGAGGTCTAAATCTCCTGTTGGGATTGTATACTGGATATTCCTCAAAATTTTGATAGTGTGGGCCATTTCTAAATCTTGGCTGAGACTATTTGTTAAACCTTTAAGGTCTCCACACTTGTTCATTTTGGAAATTAGGATAACCTTGAGGTTTCCATCTACCATTCCCATTTTGAAATCTGTTTTTAGGGAGTTGTTGGTAATAGTGGGCATGTTGTCTGGGCTGCTGCTTTTGCCTGGGCCATTGCCTAGTCGCCTATCTAGGTGGCTGCTTTGTGTAACCTGACTGCAACCTAGACATGTGACTTGACTGTTGCCTATTTTTAAATATCGGTTTATACGTAGGCTCAGTAGTCGAGAAAATTGTTTCTCCCTTGATAAATTTTCTTTGAGAACTAGAGGGAGTGTGAGGATCATATCCAAGGCCTGATTTGGAATATAGTGGCCTTTTATTGGTACACAATTCCTCCAGAGTTGAAGACGCCTTCAGGGAGGTTATTTCCTGCGCCTGAGTCTTATTTACCTGTGTCAGCTTAGTAAACTCGGTTTTGGCATGAGCAAGTGCAGCTGATTTTTCTTTAAGTACAATAGTTAGTTGATTTATCTCAGCTGTATTAACATCAGCCTGGTTTTTAAAGTCAGCTGCAGTTATTTCAACCTTGTTCAGTTCTAGGCTGAGTTTTTCAAAATCGTTTTTCAACTGCCTATTCTCATCTTGCAGCTGAGTCTTCTCTGCTGATACAGTTTGGTGTGCAGATTTGAGTGTTTCGAAATCTTTAAATAACTGATTTACCGATTCGTGCAGATCCATATCTTGTGACATGGCTGAACTGTTATTTGAACCATAGGGTTTAGAAGTTACCTCTTCATCAGCTAGGTTGGCCATTAGGCAGTCATACTCTTCATCATCATCAGAGAAGAATCCGCTGCTTGATTCTACATGCTCCTGGTCTTCTCCGATGAGGGCCTTTCTTCTATCTTCTTTTCTGCCCACCTCCTTTTTGCTTTCGTACTTCTTGAGATCAGGACAGTCGATTTGGATATGTCCTGTCTTGTGACAATTGTAGCACTCTACTTTCCAGCTTCCAGCTTTCTGGTTCCTTCTTGGATTCTCCTTATAGTTTTTCTTGTATTTGGAGTAGTTCTTTCTAAAGTTGCTGAACCTTTGCATTATAAACGCCATTTCTTCCTCAAAATCTAATGGATTTGGAGGCTTTACATCAGATAGGCTCTTGGCGGGGGACTCGGCTGCAAATGCTATTCCCTTCTCTACAGGTTCAGTTGAGGATGAACTTGGAAGCTCGAACTCATAGGCCTTCAGATCAGAGAACAGCTCTTGAATTTTTATTTTATTCAGGTCCTTGGACTCTCTCATGGCTACGACCTTCATGCTCCATTCAGGGTTGAGAGATATGAGAACCTTCAGTGCCATTTCCCTGTTGCCATAGGTTTTGCCGAGGGAGTTGATTTCATTGATAATTTCAGTGAACCTTGTGTCCACTTGATCTATGGATTCGCCGTTCTTCATTTTGAAATTGTCAAACTTTTGAATAGCGATTGACAATTTATTTTCTTTGATTAGCTCCGTTCCCTCACACATTAAAGCTAATGTGTCCCAGATTTCTTTGGCATTCTTGCAGTTCTTTATCTTGACCATGGTGGATTTGTCAAGAGTTTGATATAATACATCTCTGGCCCGGTTGTCAAGGTTGGCCAACTTTTTTTCTTCGGGAGTCAGCTCTGTCCTCTTCTTTGGAATCTTCTCTGGCTTCCCTGCTGCAATCTCCTCTGTTGTGTTGTCCTTCTCAAAGATGAATGGACCGTCCTCGATGATGCACCACATGCCATCATGGATCGAAGATAAGTGTACCTGCATCTTTATCTTCCAAAGATCATACTCGTCAACTAAAAACACAGGGAGTCTAGAATGCATGTGTTCCATTATAAAATGAGAGTAAAGATATATCTCTGATATAGATCTGGTTCGTGAAATAAATAAACCAACCTCTCCGATACCACTTGTAGGTCACAAGTCGTCCAGGAACAAGTCTAGAGGGGGGGGGGGGGGTGAATAGACTTGTTGAAACTCTTAAACTCTTTTTCTCAAAGAGTGAGTTTCTTCAGATGATAAGTAAACAAATGACTTGGAGTCGTTTGTTCTTAATAGGTGCGGAAGTCAGCTGATGACGAATATAAAGCAACTAATGAAACACTTAACAATGAATGCAGCAGTTAAAATATGATGCTATAAAAACAGTAAAGAACGCAGGCAATTATAGTGGTCTCAGAGGTGGGGTAATCTTCTACTAATCCACTTTTCTCCAAACCAGTTGGAGATGAATTCACTATAATTCTCAACCAGTGATAAATATTACAGTGATTCAAACAAAACTACAACAGCTTCCAACCAGTGGAAATCCGTGCCGTTGTACCACACTTGACTGCCTTGCACCTCTTGATCCTCGATCCTCGGATGCCTTTACAGTCACTAACTTCAACCAGTGAAGTACCCCGAACTCAGGATTATAGACAAAAGGTTTTGTCTTCTCCAACTAAGAGCTTCTTCAAGTATGAACTTTTAGAACCGCTCTTTTCACGATGCTGTATTTCGCTTTTTGATAGCTTGAATGTTTTGATCGCTTGAAAGTATGTTAGCACCGGTAGTTGTTATCGTAAGATTTTTCTCAGCTTCAAATCTTCGGATATATATAGGTCACGATCTCTGAGTTTTTCCTTATAGCCGTTGCAAATCTTTTGAACAAATCCGTCCGTTGGAGGGAGACTTCTTTGTTTAATCTTTCTGAATGCTGCAAGGCTGGATTCCCATATTTTAATCTATCTTCCGACCGTTGTGAAGACTCTGCATGTGATGCGCCGAATATTTTGAATATAAAACGATTAAAGTCTTCAAGGTGGGTCTAGGTAGCTTTTTTAATTCATATCTCTTGCGGGAATTACTCCAATTTGTCTCTTCACGTTGCATGTGACTTTCCGTAATACTTGACTTTTCAACGCATGCTGACGTGGACTTGGAGTACTTGGCTGATCTCGACTAGGCTGATGAGCAGTTAACTTCTCTGCAGTATGGACCTCTCTGATGTTCACTGTTTATGACTTCACTGATCAGGTGACTTGTCTGAGGTACCTTGGCTGCAGTCTGGTCAAACAACCCTGATAATTTTTGTTGACCAGAACTACTCTGACTTGACTCGGCTGATCCTCTATGATGGACTTAGCTGTACTTTAGTACTTAGCCGATTTTTAGCCTAACTTATTTTTGGCCGATAGAAGATACTCATTTGGTTCTTCTTTACATTTTGCCAAGTTTTATACTTAACATATTTGGCCTATGGAAGATACTCATTTGGTTCTTCCTTGCATTTTTTGCCAAGTAATAAATATTTGAATTTATACTTATGACATCATCAAAATCTAACAAGTATTCCTAACACTCGCTCAGTGAGGAGGTACGAGTTGTTAAATTTAATTATATACATATTGTCAAGTACGCATACATGTCTACACACATTGGTTGCCCGAAGGCCACAATTATGCACGGTTAAGCACAAGTAGTTGCCCAAAGGAACTTGTTGTTGGCCGAAGGCACTTATATGTAACACCCCCGAGATATTCAAGGTATATTACAGTGCCGTAGACCCTTACATGGGACCCACCAGGCTAAAACAAGAAAACACCACTCGACTAACCGTCTCGGTTAGCGAGGAAACATATTTAAATAATACGAACATATAACAATACGTCCGGTGCAACCGGCGTAATAAACATCAACCGACAAATATAACAACTTCAACGAATACAAACCGCAATTCGGAGTGAAAAGCCTAAGTACTCGCGAGTATAATCTATAAGTTTATAAATTTGGAAAACAACCATATCGAAAGGGACAAAAGAAATAAGAAGACTCAAATGCACATGTAAACGACCCTGGCCAGCGTCCTCGTACTGTCCCAGCGCCCGCTCGTCCGGCAGAACATAACTTGAAATCCATAACAAGAATTTCCCCAAAAAGGGTCCCCAAAGGAGTTAGCAATTACGCTAGTACAAGTAATCTAGGTAAACTATATATTCGCTTACACATTTCATAGTACAATGCACCAAATTCAATTCAAAACCAAAACCAGACATATCTTTTCCAGAAACAAATAGTCAAATAATTTGCCTTGGGAACAGGGCTATACCATTGATCCCGCTCGAGGCCTCTAAGGACCCTCCCGAGCTGGCCATATCATAAAACAAATCACGCACGCGCATCGCCTTGGGAACAAGGCTATACCATTGATCCCGCTCGAGGCCTCTAAGGAACATCCCGAGCTGGCTAGCGAAACAAACTCGTGAATCCAGGGCTATACCATTCCCTCGAGGACCCATCGGACCCTCCCGAGGTGAGCAAAGCACACAAAATATACATCACCATTTCATGTTAAGCATAAAGGTTTCCAAAAATACTTTCCTTGAGTAATTGACGACGCAACGAACGGAAAGAAAAAATCACATACGAACGCTAGGAACCGACAACCACGAACCTAACGATTCGAAGAACACAATTGCAACCAACTCTAAATGAGTATGAAATGGAATACACCTGAAAACCCTCCTATGATTCATGTATATTCGTACAAGAACAACAACGAGGGCGGAACACAACCAAACCCTTTCGATTATGCAAATATCACGAAATATACCATGAATCCATAGGGAAACCATGAATACCAACTAGATTAATCATATTCATCATGTATTAATCAACAATACGGTATAAATCGAACGAAAACTCAAAAATCCCCAATTTCCCAAAAATAGGGTTCTAAAACCTTGAATTAAAGATGAATAATAAGTGTTGGTGTTGTTAATCTTCAGCAAGAATACAAGAAAATGATGGCTAGGAATTCCAACGCTTCAAATCGCTCGGAAATCGCCCAAGATTCGCCCACAAACCGGAGAGAGAGAAAAAGAGAGTGAAATGAGAGTCTGGGTCAACTCTCTGGTTTTTATAACCAGAGGGTTATTAACGTGCGCTAACATGTCAAGTTAGCGCGCGCTATCTGGTGATACCTCGGTCCAGAAAGTAAACTGCCCAGTCCAGAACTTATAGTTCTGGACCGTTAGCGTGCGCTATAAATAATTAGCATGCACTAATAGCCTCTCGGTAGCGCGCGCTATCGGGCCATAGCATGCGCTACCTGGACACCAAACGATAAGCCAAATCGCCGGCTCTCTCGAGAATCTCGAAAGGTCCAATAAATCTCGGACTCAACTTCCCTTTCTTCCCGAAACGGAAAACTCCCCTCGTCGATGACACCTTTAGCAAAACATGGTCTCCCACCTCGAACTCCAAAGGTCGACGACGGACGTCGGCATATGACTTCTATCGACTCTGTGCAGTCAACATCCGTTTTCGAATCAATTCCACCTTCCGCCTCGTCTCCAAAGCGATATCCGGTTCGGTCCCGATCAAATCGGACGCCTCATTCCAACAAATTAGTGATCGACAATGCCGCCCATAAAGTTCCTCATACGGTGCCATTTGAATCGACGTGTGCCAACCATTGTTGTACGTGAATTCGATCAATGGCAGATGCTCCTCCAAGTCACTGCTCCAGTCGAGAGCACAAGCACGCAACATATCCTCGAACGTCTGGATAGTGCATTCCGACTGTCCATCTGACTGAGGATGAAAAGAGGTACTCAGATGCAAATGAGTACCCAACACCTTATGCACCGCCTGCCAAAAGTGCGATACAAAACGACCATCCCAATCCGAAACAATAGACTTCGGAGTGCCATGAAGCCTCACAATCTGTGCAATAAACACACGAGCCAACTTCTCCGGGCTCCAAGTATCCTTGATGCCCATAAAATGTGCCGACTTGGTCAAACGATCAACAATCACCCAAACCATATTCATGCCCGACCTCGATCTCGGCAAACTCGTGATGAACTCCATCGAAATATCTTCCCATTTTCATTCCGGAACGGGAAGCGACTGCAATAAACCAGCTGGTCGCTGATGCTCGATTTTGACCTGCTGACAAGTCAAACATCTCGCTACAAACCATGCGACCTCCTCCTTCATATCATTCCACCAGAAATTCTTTCTCAGGTCCTTGTACATCTTACTCGAACCAGGATGAACGAAGTAAGGCGTAGCATGAGCCCCACGCAAAATACTCTGCCTCAATTCCGAGTCGTTCGGCACACACAGACGACTCTGGAATCTCAATACCCCATCTTCATGAATCACAAACCCAGGAGACTTTCCCTTAAGAACATTCTCTCGGAATTGAATAATCATCGGATCCTCCAACTGCTTTTGTTTAATTTCATCGATCAGAGACGACGAAATCTCTAAAGCACAAATTTGCCCGACAGCTCCAGGCAACAAAATCTCAACACTCAACTAAATCAAATCCCGCTGAAGCTCAATTTGAGACGTAAGGATCTCTAGCGTCCGAAACGCAACCGGCTTCTGACTCAAGACGTCGGCCACGATGTTCGCCTTGCCCGAATATTAAAGGATTTCGAGGTCATTATCCTTAATCAACTCTAACCACCTCCTCTGCCTCATATTCAACTCCCGCTGAGTAAATATGTACTTCAAACTTTTATGATCTGTAGAAATCTTACATGCAGAGCCAAAAAGGTAGTGACGCCAAATCTTGAGCGCAAAAACAACTACCGCTAACTCCAAATCGTGAGTAGGGTAGTTAAGATCATACGACCTCAACTGTCTCGACGCAAACGCAATAGTCTTGTCGTGCTGCATCGACACGCATCCAAGACCCTGACCCGAAGCATCGTTACAAACAGGAAAACCCTCGTTGCCACACATCAATGCTAAAATCGGGACTGAAGTCAAACGCCTCTTCAACTTTTCAAAACTCAACTGTCTCTCATCATTCCAGACGAACTTCTCGGATTTTTGGAGTAACTGTGTAAGTGGTCGAGCTAGTTTCAAAAACCCATCGACAAACCTACGGTAGTAGCCATACAGACCCAAGAAACTACGGACCTCCTTCACGTTCTTGGGCGGTGCCCAATCCAACACTGCCTCAATCTTCTGTGGATCCACACGGACCCCCTCGGCTGAAATCACGTGACCCAGAAACATCACTTCCTTCAGCCAGAACTCACATTTTGAGAACTTCGCATAGAGTTGCTCGGTCCTCAAAATGTCTAACACCACACGCAGATGATGGGCATTCTCTTCCTCGTTCCTCGAATAAATAAGAATATCGTCAATGAAGACGACGTCACACTTATCCAAATACTCGATAAAGACCTTGTTCATCAACTGCATGAACACGACCGATGCGTTAGTTAACCCAAAGGGCATAACCACAAACTCGTAATGTCCGTATCTCGTCCGAAAAGCTATTTTCGGGACATCGGACTCCTTCACCCGAAGCTGATAGTACCCCGATCTCAAATCGATCTTCGAGAATACCGTAGCTCCCTGCAACTGATCGAACAAGTCATCAATCCTCGGCAAGGGATACTTGTTCTTGATGGTCCCCTTGTTTAGCTCGCGATAGTCGATACACAAACGCAGTGAACTATCGTTCTTCCACACAAACATGACCGGTGCGCCCCAAAGCGAAGCGCTCAGTCGAATATATCCCGACTGAAGAAGCTCACTCAACTGCTTCTTCAACTCGGCCATCTATGAAGGTGACATGAGATACAACGCCTTCGAAATCAAAGCCCTACCCGGCTCTAACTCTATAGAGAACCCGACCTCACGGTCCGGTGGCAACCCCGGTAACTCATCAGGAAAAACATCAGGAAACTCACTAATGACTGGAATCGATGAAATCTCGATTCCACCATCCTCCGCCTTCAAGGCATAGAACCAATAACCAGTACACCCCTTCCACAGGAGTCTCATCGCCTTCAAGGCATTAATTACGAACTTCTGGTTTCTCTTTCTCCCCGCGAAAGAGTGCTCGGTGCCGTCCTCGGCTAGCATGGTGATGATCCTCGTGCGGTAGTTCATGATTGCACCATGCCGCTTGAGCCAGTCATCCCCGATAATCAAATCCTCACCCGCAATACTCACAACAATAAGATTAGAGAGCCAAGCCCTCTCGCAAATAATCACAGAACAATCTCGGATTTCTCGATCACCAACGATCCTATCACCGCTAGGAAGTTTAACGATGAAAGGCTCGCAAGGCAACAAACAATCAATATTCAAACGACGTATACACTCCATAGAGATGAATGAATGCGTAGCACCCGAATCAAAAAGCACATCGACAGGATGAGAATGAATATGAACGGTACCTGTCGCCACAGTAGCGGCTGGATCATCGGCCCTCCTCATTTCATAGACACGCGGGTGGGTGGAGCCGACACTGGAAGCTCCTCCTCTAGAGGGCTGACCCCGACCTCTCCCTCGGCTGGTGCTCGGTGGAGACTATGGAGCAAATGAGCCCTAGTTCACACTCGGTTCCCTAGGCGCTGGAAAAGAAGAATGGGCACCGCGAATCTGTCTGGCCTGTTCACAAAAGGAAGCCTTGTGTCCCGACTGACCACAGGTATGACAAGTCAACTGCGAACGAAGACACTCCCGGTTCTTATAGCCCGACTTGCCACAGTTAAAGCAAATGAGATCACGAACGGAGGTTCTGGCAGCACCTCGAAAACTCCCAGAAAAATGAGCCGAACCGCCCGCAGGAACATTTGCAGACTGAGATTTCTGCTGGCCTCCACCTTTGTGACCAGAAAAATTTTCGACGGACTTATGCTTCTTGCTCTCACGAGCCTCTTCACTGGCCGTCACCGACATATCATACGCAAGAGCCATACTCTGATAATCCCTCAAAGTGGTGCAGACGAGCCCAGACATATAGTCCTGAATTGACAGTTTCATCCGTCGGGAAAAGTGAAAATTTTTGTCATTCTCCTCTGTAACCTGGGCCTTCACGAAGCCCAACTCCTTATTGAAATCGGCAATAGCTTGAGAAACAGGAATATCCCGAGGCTGTGCATCATAAAAGGCATGAACTCGAGCCTGTCTAACCAGCCACGGGCAATATTCGGTCTCCATCAGGTCCTTGAATTCCGCCCACGAAGCAACGTGGTCTTTAGGCCAAACAGCCTCCCACCAGTCAGTAGCGTCCCCAGTGAGGAAGTGGCAATAGGGACCTTGCGGTCCTCGGGACAGTTGGTGGCAACAAAGACTTTAGATATCTCCTTGATCCACCCCTCCCATACGATCGGGTCTGAAGCTCCCGAAAACTGAGGAGGATGCATCTAGATGACATCCTGAAGCCAATGATCTGCTATGCCCCGATTAGCATGGGCCGGAGTCGGGTTCTGAACCGCCTGATCTATCGCAACCATTTGGTTCACCATTTGTTGCATCACCGCTGCAACACCAAGATCGGCGCCATCTTGAGTAGAAGCATGGCTATGACGGTCACCGGTACTGCCGGCTCCCGAAGAATGCGACGTGGCAACCTCACCGGCTGCCCCACATCCCTGGACGCGTCCACGACCACGACCACAACCTCTTCCAGCATCCATACTGGTGTTAAAAGGTAGCAAATATCCATAGTTCAAGAAATAGAAATACGGTACGAGAAGACAAAGAATCGAGTAAGAAAAATTTACGAACACTGGAAGTACCGAGATGCTGACAACGGTGTGACAATGTGCAAAACAAAACACAACTAGACCCAAATAACCGACAAGCCTAGGTATCCATAAACCTAGTGCTCCGATACTATTTTCTGTAACACCCCCGAGATATTCAAGGTATATTACAGCGCCGTGGACCCCTACATGGGACCCACCAGGCTAAAACAAGGAAACACCACTCGACTAACCGTATTGGTTAGCGAGGAAACATATTTAAATAATACGAACATAGAACAACACGTCCGGTGCAACTGGCGTAATAAACATCAACCGACAAATATAGCAACTTCAACGAATACAAACCGCAATTCAGAGTGAAAAGCTTAAGTACTCGCGAGTACAATCTATAAGTTTATAAATTTGGAAAACAACCATATCGAATGGGACAAAAGAAATAAGAAGACTCAAATGCACATGTCAATGACCCTGGCCAGCGTCCTCGTACTGTCCCAGCGCCCGCTCGTCCGGCAGAACATAACCTGAAATCCATCACAAGAATTTCCCCAAAAAGGGTCCCCAAAGGAGTTAGCAATTACGCTAGTACAAGTAATCAAGGCAAACTATATATTCGCTTACACATTTCATAGTACAATGCACCAAATTTAATTCAAAACCAAAACCAGACATGTCTTTTCCGGAAACAAACAGTCAAATAATTTGCCTTGGGAACTGGGCTATACCATTGATCCCGCTCGAGGCCTCTAAGGACCCTCCCTAGCTGGCCATATCATAAAATAAATCACGCACGCGCATCGCCTTGGGAACAGGTCTATACCATTGATCCCGCTCGAGGCTTATAAGGACCCTCCCGAGCTGGCTAGCGAAACAAACTCGTGAATCCAGGGCTATACCATTGGATTCCCTCGAGGCCCCATCGGACCCTCCCGAGGTGAGCAAAGCACACACAATATACATCACTATTTCATGTTAAGCATAAAGATTTCCAAAAATACTTGCCTTGAGTAATTGACGACGCAACGAACGGAAAGGAAAAATCACCGACGAACAATAGGAACCGACAAACACGAACCTAATGATTTGAAGAACACAATCACAACCAACTCTAAATGAGTATGAAACGGAATACACCCAAAAACCCTCCTACGATTCACGTATATTCGTACAAGAACAACGAGGGCGGACCACAACCAAACACTCTCGATTATACAAATATCACGAAATATACCATGTATCTATAGAGAAACCATGAATACTAACTAGATTAATCATATTCATCATCGATTAATCAACAATACGGAATAAATCAGACAAAAACTCAAAAACCCCCAATTTCCCAAAAATAGGGTTCTAAGAGATTACCTTGGATTAAAGATGAATAATAAGTGTTGGTGTTGTTAATCTTCACCCAGAACACAAGAAAATGATGGCTAAGAGATCCAACACTTCAAATCGCTCGGAAATCGCCCAAGATTCGCCAACAAACCGAAGAGAGAGAAAAAGAGAGTGAAATAAGAGTTTGGGTCAACTCTCTGGTTTTTATAACCAGAGGGTTATTAGCGTGCGCTAACATGTCAAGTTAGCGCACACTATCGGGTGATACCCCGGTCCAGAAAGTAAACTGCCCAGTCCAGAACTTATAGTTCTGGACCGTTAGCGTGCGCTAATAGCCTCTCGGTAGCACGCGCTATCGGGCCATAGCGTGCGCTACCTGGACACCAAATCGAGTCCAGAAGCAACTGCCCAGTACTGGACTATCGCGTTAGCGCGCGCTACCAGACACCTAGCACGCGCTAGTCCGCAACAACAACGTGCGCTAGACACAAATGTAGCGTGCGCTAATCTGTCTGTCCAGAGAGCAGAGACCAGAACCGAACTCACTGCCACTTCCAAACTCGACCCGCTAGCGCGCGCTACGAAGCAAGCGTAGCGTGTGCTACTATATGTTACTTAGCGTGTGCTAAACAAGAATGATAGCACGCGTTAGGCACAGAATGATAATGGCCCCAAAACACCGAAACACTAACGAAACATCAAACGATAGCTCATAACAAGCATAGTAAACATAGGATGGATCTACGGCAACCCCGAACGGCGGTTCCGAGCAACAACTACGAGAATTGGACGACAAAAAGTCCAGAAATAAGTATTCTCAGAAATACCAATACGATAATATACAATACGGTAAAAAAATCGGGAACGAAAAAATATGGATATTACATTGTAGTTGCTCGAAGAGACTTGTAGTATATATTTGGCATAGAAACACACATATATACGAGCAGCATTGAAGTTTGACTTTGTCCAAATTCAGGTTATAATGCTTGGATTTTTATGGATAACCATTAAATTTGGATATGAGCATAATTAATATGGAATAAGACCCCCCCACCCCACATATATATGATCAAATTTTGAAAAGCTTAATTTATATATGAGTAAAAGTCTATAGTTATGATTAGCCCTCATGCGATTTTATATAGGGCTTTTCTACCGTCAGGCCAAAAAAATTTAACCAAACGTTAGGTTGATACAAAAATTACTTATTTGTTCATAATTGTTTATTTCAATACATATACTCTTCTTGTTAGAGTTGAATTGTGTGATTTAGAATACAAAATTTATGAACAGATATGTAATTTTAGTGTCGGCCTAACATCCAACCAAGTCTTCCTTGCCTGACAGTAGAAAGTCCATCTAAATTATATTAATATAATTATGATTTGGTATTACCGAAATCGCACAATTCACGTTTAACCAGAAGAATATACGAACTAGAATCAACAAATATGAACAAATAAGTAATTGTAGTATCGGCCTAACGTTAGGCCAAATTTTCATGACCTGACTGTAGAAAAGCCATTTTATGTATTCAAATAGTCTTTGTTATAGTAATAACAATTAGTAAAATTTGTCTAATCGATAAATGGATATAAATAATAAAATTTCAGTTGGATCTAAAATCGATGGAATACAAACCGGACTTTGCTTAAAACAACTTAAATATCAGCCGGGCTAAAACAACGATAATAATATTAATTTATAAATAGATATATAAAATTCTGCTTGGGCCTAGAATGACGAGATGCAAACCTACAGTTTTTTGCATTGATAGTAATATAATTTATTTGACATGCTATGAAAATTAATAAAGTAATTTTTTATATAATTAGATATGAAATAATGTTTTAATAAATTAGAACATTTAAAAGTATGCATGTGCTTGCAAAAATTCTAAAATAAAGATTCACGCATGGACGTAGCGTTATATTGAGCAATATGGTTAATGGTAAGTCTCGGCACATACAACGAAGACATAAGTGAGACGATTGGTCTTAAATGGTGTGATTTCAATTGACTATGCGAGGTTAAATGTGTAATATTCGGATTAATTATTGAGTATTTCATCTGTAATTGAATCCTGTATTATTCGGATTTGTGATATCAATAATCGAAGTATGATATTTCTCGTATTTGTATCCTTGTACATGATTATGGCAACATGTAAATTTTTTCATGCAAATACGTGATAACGTACGCTAAGAAGGAAGCTTAACGTACGTTATCCGCCAAAGCTAGCGTACGATACCAATGAAGCGTAGCGTACGTAAATCAGCCAATAATTGATCTGGGCGGCTAGCACATGCGCTAGCCGGACGATGGGTCCGGATAAGATTCACACGGATGAACCTGGACAGTTTTGAAGTCAACGAGTATTTACGTATGCTAAGGTATGTGTCTAGCGTACGCTAAATGGTGTTGCTTACGTACGTAACTTGATGGTGTAGCGTACATACTCGAGTACAGAATGAGAACAGTTAACTATCAGTGACGATAGGGTACGCTAAGTATACTGGGTAGCGTACGCTAAGCGACTAACGTACGTTATGCATGAAGGCTAACGTATGTTAAGGTTAGAAAGTTATAAATGGTACATCACCCCATTTCATTTCATTCGTTTATTTCACTTGGCTTTTAACATACTTCATCCCAGAGAGTTCCTAGCCACCTTATACACCTTTAGATCATTTAATACTTGGTCATTGAAGATTAGATATTACTTATACTTGGTCATTGAAGTGGAGAATCATCTTTAATTGGCATACAAGCAACCGGAGTTGGATTCTACCTATTGTCTCAGCATTCTCTTCATCTTAAGGTATGTTATGCTATCTCCAACCTTGGATTCGTATCCTTAAGAATATTATGATCATGCTATCAAGATATTAAGTTCCATGGATGATTTATTCAACCAACATCATGTCTAGGGAGTGGAGATAATTATGCTTTAAGTACTTCGGTTAAGAACATCATAATTTGAATCTTGTTACGCTGAACAAGTAAAGGAAGTTTCCTGAGATTGATAATCCAAATTTGGAAGGTGTCTTCGTAGTAATCACGGACTTGGTATTAACATCATTTTTGTTAGACGAACTTAGGAGGTCGATCATGGAAGGATTTGTTGTATCTTGCAAATGTGGGTTGTTAAACAAACTTCAAGATGGTAGTTTGAATGATATAAGATATTGATAGCAACCATAGGCCTTCCGAATTATGTACGAGAATTTGTAATCAAGATTGGAGTATGACATCATGATGATATACGTATCCTTGAATTCGAAGATGTTTTAATCCGTAAGATCATTCATAATTGTATGAGCATGATATTTATAAGTATAACGTACGTTAATCACTGAGGATTTCGTACGCTTCATCACAAATCAAGACAGTCGTCTGCTCAGTGAGAAACTATCATATGTGTGATTAGCGTACGCTTGACTTCATAGTTTATGTACGCTAACGAGCAGCCTTAACGTACGCTACGTTGGATACATAACGTATGTTATGCAGACCAGACAGGATACGTTTTGTGAACTTTCAGCCGTAGTTTGGATTGTTAGATGTTCGTACGTTAGTTATTCGACGTGTGATGGACTCTATATTATTTCTTTTGTTTAAAGGTTCGAGTTTTGCAACGTGATTAATCGAAGGGATGACCTTCGAGCGTTTTGATATTCGTGGAAGTGTTATTCTTGTCGTCAAATTGAGGCAAGTACTTTAATTGTTTTGTGTATTGATGTTATATATATTGTCGTGTATATATGTCGTTGTTGTATGTCCACCTCGCTTTGGTCCGACGGGATCATCGGGGGATCTATGCTAGCGTGCGCTGGATCATCGAATGGGTATTTTCCACATCATGTTGGTTTGACGGAATCATCGGGGGATTTAGGCAGTGAACGCTGGATCATCAAAATTATCATATGTATGTTGTGATTATCATTTGTGTATGTTATTTATGAGTTTCTCGTAGGAGGAGACTCGTTGGTATTTTGTCATTTATGTTGTTATTATTCTTCGTGAGATGTTGAATAATATATTGTGGTACTTGTACTAGCATCGTTGTGCTAACCCCTTCGGGGGTGAACATTTGTTTATGTTTAGGATCCAGGAGAGCAGGGAAACAACCACTGGAGCTGCATGACGACGAGGGTGCAGAGTGATGTTCCAGCCGGGTTTAATTGTCTGCTGTTTGTGTTGTTTTTAATAAGTACTCGAGTACGTCGTCATTTGTGATGTTGGATTTGGTGATGTATTAATATTCTTCATTTAGATGTTTGTATTTTTGGTATTGGACCAGAACTGTTGTATTTTATTTCAGTTCCTTTCATATATTGGTATATGTTATTGTCTTTTCATTTCTTTAGCCTTGTAAATTCTTATGTAAAGGATTTACGGCACTGTAATATTCCTGAATATATCGGAGGTGTTACAGAATATGGTATCAGAGCTAAGATTATGGATATCTTGGCCATTGGGTTAAAATAGGGGTCATATATGTCTTTTGAGGTAACCGGTCGTGAATAACATCACTGTACTACCTACGTCTTCGTGCGAATGGTGGTTGTAAGTTCCTCAACTCTATCTCGTCCTTTACATGTTATACCTCTTTATACTTGAACATTAGAAAGATATTGTTTCCTGTATATTGAGTATTTATGCTTATAGTATGTTGAGAGGTGGACGTGGACGTGGTCGCGGTCGCGGACGCGGACGAATGAATGCTGAAAGAGAAGCATCGCCTTCTGATCAGGCCAGCCACAGCTCAGGCGAGCCACAAAGATCTATTAACAATGAACCAGAACCTGCTATTCCCGAAATCCTTCGCCAGGTGGTTAACCAGATGACTCAGTTTGCCCAGATCGTGGACCGAATGCAGGTGGCAGTAGGATTACAACAGGGAGATAGACAGCAAGGTATCCCGGACATGGGAAATCGAGGCGACCGATGGCTGCAAGAGGTGGCGAAGATGCAACCACCCAAATTCGACGGCTTTTCTGAGACACCGACGTGGGATTATTGGATAAAAGAACTGGAGAAAATTTTTGCCGGGATTAATTGCCCAGACGACTGGGGAGCCTCTATTGCTCAGTACTTTCTGATAGGGGAAGCATCCGACCCGTAGATCATGATGCCGACTGGGGAGAATTTAAATTGATGATGGAAGCTCAGTACTGCCCTCGTCCGATGAGGGAAGCCAAAGTTCGGGAGTTTTTCTCTGCGCAACCTTCGGACGTGCCAGTATCTCAGGCGATTAAGACATTTAACTAGCAGCTCGCATTTGTTCGACATCTGGTCAGAACAGATGCAGAAATGATGATCCATTTTGATATAAGAATGAAACCAGAGATTCAGAGGTACATGTACGGTTTCGAATGTACCACTCTCCGTCAATATCAAGATAAAGCATTGGCGTATGAAATCAAAGAAGAAGCGATGGAAAAGTTCGCAGAATCCAACAAGCAGAAAGTTGTAATACCCGCAATTTCGATTTCCGGTAATTTTCTTTTTTGGCGGAAGTCCATTTTGGCGACTCGCTCATGACCGTTTCGTCATTTTGAGAATATTTAATTCTGCACTTTTTGACGTCCAAGTTCATTTCGGTGTCGTTTTGTTGAGTTTCGTGTTCTTAAGCGGCTTTTCCGCACTTGAGTTCGATTCTTGCGAATCTCGTCCGAAACTGTTGTTTCGAGTTTCTCGTAATTTCATTGAATGTTATTATTCATGTTGCGAGCTTTGGTTTGGTGTTTCGATCGTGTATCGTGTATTTCGGACATTTTGGGCCATTTTCGTAATTTCCCAAAGTTTTGGGGTGTTTGCCTTCGTATCGTCCTTTCAACCTTCGAGTTGTCGGAACCATGTGTTTGTTTAGTGCTTCACTCGTGTTTTGAATGTTATACTATTCATCGTGTTCGTTCCGTACGTTTTCGGGAATTCGAGTCGTCGAGTCATGGCGGCTAGGCACGGGCCGGCCACGTGCGGCAGGGACCGGCCAGGTGCGCACGAGCGTGGTGCACGAGCTGCGCGCACGATCCGGTGCTCGTGCGGCCCTGACTGCACATGCACGAGCGAGTGCTCGTGCCTAGTGCTCGTGTGTCCCGGCAGATTGCCGGCAGTGGGCGCGCACGACCCGGCACACGACCGGCCGCTCGTGCGTTGCTGGGCAGTATATATGATCGAGCAGACGGGTTTACACCTATTTTTCTCATCCCTCTCATATCCTTCCGCGGATGGGGCTTGGAGTACGTGATTAGATGTTGTTTATCTATCAATCAACGAAGTTCTTGAGTTTCTAACATCAATCAATCATCCCATAAGCTCCTCCAATCTACCGAATCAAGGTTAGATTTCTTTGATAATCTAGTTTTGGGGAAATTGGGGTTTTTGTTGGATTTCGTCCGTTTGAGCCGTAATAACATAGATTATTGATGGATTATTGATTATTTAGATGTATTATATCATTTCCCTTGTTATTCCATGGTTGGATCGTATCAATTCGTTTTTTTGGTCGAGTTCTCGATCGACGCCTTGAAGGTGTCCGGTAGAATGTCGTAGAGGGGTTTTCGGACGTTCTACGATTATTATTCTCGTATGATCGTTGATTTATTAATTATATGTTGTTAGGGTCGAGTTTCTTGCGAAGAAACCGAGTTGAACCCTTCCGTTCGTTGTCGTCTTCCTTTTCGATAGCATCGGACGTTTCGAAGCTTTCCAGTTGAGCCGTGTTCGTCGGGATACTTGCGTACCGATTTTGAGGCAAGTACCTTGTCCATACAATTCTTTTTTATGGAAACTATAATTAGTGATCGTCTAAATGTGGCTGTTTGGTCGTTTGAATTGAACTTTCAAAAGATTCGCTTTAGCCTTGTTAAAGGCTTGTTTTCAAAACGCGTGTGTTTTGCGAATGGTGTGGTTTGTGAATGACTATGTGAATTCTATGGATATGTTTGGTGTTGATGTTGCACTTGATATTTCGTGTGGACGTATATGGTTTCATTTCGGTGCGTTGTGGTTTGATGTGGTGTTGTACTATGTGTTTGTTGCCTTTGGGTGAATTGTTTGGTTATCCTTGGTGTGCTATGTTATGTGTGTGAATGTGTGTATATGGGCGGGGTATACGGTGACACATGACATGTGATCATGCGGTCAGGATTCAACAAGTTATTGATCCAACCGTGAGAGCCTCGGGATACCTACGGTGACACATGACATGCGATCATGTGGTCAGGAGACAACAAGTGATTGATCCAACCGTGAGATGACGTGGCATGTGTTCACGGTGTTATGTATATGTTTTTGGATGTATTGACCAGGTCGAGTACCTTGGGTGTGACTGAGATTTCGTATCTTGGGTGGTTATGTTTTGCTGATCTTTATGTCTGTCGAGGACACGTGACGTTGGTTTTAAACCCTGTGAACTGTTGTTGGTTTTATTTTGTGAAAACAAAACCTTTGGGTTGTGACCCCTGTTGATTTTGAAAAGAGAAGGATTTGATAATCCTAAATTGTTTTCTACTAAAACTCCTGATGGCTTTTTAGACCATTTTGTAAATTGTTTTCTCCTGGATTGTGATCTTTTAGTTTTGGAACGTTTTACCCAAACTCTTGCCGCGGGAAGTACCATTTTGTTATGTTTGAACCTTTGAGGATTCCTGATTATTATTGTTCTGAGAACTTGTATTGTATGGCTCGTATTGTTGCACTTGTACTTGTACTAGCAAAACAGTGGAGTTTTGCTAACCCCCGAGTATTCGGGGGGTGGATGTCTGTATTGCATTTAGGTTTTGGAGCATAGCACAGGGTCAGCATGAAGGATGATAAAAGATGAACGATACTAATCACACGAGGACCCGTTTGATGTTATATTGGTTTAGTTGTATTTTATTTCCGCTGCAGTATTTTTTTCCCCGTTGTACGGGAGTGTGTTGTATTCGACCCCTGCGTGGGCAAGTATTGAAATCGAGTTGTATGTTTTTATTGAAAGACCAAATCGATCTACTGAGTCATTTTTAGCCTTAAAGGCATTGTTGAGATGTTCAACGTTGTTTACCAGCCTGGTAGATCTTTGAGGAAAGGATCTACGGCGTGTAATATCCCTGAGTAGATTGGGGGTGTTACATAAATGGTATCAGAGCTTAGGTTGTGGGAACCTAGGCTGTCGGGTCAAGTCGGGTTGTTTGAGTCTTGTTTCGTTGGATTTTATCTGATTGAGTCGTGTCGCGACACGTCGTCTGAGTTTGTTGGTCGTGATTAGTATCATGGGGCGATCATCATCTTCGTACGACCTGTGGATGTAAGTCTCCCTTCTTTGTGTTTGTGCCTCGTCTGATGCGAGTTACAGGTATGATTATGAGTTAATTGACGGAATCCTACTATGGATTTTGATTTCGGGATATGTGGTTATTTGCCTCTCATATTTCTTTCATATGAGGAGTAGTGTTGCTGGATCGTGCATGTTGGACTGTATTTCTTTTATCCGCTGCGTGAGTTCTTTTGTAATGGCTTTCGGTATTTTACCGACTGAGTTTTATTTCGAAAACCGATTCCCTTAACCGAATTTTTGGCATTATGGCCTTGATCGTTTTGGCGAAATTCTTATGACACTATTTAGTATTTTGTAAATGGCTTTTGTGAGTTTTTGGAATATTACCGTCATCGGCCTTTTTGGCGTTTTTTTTGTAAATGGTTTTTAGCCTGATGAGTTCCGGCGCCGGACCCACGGTGCTATAATGTTCCGTGTAATTACCTGAAATTTTTGGGCATTCTAGCCCATTGAATTATCTTTGAAAACCTTGAGTATCTTAGAAAATAAATTTCGAGATGTACTTTTAAAATGAATTATTTTCTCGTGGTACATCCAAGGTGCCACAATATGTTCCAAAATTCTTCTACCTCGAGGACCAAAATATTTTGAGATATTTTCAATGTTTTAGAAACAGTTTTACTTAGACTCGAGGGTCGAATATTCTGAAAGTTTTTCACTAAGAGAAAGTGTCATCATTTTTATCAAATTCGAAATGTTTCTCCAAAGTCTCGATAACGATGTTTCACGTTTGTACTTTTGAAAGGTGATACTCAAGATCAACGGGTGTTTTTCTAAATTATTTTCAAAAGGAGGTTTTTATTTTTAAAACCTATCCATTCCCGTTTGAGAGATGGGTATGTATGTATGATGTTCGCGTTGTCATTATGATGTTGCTCCCGAGTATGATCGAATTGGTGACATGAACGCCGAGGCGTTTCCACGCATTTATTGTACTAGCCCTCTGTGAGAGGTGTGAACTGGTGTTTACTATTTATCGCCTCATGGTGATTTGCGTATTGTCGCATGAGTGTGAGTTGTTAAAGCTTGGATTTTTGTGCGTTTATGCACATGGGTGATTGTTTCATGATGGTTGTGAATGGGTGCTGGCTATCGTTCGGGCCGTTGTAATCGTCGAACGATGCCGTTGTTGTGATTTTTGCATGCGTTGATACGTTATGCTGAGTTGGCATCTCCGGTATGTTGTTTTGCGGTGTTATGTCCCATTGTATCTAGCATATGTATTTTCGGTATGCCGAGCCGAGGCATTTCAAACGTATTGTGCCGGGGGCATGTATTGCAAATTGTCCTTCTCGTCAGTAACGCTTTTCAAGTGTGGACCCGAGAGACACAGGATCCAGTTTTGCGAGTTGGGTTCCGAGTCTTTCGGGGCGCGAACTTCAGTTCAGATATGAGGATCGGCTCTGAGAGGCCCATGGGAGATGTTTCTGTCGTTTGCTTTTTGTGTTGTAACCTTACTCCCGTTGTTGTGAGTGGCGGGAATGATATTTCTTTTATAAGAGGTCGTATGTAATGCCCGTATCATTTTTTACTTCCACATTTTCTCTCCCCCAAGTCTATCGATTCGCTCATGTTCGTTGATACTTTCTAAACTTGTTCTGTATTTTGGTTTCGTCGTTCGAACGAGCTGTGATCTTGTTTTGGGTCGATCTGGTTATCACTATGACTTTTCCGAGTCCTATTCGATTATTGTGAACCTTGTTCGGAAGTAACATCTTTTGGTTCTACTAGTTCTTTTATTCGTAGTGGATAGGATCTTGAACTTCTGTATTTTCGACTTTGTTGACTCATTTATGTTCGTTGACATTTTCTGAGCTTGTCCTGTCCCTTGCTTTTGTTCATCGAACGAGGGTGGTATTGTTTCGGAATTACTCGGTTGTCGTTATGACTTTGCAATTGCTATTCCCTTTTCTGTGGATCTTATGTGAATGCACATCTTGTTGTTTTCACCGGATCATATATTGTCTCGAGTCGAGATGTGAACCTTGGAGTTGTTGTTTAAATTTTATTGTTCTTCGTGATTTGAACATGATTGTTCGATTTTTGTTGTCTCGATCGTTGTAGTTCGATCGTTTGATTGTTCGGTTTTTGTTGATCTCGTTTCGAGATTGTTGAACGTTCAGACTCCTTCGTAATTCCCTTAACTTCGGGAAATTAGTATCGTTTTCGATCTTCCAACCCTTGGGCGGTGGAATTCCGTATTTGTTCAGTGATTGGCTCGCGTGTTGATTGATGTACCGTTAGTTTGGTCAATCGTGTTGATTTTCATTCGTTGTGTTTTGCGATTGTTCGGATAATCGACTTGATTGTATTATCTGTTTGATGACGCTTGTCACTTGTTGGTTTTATTATGTCTCTATCGGTGGCATTGTGTTGGTCGTCTTGGAGCGTGTGTGCATACCGTATATTCCTTTGCGTTGTTTGTAATGTTTCGCAGTTGGGCATTAGTTACCCATTCTTGTGTATCTCATTGAAATATTCCTGGTGGTATATTTCTTCTCCCCACTTGTTTTAAGTTTCGGGACGAAACTTCTTTTAAGGAGGGTAGAATGTAATACCCGCAATTTCGATATCCGGTAATTTTTTTTGGCGGAAGTCCGTTTTGACGACTCGCTCATGACCGTTTCGTCATTTTGAGAATATTTAATTCTGCACTTTTTGATGTCCGAGTTCGTTTCGGTATCGTTTTGTTGAGTTTCGTGTTCTTAAGCGGCTTTTCCGCACTTGAGTTCGATTCTTGCGAATCTCGTCCAAAACTGTTGTTTCGAGTTTCTCGTAAGTTCATTGAATGTTATTATTCATGTTGCAAGCTTTGGTTTGGTGTTTCGATCGTGTATCGTGTATTTCGGACGTTTTTGGCCATTTTCGTAATTTCCCAAAGTTTTGGGGCGTTTGCCTTCGTATAGTCCTTTCAACCTTCGGGTTGTCGGAACCATGTGTTTGTTTAGTGCTTCACTCGTGTTTTGAATGTTATACTATTCATCGTGTTTGTTCCGTACGTTTTCGGGAATTCGAGTCGTCGAGTCATGGCGGCTAGGCACGGGCCGGCCACGTGCGGCAGGGACCGGGCAGTTGCGCACGAGCGTGGCGCACGAGCTGCGCGCACGATCCGGTGCTCATGCGGCCCTGACTGCACACGCACGAGCGATGCTCGTGCCCAGTGCTCGTGTGTCCCGGCAGATTGCCGGCAGTGGATGCGCACGACCCGGCCCACGACCGGCGTGCGTGCGTGCCTGCTCGTGCGTCGCTGGGAAGTATATATGATCGAGCAGACGGGTTTACACCCATTTTTCTCATCCCTCTCATTTCCTTCCGCGGCTGGGGATCGGAGTACGTGATTAGATGTTGTTTATCTATCAATCCACGAAGTTCTTGAGTTTCTAACATCAATCAATCATCCCATAACCTCCTCCGATCTACCGAATCAAGGTTAGATTTCTTGATAATCTAGTTTTGGGGAAATTGGGGTTTTTGTTGGATTTCGTCCGTTTGATCCGTAATAACTTAGATTATTGATGGATTATTGATTATTTAGATGTATTATATCATTTCCCTTGTTATTCCATGGTTGAATCGTATCGATTCGTTTTTTTGGTCGAGTTCTCGATCGACGCCTTGAAGGTGTCCGGTAGAATGTCATAGAGGCGTTTTCGGACGTTCTACGATTATTCTTCCTCGTATGATCGTTGATTTATTAATTATATGTTGTTAGGGTCGAGTTTCTTGCGAGGAAACCGAGTTGAACCCTTCCGTTCGTTGTCGTCTTCCTTTTCGATAGCATCGGACGTTTCGAAGCTTTCCGGTTGAGCCGTGTTCGTCGGGATACTTGCGTACCGATTTTGAGGCAAGTACCTTGTCCATACAATTCTTGTTTTATGGATACGATAATTAGTGATTGGCTAAATGTGGTTGTTAGGTCATTTGAATTTAACTTTCAAAAGATTCGGTTTAGCCTTGTTAAAGACTTGTTTTCAAAACACGTGTGTTTTGCGAATGGTGTGGTTTGTAAATGACTATGTGAATTCTATGGATATGTTTGGTGTTGATGTTGCACTTGATATTGCGTGTGGACGTATATGGTTTCAATTCGGTGCGTTGTGGTTTGACGTGGTATTGTGCTATGTGTTTGTTGCCTTTGGGTGAATTGTTTGGTTATCCTTGGTGTGCTATGTTATGTGTGTGAATATGTGTATATTGGCGGGGTCTACGGTGACACATGACATGTGATCATGTGGTTAGGATACTACAAGTGATTGATCCAACCGTGAGAGCCTCGGGATACCTACGGTGACACATGACATGCGATCATGTGGTCAGGAGACAACAAGTGATTGATCCAACCGTGAGATGACGTGGCATGTGTTCACGGTGTTATGTATATGTTTTTGGATGTGTTGACCAGTTCGAGTACCTTGGGTGTGACCGAGATTTCGTATCTTGGGTGGTTATGTTTTGCTGATCTTTATGTCCGTCGAGGACACGTGACGTTGGTTTTGAAGCCTATGAACTGTTGTTGGTTTTATTTTGTGAAAACAAAACCTTTGGGCTGTGACCCCTGTTGATTTTTAAAAGAGAAGGATTTGATAATCCTAAATTGTTTTCTCCTAAAACTCCCGATGGCTTATTAAACCATTTTGTAAATTTTTTTCTCCTGGATTGTGATCTTTTAGTTTTGGAACGTTTTACCCAAACTCTTGCCGCGGGAAGTACCATTTTGTTATGTTTGAACCTTTGAGGATTCCTCATTATTATTGTTCTTGGAACTTGTATTGTATGACTCGTATTTTTGCACTTGTACTTGCACTAGCAAAACAGTGGAGTTTTGCTAACCCCCGAGTATTCGGGGGGTGGATGTCTGTATTACATTCAGGTTTTGGAGCATAGCACAGGGTAGGCATGAAGGATGATGAAAGATGAACGATACTAATCACACGAGGACCCATTTGATGTTATATTGGTTTAGTTGTATTTTATTTCCGCTGCAGTATTTTTTCCCCGTTGTACGGGAGTGTGTTGTATTCGACCCCTGCGTGGGCAAGTATTGAAATCGAATTGTATGTTTTTATTGAAAGACCAAATCGGTCTACTGAGTTATTTTTAGCCTTAAAGGCATTGTTGAGATGTTCGACGTTGTTTACCAGCCTGGTAGATCCTTGAGGAAAGGATCTACGGCGTGTAATATCCCTGAGTGAATTGGGGGTGTTACAAAAGTCTCTGGAGGTTTCACAGAGCACAAGAGCAGTGGGCCCCGCAAGACCCAGACATTCTTTCATTCGTTCAATAAACCTCCGCACCCATCCAAGAGCGGAAAGAACTTCGGAGCAGTATCAGCCATGACAGATGTGACAAGGAAGTGCTTTAACTGTAGTCAGACAGGACACTATCGGCGAAATTGCCCCATTCCTGTCGTGACTTGTTTTGATTGTGGTCAAGAGGGACATCGTGCGGTGTTATGTGAAGAGGTTGCAAAATCTTTTAGAGCCCGTACATCACAGCCAGCTCAGAAGGAAGCAAGTATTCAGCAGACGCAGCAGAGTGTTTAGCTGCCCCAAAATTTTGGTCGCGGACGAGGCAGAGGACAATTCGACCAAAAGGGGACATCGAGTGCCGGATACGTTCCCCCACGCCTATACGAGATGAGGAGGGCAGACGATCAGGATGCTGCTATCGCATCAGGTATTGTTCAGATCCTTTCACAGCAGTTAGCGTTTTATTCGATACAGGAGCTACGCATTCATTTATATCCTTGTCTTGTGTAAATCGTTTGAACATTTCTGGTTTTCATAATTGTGAGCCTTATGTTGTGGGTTTACCGAGTGGAGAGAGGATTGTGGGAAACCTAGAAACTAGAGATTTCCCTGTATCAATTGGAGGCAGAGAGTGGCTCTCAAATCTGATTGTGATAGAAATGCAAGGAGACGACCTGATACTCGGAGATGATTGGCTTAATCGATATGGAGCTATTATATACTACCGGAAGAGGAATATTTCGATGATAGCTGATGATGGTTTTGAAACACTGTTTGAGGGATGGAGACCAGGAAACTCAGGAAAGTTGATCAAGGCGATGAAGGCTGTCAAATTGTTGAAACAAGGTTATACTGGATACTGGTGCTACGCAATGAAGAAGGAAGACGGAAAAGTGGAACTTTCATTCATTCCTGTAGTGAACGAATTTCCGGATGTATTTCCTGACGGATTACCTAGACTACCTCCATGACGGGATCTAGAATTCACCATCGAGCTGGAACCAGGAGCTACACCAATTTCTAAGGCGCCGTATCGTATGGAAACTACTGAGATGTATGAATTGAAGAAGCAACTGGAAGAGTTACTGGACAAAGGCTATATCCAGCCAAGCATTTCGCCCTGGGGTGCACCCGTTCTTTTTGTCCGGAAGAAGGATGGATGACTTCGATTGTATATTGACTATCGAGAGCTGAACAAGATGACGATCAAGAACAAGTATCCGTTGCCATGGATTGATGATTTGTTTGACCAGTTACAAGGAGCAGCAGTGTTTTCTAAGATCGATCTGAGGTCGGGATATCATCAGTTGATGATTAAGGAATTCGATGTTCCAAAATCAGCGTTCAGAACTCGCTACGGACACTATGAGTTTGTAGTGATGCCGTTTGGTCTTACTAACGCACCTGCTATATCCATGCAGTTGATGCACCGAGTGTTCATAGAATATTTGGACAAATTCGTGGTCGTATTTATTGATGACATTCTGGTTTATTCCACGAGCCCGAAAGAGCATGCACAACATTTGCGGATCGTTTTAGACCTTCTGAGAAACGAGCAATTGTACGCCAAGCTTTCTAAGTGTGAATTATGGCTAAAGGAAGTAATGTTCCTCGGTCATGTGGTATCAGCAGAAGGAGTCCGAGTAGACCTCCAGAAAATCTAAGCAGTTATGGATTGGAAGTCTCCTAAGAACGTGAAAGAAGTTTGGAGTTTCTTAGGACTTGCTGGGTATTATCGTCGGTTCATGGAAGGGTTTTCCAAAATTACCCGCCCACTTACTCGACTACTGCAGAAAACTCAAAAGTTTGAGTGGAACGAGATGTGCCAGACTAGCTTTGATGAACTGAAGAAGAGATTGATGACGGCACCAATTTTAGCACTCCCACAGGGAACTAGAGGATTCATAGTTTACAGTGACGCTTCGAACCAAGGTCTCGGGTGTATATTGATGCAAAATGAGAAGGTGATCGCCTATGCATCACGACAGCTGAAACCTTATGAAGTAAATTACCCAACACATGATTTGGAGCTGGCAGCGGTAGTTTTTGCTTTGAAAATCTAGAGACATTACCTGTATGGGACTTACTGTCAAATCTTTACGGATCACAAGAGTCTCAAATACATCTTCAGTCAGAAAAAGTTGAACATGCGGCAAATGAGATGTCTGGAACTGATTAAGGACTACGACTTGGAGATTCTTTATCATCGAGGCAAAGCAAATGTAGTGGCCGATGCACTGAGCCGCAAGCCAGTTTCTATTCGAATGCTGGAGACTCTCACCTCCCAGACCAACATTCAATAGGAATTAATTCGCAAAGGAATTGAAGTATGGTTGCAAAGAGTCCAAGTACAACTGTGTGTGATGGAAATAACTTCATTGTTAACCGAAGAAATCAAATATAAGCAATTGGATGATCCTCTGATGATTCGGTTACGCGATGAAGTGAGCAAGGGAAAAGCCCCAGGATTTGTAATTCATAATGATGGAGTTTTGAAATTTCAGAACTGACTTTGCATTCCCAATGTCGATGTCCTGAAGTAGACAATTATGAAAGAAGCTCACAGCACGTCCTATTCTATCCACCCGGGCACCAGTAAGATGTATAAGGACCTGAAGCAAAATTCCTGGTGGGGCAACATGAAGAAAGATGTAGCGGATTATGTCTCGAAATGTTTGACTTGTCAGTAGGTTAAGATCAAACATCAACGACCTGCTGGAATGCTGAAGCCGCTCCCAATTCCTGAATGGAAGTGGGAGGACATATCGATGGACTTTATCACTAACATGCCGAAGACCAGAACTGGGATGAACATGATTTGGGTGATAGTTGACCGTTTAACCAAATAAGCTCATTTTCTAGGCATTAAGGACACTTGGGGACCCGAGAAGTTGGCACGAGTATTTATTTTAGAGATAGTCCGATTACATAGTACACCGAAGACCATTATTTCTGACCGAGATGGTCGCTTTGTGTCTCATTTTTGGAAAGCAGTTCATAAAGCCTTGGGAACCGAATTGAACTTCAGCACATCATATCATCCGCAGACAGACGGACAATCCGAGAGGACTATTCAAATAGTGGAAGATATGCTGAGGGCTTGTGCCTTAGATTGGTCAACTGATTGGGAAGTTCATCTGTCGTTGATTGAGTTCACCTACAATAATAATTGGCACGCTTCCATTAAGATGGCACCATTTGAAGCATTATACGGGAGGAGATGCAGATCACCCCTATGTTGGGACGATTCATCAGACTTGATCGGGACAGAACCGGAATTGATCGTACAGACACGAGAGAAGATAGTCTTGATTCGCGAAAGACTGTTGACCGCCCAGAGTCGACAGAAATCTTACGCAGACGTGCGCCGTCGCCCATTAGAGTTCAGTACTGGAGATCACGTACTTTTAAAGGTTTCTTCTACTCAGGGAATCAATCGTTTCGGGAGAAAGGGAAAGTTGAGTCCGAGATATATCGGACCGTTCGAGATTCTTGAAAGAGTTGGAGAGTTGGCATACAAATTGGCATTACCGCCGTCATTGAGCCATGTTCATAACGTGTTCCACGTATCCCAGTTACGGAAGTATATACCAGATCCGAGTCATGTCATTGATTTCGGCAAGATCAAAGTCGCTCAGGATGGCACGTTTGAAGAGAGACCGATCAGGATACTCGAGAGTTGAGTTAAGCAATTGAGGAACAAACCGATCGCTTTGGTTAAGGTTCAGTGGTCGCGCCACGGAGTGGAGGAAGCCACTTGGGAAACGGAAGATAGCATGAGGTCCAGATATCCAGAGTTATTTTTGTCTTGAGTTTCGGGACAAAACTCTTTTTTAGTAGGAGATTATGTAATATCCGGATTAATTATTGAGTATTTTATCTGTAATTGAACCCTGTATTATTCGGATTTGTGATATCGATAATCGAAGTATGATATTTCTCGTATTTGTATCCTTGTACATGATTATGGCAACATAAATTTTCTCATGCAAATACGTGATAACGTACGCTAAGAAGGAAGCTTAACGTACGTTATCCGCCAAATCTAGCGTACGCTACGAATGAAGCGTAGTGTACGTAAAGCAGCCAATAATTGAGTTGGGCGGCTAGCATATGCGCCAACCGGATGATGGGTCCGGATAAAATTCCCGTGGATGAGCCTGGACAGTTTTGAAGTTAATGAGTGTTAACGTACGCTAAGGTATGTGTCTAGCGTACGCTAAATGGTGTTGCTTACGTACGTAACATGATGGTGTAGCGTACGTAATCGAGTACAGAATGAGAACAGTTAACTATCAGTGACGATAGCGTACGCTAAGTATACTGGGTAGCGTACGCTAAGCGACTAACGTACGTTATGCATGAAGGCTAACGTACGTCAAGGTTAGAAAGTTATAAATGGGACATCACCCCATTTCATTTCATTCATTTCTTTCACTTGGCTTTCAACATACTTCATCCCCAGAGAGTTCCTAGCAACCTTATACACCTTTAGATCATTTAATACTTGGTCATTAAAGATTGGAGATTACTTATACTTGATCATTGAAGTGGAGAATCATCTTTAATTGGCATACAAGCAACCGGAGTTGGATTCTACCTATTGTCTCAGCATTCTCTTCATCTTAAGGTATGTTATGCTATCTCTAACCTTGAATTTGTATCCTTAAGAATATTATGATCATGCAATCAAGATATTAAGTTCTATGGATGATTTATTCAACCAACATCATGTCTAGGGAGTTGAGATGATTCTGCTTTAAGTACTTTGGTTAAGAACATCATAATTTGAATCTTGTTACAATAAAAAATAAAGGAAGTTTCCTGAGATTGATAATACAAATTTGGAAGGTGTCTTCGTAGTAATCACGGACTTGGTATTAACATCATTTTTGTTAGACGAACCAAGGAGGTCGATCATGGAAGGATTTGTTGTATCCTGCAAAGGTGGGTTGTTAAACAAACTTCAAGATGATAGTTTGAATGATATAAGATATTGATATCAACCATAGGCCTTCCGAATTATGTATGAGAATTTTTAATCAAGATTGGAGTATGAAATCATGATGATATACGTATCCTTGAATTTGAAGATGTTTTAATCCGTAAGATCATTCATAATTGTATGAGCCTGATATGTATAAGGATAACGTACGTTAATCACTGAGGATTTCGTATGCTTCATCACAAACCGAGACAATCATCTGCTCAGTGAGAAACTATCATATGTGTGATTAGCGCATGCTAGACTTCATAGTTTACGTACGCTAACGAGCAGTCTTAACGTACGCTACGTTAGATACGTAACGTACATTATGCAGACCAGGCAGGATACGTTTTGTGAACTTTCAGTCGTAGTTTGAATTGTTAGATGTTCGTACGTTAGTTATTCGACGTGTGATGGACTCTATATTATTTTTTTTGTTTAAAGGTTCGAGTTTTACAATGTGATTAATCGAAGGGACGACCTTCGAGCGTTTTGATATTCGTGGAAGTGTTATTCTTGTCATCAAATCGAGGCAAGTACTTTAATTGTTTAGTGTATTGATGTTATACATATTGTCATGCATATATGTCGTTGTTGTATGTCCACCTCGCGTTGGTCCGACGGGATCATCGGGGGATCTATGCTAGCATGCGCTGGATCATCGGACGGGTTTTTTCCACCTCGTGTTGGTTTGACGGAATCATCGGGGGATCTAGGCAGTGAACGCTGGATCATCGGAATTACCATGTGTATGTTGTGATATCATGTTGTGATTATCATTTGTGTATGTTATTTATGAGTTTCTCATAGGAGGAGACTCGTTGGTATTTTGTCATTTATGTTATTATTATTCTTCGTGACATGTTGAATAATATGTTGTGGTACTTGTACTAGCATCGTTGTGCTAACCCTTTCGGGGGTGAATATTTGTTTATGTTCAGGATCCAGCAGAGTAGGGAAACAACCACTGGAGCTGCATGACGACGAGGGTGCAGAGTGATGTTCCGGCCGGGTTTAATTGTCTGCTGTTTGTGTTATTTTTAATAAGTACTCGAGTACGTCGTCATTTGTGATGTTGGATTTGGTGATGTATTAATATTCTTCATTTGGATGTTTATATTTTCGGTATTGGCCCAGAACTGTTGTATTTTATTTAAGTTCCTTTCGTATGTTGGTATCTGTTATTGTCTTTTAATTTCTTCAGCCTTGTAAATTCTTATGTAAAGGATTTACGGCGCTGTAATATTCCTAAATATATCAGGGGTGTTACAAAATGTTAATTTGGCGTATCCATGCACAAAAGGTTTGAATCGAGAATAATTTTACATACTATTAATAAGAATAGGATTGAAATCTATATCTTGAAACAATGCTCATTGTGGTAACTCAGCCGTGAAGAGTGGAGACCCAGGAAACTTGGTTCAATGAAAACACTTAATACAAATCCATCACTACAGAGCAATATTGTAACACTTTCAAAATATTCAGAGCATATTACAACATCGTGAGCCCTTACTGTGGGATCCAGAAGGCTAGACATACACATTTACATAAACATACTCACAAGGGCATCACATACGTAATGAATATGACGACAAAAGTTAACATTTATTATGGCAAATAAAGTCAACACATGAGAGTCAATGGGGATTCAACCCGCGAAAAGAAATACGAGACATTAACAAACATCATGTAGTACTCGAGTATTAAAACTATCCAAAACACGACAATTTAAAGGAAATACATAAGTATCAAATAAAGTAAGTATCATGGCATCACTCTTGTTCATCATCTTCATATCGAACTGGTACTCGTCCACCTAGTCACCCGATACCTCAAATACATGAAATATATTTTCTCGAATGGGGTTAGCCGTGGAATAGCTAGTGTAAATGTAACACCCCCAAATCCTATTGGATTATTACAGTGCCGTGGACCCCACGCCAGAAGATCCACCAGGCGAACATGACTAAATTACATTAAATTAAACAACAAGGAAAAATCATATTCCCTACCATGATATCCGACACAATATTCTGATAAGGAATTTCAACGACAACGATGGGCCTACATGGCCAAAAAAATAAAATACAGCAACATCCACGAGTATTTGCTCGGGTAATACATAATGACAATGACTGACAAACTGGAGAACACTCCAACTAACTGACCAACATGAACAACTCGGACTAGTATCGCTCGAATGCCTCGTCACAATCATCATGCCCCTGTGTCTCAACTCTCTCCTCGCAAGCACCTAAAACATGAAAACATGTTCTGCCCCCACGGGGTCAGTCATCCAGATAATGAACATCAAATACATGTATAACATGATATGCATCCAAAGGCAGAATGAAACGGTACAATGATAATAATAATACGAGATGCTCACAAACCAATGCAAGAACCGAGCATTCGTGAAACACTATGCCCACGACATACTATTAATACCTGTTCGACAGGTTAGAACGTAAATGCCCAACGGAAAATCATAATTATAGAGTACCACAATGAATTACACGACATGAACCAAACCAGAACTGAATTAATTATGAGTCACAATGCCCGTAGGCTCCAATGAAATTACCAAGACAATCACAAAGGCCTGAAAGCCACTTAGCCGAAGCTGTCATATATCACAATCACCTGAAGCCAAAACAGCCCGAGGCTGTATCGATTAGGGCCGAAGCCACGGCACGAAGCCGTATCACAATTAGGGCCGAAGCCACGGCATGAAGCCATATCACAAATAGGGCCGAAGCCACAACACGAAGCCGTATCACAAATAGGTCCGAAGCCACGGCACGAAGCCGTATCACAAATAGGGCCGAAGCCACGGCATGAAGCCGTATCACAAATAGGGCCGAAGCCACGGCATGAAGCCGTATCACAAATAAGGCCGAAACTACGGCATGAAGCCGTATCACAAATAGGGCCGAAGCCACGGCACGAAGCCATATCACAAATAGGCCATCCAATGGCCGTGACCTACCGAATTGTAGGTGTTGGAAACCCAAACGTGAAGGTTCAAGTCCCAAACTTACCCATAAAGAGCACTAGCCGAGACTAGCCTCCAAAATATAATTAGTCACAAACGGCAACGATCCGAAGATTACCGAATTCACGAGAATGATAGTGTGCTGCCTTGAGTCGGCCAACACGATAAAGATGACTCACGGATGGGCACCGTCCTCGGCGGTCCCAATTAAATACCTCGATTACCTTAGAATGGTCAATCGATAACAACGACACAACAGATGGGAACTATCCTCGACAGCCCTAATTCAATACATCGATTACCTTAGAATGGCCAACCGATAACAATGATGCGACGGATGATTCAATACCTAGATTGCCTTAAAACGGCCAATCGATAACAATGATGCAACGAATGATTGAGCATCTCAATTGCCTTGGAACAGACAATCGATAACAATGATACAATGCATGCCTCGGCACCTTTAATCGGCTACCGACGACGAAGATGAGAACGAAATACGACAATGCCTTCAATCGGCCAATATAGCATGAATGACAAGATGCCAACATTAATAATAATGATTACAACGACGTCTAGATCGACATCAATATTAACAAGAACAATCGATACATCGATACCGCGAACCGGCGATCGACAATAACATTAACAACGGATATCTCAATGCCTTACCGGCCATTAATGAATGATAATAAACATTTGGCATAATTGCCGAAGAGTATCATATCGAACGATCCCCTAATATCAAGGAACTTATAAAGAGACTAAGTCTCGGAATGATACAACACATTCATACACATATATGATAACATTAATTTCATTGACATCAACTGCCTCAACTGAAGGCGATGAAATCCTTCCACGAGCAACGAACGGCGTCCTCCGATAATTACAAGCACTCGAACAACCTTGAATGAAATACAATTCATTCAATAACATAATATCAATCAAAAACAACATATCGATCGAAGGAAACTCTTTGAGGCATTTAATCGAACACTAAATGTTCAAAGTTCCTCAAGAACCTAAGAATCATCAATCGGATTGAACGAATCGAAGATATGGATATACAATCCATAGAACACGATTAATAATGTTTACTAACATCAACTAATTCATCAAAATCGGACTAGAATCGAAATCAAGAACAAATTCCCCCAAAAGTCAACTTGGAGGAAAATCAAGAAATATACCTTGATTCGACGAAGAACACGGATTGGATAATGATATAATCAACAAGAATCTTCCAAAATGCTTTGGAAATGAGTAGAATCGGCCAAGAACAACTCCTACCGGTCACTCCCGTCCGCAGCCGCACAAAAACGAGGAAAAAGTGAGGAAAACGAAGTGTGGCCGAGCCAGGCCTATATATGGCCGGCAGGGTTACGAGCGTAACCGGCAGGGCCCTACGGCCGTAACCGGCATTCGTCAAAATCCGCCCAGTGCTTTCCGATCGCTTACGGCCGTAACCGATAGGGCCTTACGGCCGTAACTCGGCACTTACAGCCATACCCGGCAGGTCGTTACGGCCGTAACCGACATTCGTCCGGAAGCTGCCTGTCACCCATAAGGCCGTAACTCTCGGCCCTTACGGCCGTAACCGGCATTCGTTAGGCCATGCTTGCTGATCACTTATGGTCAGAATCGCACCTTACCACGGTCAGAATCGGCCAAAGCCAAAGGCCTAAATCAGACGGCCGTGGCTCGGCTGTGGCCACTCCGACGGCCCGGACGACGCCGAAATCCGAACCTGAATAAGAATCGAAGATACGGTTACGAAGTACTCGCAAAGACGAATCCAAGCACGAAGAGAACACACGATTCCGACCACCCGAAGGCTCGAAATTCGACAACGGAAAGTAATTACCCCAAACTTTGGGAAATTACGAAAATGGCCCAAAATATCCGAAATACACGATACACGATCGAAACACCAATCCAAAGCTCACAACATGAATAATAACATTAAATGAACTTACGAGAAGCTCGAAACGATAGTTTCAGATGAGATTCGCAAGAATCGAAGTCAACTGCGGAAAAGCCGTTTAAGAACATGGAACTCAACAAAATGATACCGAAACGAACTCGGATGACAAAAAGTGCAGAATTAAATATTCTCGGAATGACGATATGGTCATGCGCGAGTCGTCAGAACGGACTTCCGCCAAAAAAAGAAAAATTACCGAAAAACCGAAATTACGGGTATTACATACTACCCTCCTTAAAAGAAGTTTCGTCCCGAAACTTAAAACAACTAGGGAGAAGCAATATCCTGTCATGAAAAAATCAATGAGATACACAGGAACAAGAATGATCACAATGAATGATAATGAATCGAAATCCAACAAGGATCAAGAATGACTCACCGGGGTGAAATGATAACGTAATGAGTGATAGCTCAAATGAAATGATTGGAACCATTGTTCCCCGTGAAGTGAATGATTAGTTTGATAATTATAAGTCTCAACGTGATTGATATATGATGAATGACTTATGTGAATGAATGAACGACAAATGAAATGAATGATTATACTATTACCGAGCAAGAATTAACTTGCTCAAAACTGGTGATGAATGTCCTTACCTCGGGCTCTCGAAGCCTGATAGGACCCCTTGAATGAAGCACGAGATGGAGTAACAAAGTCCCTCGAGGCCCTTGAGGTCTCTCGAGATCTACCGGCACTAGAACTCCCGCAGATTTTCGTAGGTGTCCCCGCCTCCCACACGTAAAGCAAACAATAGATGGCACCGTACATCGAGTATTAACGTGTCCCGCTGAATCACGTTAAAGCAAACAATCGAACTCGCTGCCCGAGAGGAAGATGCTTTCTCAGCACGAAGACGACTGGAAAACGACCTCTTAGACGTCGGAGCCCGATGTCCCTCAGAACGAACTGGCATCCTAGTCCTCCCACCGGAAGAAACTGAAGGGTGTTTCTTAGTAAGCTCCTTGATCAAAAGCTCTGCTCCAAGAGCCTTCTAGATGAACTCACCAAGCGAAATACAATTGTGATTGAACAACTGCATCCTCAACTGCGGATTTAGCCGCTTGCTAAAATATTTCATCTTATCCGCCTCAGTACGGATAACTGACGAACAAACTGAAGTAGTCCCTGAAACTTCTCAGCAATGACAATAACACCCTAGTCCTCGATGGATTCAGGGTTCAAAACCTCTGACAACTTGGCTTCACGAAGTGGAGCCAGATAATACCTCTCTAACATGAGAGTCTTGAACTCACTCCAACCACAATCGCGATCGGTGGGTTTCACAGAAAGCCACCACGAATAAGCACCCTTACTCAAGTAATAAGCCGCTACTGCCACTTTACTCTCTTCCGGACACTGAACCATATCGAAGAGTTTATCAAAATGCTCAAGCCAATGAACAATATCAGCTGGTTCCGACAAACCCTCAAAAGTAGGCGGCCTCTGATGAGAGATATCGCCAACAATCTGATTCACTTCTCCAGTCTGTCCATGAAACGGCACCTGGAATCCCTGTTGCGGTGGGCCACGAACCATCAAGGTCTGCATGGTCTCCATCATCCGCGTCATCTGAGTCATCTGGGCCATCATGCCCTGCATGCATATGAATGGGTCCACCCAATCACCTTCCGATTGAGCTGCTTCTCGGGTATGACTCCCTGACAGTGAATGATTATCTGATAGTGAATGAGTAGCATAGCTAACTGATGAACACATGTTATCTCTTGCATTCGCGCGGGCATTCACACGAGATCCCGGGTTTTGGCCCGCACCGCGGCCTCTTCCCCTGCGTCTTCTGACAGCTCTATCCATACTGAAGTAGGAAAGCCACATGATAATTATAGATCCCGCATGAATATCGCATTATGATTACGTGACGGAATGATAACAATGAGCATACACGCTATAACACAATGAATGCATTAATAATGCAATAAAATGATCGTCGACATAACGCCGGAATATGATAAGATCGCATGAACAATCAAGTGAGGTGACATGATTATTTGATGAAATTCCTGAAATGATTATCTTGAAGAAGTTAACAAGGTCGAAAATTCGATCCACAAGATCAACAACTGAACCATGAGATGGACTGGATGATTAATGAATTGACTGGGTAATGAGATTGAGTGAGTGACGAATGAACTAACTGAGTAATGAGATTGAATGGGTGATGAATGAATTAACTGAGTGATGCATGCATTAGCTGAGTAATGATATTGACTGAGTGATGAATGAATTAACTGAGTGATGAATGAATTAACTGAGTAATGATATTGACTGAGTGATGAATGAATTAACTGAACAATGAGATTGGCTGAGTGATGAATGAATTAACATGATCGACAAGATCAAAAATGACGATTGAGGATTTCTAACTGATGAATGAGTTTATTCTTATCGCTTATACAGATCACAAATGCTCCAAAACTATTAGTCATGAATCAATTATAACACTAATATCACATATAGGTTTCAACAAAGCATGTATAATTAATGACATAATGAATGTATGAACATAAAGAGAATCGAGTCCTTACACAGGTCATACGAAGCTTCGAGGTCTCGCGATACTAGTCTCAACTGACGACGACTCGATGAATGAATGACTCGTGCAATAGTACTAATATTACGACTCACAAAACCCGACTGTCCAGATTGTCATAACCTGATAGTCCCACTACTACCGCGTCGGTAGAGCCACATAACTCACATATCAGGGTATCTCACAACCCAAACTCTCTGATACCATCTTCTGTAATACCCCCAAATCCTATTGGGTTATTACAGTGTCGTGGACCCCACGCCAGAAGATCCACCAGGCGAACATGACTAAAATACATTAAATTAAACAACAAGGGAAAATCATAGTCCCTACCATGATATCCGACACAATATTCTGATAAGGAATTTCAACGACAACGATGGGCCTACATGGCCAAAAAAATAAAATACAGCAACATCCACGAGTATTTGCTCGGGTAATACATAATGACAATGACTGACAAACTGGAGAACACTCCAACTAACTGACCAACATGAACAACTCGGACTAGTATCGCACGAATGCCTCCTCACAATCATCATGCCCCTGTGTCTCAACTCTCTCCTCACAAGCACCTAAAACATGAAAACATGTTCCGCCCCCACGGGGTCAATCATCCAGATAATGAACATCAAATACATGTATAACATGATATGCATCCAAAGGCAGAATGAAACGGTACAATGATAATAATAATAATACGAGGTGCTCACAAACTAATGCAAGAACCGAGCATTCATGAAACACTATGCCCACGACATACTATTAATACCTGTTCGACAGGTTAGAACGTAAATGCCCAACGGCGAATCATAATTATAGAGTACCACAATGAATTACACGACATGAACCAAACCAGAACTGAATTAATTATGAATCACAATGCCCGAAGGCTCCAATGAAATTACCAAGACAATCACAAAGGCCTGAAAGCCACTCAGCCGAAGCTGTCATATATCACAATCACCTGAAGCCAAACACTTAAGTCAGACGATTAGGGCCGGCCACGCACGAAGCCGACAAGACGAAGCCGTATCACAATTAGGGCCAAAGCCACGGCACGAATCCGTATCACAAATAGGGCCGAAACCACGGCACGAAGCCGTATCACAAATAGGGCCGAAGCCACGGCACGAAGCCGTATCACAAATAGGGCCGAAGCCACGGCACGAAGCCGTATCAAAAATAGGCCATCCAATGGCCGTGACCTACCGAATTGTAGGTGTTGGAAACCCAACCGTGAAGGCTCAAGCCCCAAACTTACCCATAAAGAGCACTAGCCGAGACTAGCCTCCAAAATATAATTAATCACAAATGGCAACGATCCGAAGATTACCGAATTCACGAGAATGATAGTGTGCTGCCTTGAGTCGGCCAACATGATAAAGATGACTCACGGATGGGCACCATCCTCGGCGGTCCCAATTCAATACCTCGATTACCTTAGAATGGTCAATCGATAACAACGACACAACAGATGGGAACTATCCTCGACAGCCCCAATTCAATACCTCGATTACCTTAGAATGGCCAACCGATAACAATGATGCAGCGGATGATTCAATACCTCGATTGCCTTAAAACGGCCAATCGATAACAATGATGCAACGAATGATTGAGCACCTGATTGCCTTAGAACGGCCAATCGATAACAATGATACAATGCATGCCTCAGCACCTTTAATCGGCTACCGACGACGAAGATGAGAACGAAATACGACAATGCCTTCAATCGGACAATACAACATGAATGACAGGACGCCAATATAAATAAAGAGTCGTCAAAATGGACTCTCGCCAAAAAAAGAAAATTACTGGAAATCGAATTTGTGGATATTACATACTACCCTCCTTAAAAGAAGTTTCGTCCCGAAACTTAAAACAAGTAGGGAGAAGCAATCTCCCGCCAGGAAAACTCAACGAGATACACAAGAAATGCATAACTTTCGCCCATCGGTGAAACGTTACAAGCAACGCAAAGGAATATACAGCGTAAAAACGCGCTCCACGACGACCAACACAACGCCACCGGTAGAAACATAATAAAACCAACAAGTGACAAGCTTCATCAAACAGATAATACAATCAAGTCAATTATCCGAACAACCACAAAACACTAAGCACCTATTACAAGGAAATATGCACAATCAAGAAAACAGAAATAAACACACAAACGATCCACAAGGACCATCACAAACAATTCGGACTACGCCGAAATCCTCAAAACCACACTAGGCATCTCCGTGTCCTTTCGGAGCAGAGATGCAACCTCGATCCTCAAATCTCTCAGCTACCGTCTCGCAATGTACGGCTCGGTGACCCACCTGGCCACACTCGAAACAGTTGACTAACGGTGATCGATAATTCTTCGCAGTATGAGATCAAGCAACAACAGTCAGACAACCCCAATCGAACAACAACAATCGATCAATAACGACTGAACAACAACGATAGAACAACAACGATCGAAAAATAACTCCGAAGTTCACAATTCAACTCAAGACATTAAAAGAGCTCGTAGAAACTGGAAGATGTTACTTTCGAACAAGGTTCACAAGAATCAAACCGAACTCATAAAAGTCACAACGATAAACAGGTCGATCCGAAACAAGGTCACAAATCGTTCGAACAATGAAACCGAAATGCAGAACAAGTTCAGAAAGTATCAACGAACACGAGCGAGTCAATAGACTTGAGAAAGAGGAAATGCAGAAGTCCAAAAACAATACGGGTATTACATTCGACCTCTTATAAAAGAAGGTCGTCCTTGCAACTCACAATAACGGAAACAAGGCAACAACACAAAAGCAGCTGACAGAAACATTTTCCATGGGCCCCTTAGAGCCGATCCTGATATCTGCACTAAAGTTCGTGCTCCAAAAGACTCGGAACCCAACTCGCAAAACTGGATCCTGTGTCTCTCGGGTCCACACTTGAAATGCGTTACTGACGAGAAGGACAATTGGTACGTGCATCCCCCCGGCACACCACAGTTGAAGCACCTCGGCTCGGTATACCAAATATACAAATACTAGATACAATGGAACATAACATCACAAAACAACAAACCGGAGATGCCAACTTGGCATAACATATCAACACATACTAAAATCACAACAACCACGACATCGTTCGACGATTACAACGGCCCAAACGATAACCAGCATATAATTACTAAACATCATGAAACAACTACGTATGTACACAATCATGCAAACTCAAGTTTCAACAGCTCGCACGGGTGCGATAACACACAAATCATCGCAAAGCGACAATATTCAATACCAACATTACACTTCTCACAGAGGGCTAATACAACAACTTTGTGGCGAACAACTCCATGCTCATACCACCACTAATGGTAATGCTAACATCGTACATACGTTCCTGGGCCCCACACAGGAAGATAGGTTTTAAAACGAAAACCACCTTTTGAAAAAAAAATTTGGAAACACTAGTTGATCTTGAGTATCACTTTACAAAAAGTTGAACAAACATCATCGTCGAGACTTTGAAAACCATCTTGCGTTGAACAAAAATGAGGACACTCTTCTTTTAGTGAAAAACTTTCGGAAATATTCGACCCTCGGGTCTAAGCAAAGCATTTCTAAATAATTGAAAATATCTCAAAATATTTTGGTCCCCAATTAGAATAATTTGAAATATATTGCGGCACTAGAAAGCACTTTGAAAGTACCGCAAGAAAATAATTCATTTTAAAGGTACGTCTCGAAATTTATTTTCTAAGATACTCAAGGTTTTCGAAAATCTATTAGGCTAGAATGCCTAAAAACTCACATGTAACAATATTCACTTACATACACCACAACACACGCATCAACTCGCTCAAAATCAAGACAGCACATGTCTTTTACCGAAAAACAAACAGTCAAATATCACAGTCAAAAGGACATAAATAGCGACAACACTCCTCATATAAACGAAATATGAGGGTCACACAAATGCATCATGAAACCAAGAATCTGCATAAAGGTTCCATCACTTAACACATAATTATACCAGTAACTCGCATCAGACGAGGCACAATCACAAATAAGGGAGACTTACATCCACAGGTCGCACGAAGATGATGATCGCCCCACGATACTAATCACGACCAACAAACTCAGACGACACGTCGCGACACGACTCAGTTAGACAAAATATGACGAGACAAAAACTCAACAGACACCACTAAACTTGACAGCCTAGGTTTCCACAACCTAAGCTCTAATACCATTTATGTAACACCCCCAATCCGCTCAGGGATATTACACGCCGTAGAACCTTTCCTCAAGGATCTACCAGGCTTGTAACAATATCGAACATCTCAACAATGCCTTTAAGGCTAAAATGACTCAGTAGACCAATTTGGTCTTTCAATAACTCAATCACAACACATGCCCACGCAGGGGTCGAGTACAACACACTCTCGTACAACGGGGAAAGAATACTGCAGCGGAAAATAAAATACAACTAAACCAATACGACATCAATGGGTCCTCGTGTGATTAGTATCGTTAATATTTCATCATCCTTCATGCCGACCCTGTGCTATGCTCCAAAACCTGAATGCAATACAGACATCCACCCCCTGAATACTCGGGGGTTAGCAAAACTCTACTGTTTTACTAGTGCAAGTACAAAGTGCAAAAATACGAACCATACAATATAAGTTCGCAGTGACAATAATAACCAGGAATCCTCAAAGATTTAAACATAACGAAAATACTTCCCGAGGCAAGAGTTTAGGTAAAGCTTTCCAAAATCGAAAGATCCCAAGTAATGGGAAACAATTTTTAAAGTGATTTAAAATGCCATCGAGAGTTTTAATAGAAATAACTCAGGATTTTTGAATCCTTCTCTTTCCAAAATCAACAGGGGTAACAGCCCAAAGGTTTCATTTTCACAAATAGAACCAACAACAATTCACATGGCGAGAGCCCGCATCAAGTGTCCTCAACGGACATAAAATCAACACAACATAATCACATACAAGTATCGCCTAGGACCGGGACGAAGCCACAAATCCCACTCGAGGCCTCTAAGAACCCTCCCGAGCTGGCCACAATCATAAATCAAATCACGCACATGCATCGCCTAGGATCGGGACGAAGCCACAAATCCCACTCGAGGCCTCTAAGGACCCTCCCGAGCTGGCTAGCTAAACAAATCACACACCATATCTCACGGTTGGATCAATCACTTGTTGCATCCTGACCACATAATCACAAGCCATGTGTCACCATAGATTATCTCAGGCTCTCACGGTTGGATCAGTCACTTGTTGCATCCTGGCCACATGATCACGTGCCATGTGTCACCGTAGACCTTCAACCATATCCACACATTCACACAAATAACATATCACATCAATAATATCCAAGTAATTCACTCAATGGCAACAAACACAATGCACGACGCAATGGTCAAATCACAACGCACCGATATGAGATAATATATACATATATATTATCAAAGCACAACGACAACATTGAGTGTATTCATAGTAATTCACGTAACCATCCACGAACACAATGTCCACAAAACACACGCGTTTTGAAAGAGGCCTTTAACAAGGCTAACCGAATCTTTGAAAGTGAAATTCAAACGATCAAATAAACACAAGGAGACGATCACTAATTATCATATCCATAAAACAAGAATTGTATGGACAAGGTACTTGCATCGAATAACCACAACGCGGAGAATCGACCGAAGTAGGTTGGCACGAACCGACTACGAACCCGCCGACTCCACCGAACGACAACCCGCAACAATAAACTATGAACGACAACAATAACAACGAAAATGAATTCCAAAGTACGACCCAAAGCCGCTTAATTCAAGGAACAAACGACGAAAGTTCAAGGGTTTCCCCCAAAACGGCTAAGAACACGAATCGACCCGACAAAACATGAAAATGGACTTCCCAATCGAAATATGGATATTCAATCCATAGGATATATTTAAAAACATCATTTTACAACAATCGGTTCATCAAAAACGGATGGAAAACGAAATCAAGAACAAATCCCCCAAAAAAGTCAACTCGAGGGAAATCAAGAAATATACCTTGATTCGACGAAGAACAAAGGATTAAACGATGTTAAGCACATGAATAATATTAAATCATACCTATCATGGATTAATCAACAATATGGAAAGAATCGGACGAAAACCCGAAAACCCTAAAATTTCCCAAAGATAGGTTTCTAGGAAATCTAACCTTGATTCGCTGGATCAAAGGATGTTATAGGATGATCAATCAATGATGAACTCAAGAACTTCATAGATTTGTTGTTCAACAACATGGTTTCGCCTCCTCCGAAACTCCAACCGCGGACAGAAAAGAAGAAAAATGAAAAACGAGTGAAAATGCGACTGCTCTGTCACATTTATACTGGGCCGGACTAGCGCGCGCTAGCCTTCCCGGACTAGCGTGCGCTATCGGCCAGTATCGGCCCAGAACCCTCGGCCGGGGCCCGCACGACCCGGCACTACTGACAAAACCTGCCGACCGAGACCTACCCGCCCGACCCCAATAGCGTGCGCTGCGCGGACGCTAGCGCGCGCTAGCCAACCTGTCCAAAACCCTCTGGACTAAACTGCTTGGTCAGGTAACGTGCTCTAGCCGGCCAACAGCGTGCGTTACACCTGCCAGTTAGCGTGCGCCGTGACTGATAGTAGCGTGCGCTACCTGCCGATCCTTCCCGAGTCCAGAACCTCAGAAACCCCTCTGCCCACATCCGATAGCGTACGCTGGCCGGTCGGCAGCGTGCGCTACACCTGCTGAGCTAGCGTGCGCAGCCTTCCGACAGTAGCGTGCGCTACGCCGGTTCCTGCCGCGCCTGCCGTCAAGACAAGACTTCCGACAAGCTCGCTGCACTGTCCGGCCAAAGGCTGCTCGTCATGACCCGACGACTCGATTTCCGAAAACGCACGGAACGGACACGACGAAAAGCTCGCGGACAACATCATCGACCCAAAATGAAATACCATGCAACAATTAATCGCATGCGACCATGAAAAGGGTCAAGACAACAAATACGAATGCGGCTACCCACAACTTTAGGTAAATTACAAAATGGCCCAAAACGCCCGAAAATCACGATACGTGATCGAATAACCAAACCGAAGTTCACAACACGTCTAACAAAGTTAAACGGACTTACAAGAAACTCGAAACAGTAGTTTCGAACGAGATTCGCAAGAATCGAACTCGAGTGCGGAAAAGTCGCTACGAAGCACGGAACTCAACAAAACAACACCGAAACGAACTCGGATGTCAAAAAGTGCAGAATTAATCATTCTCAGAATGATGAAACGGTCCCAACAGAGTCGTCAAAATGGACTCTCACCAAAAAAACAAAATTACCGGAAATCGAATTTGCGGATATTACATACTACCCTCCTTAAAAGAAGTTTCGTCCCGAAACTTAAGACAAGTAGGGAGAAGCAATCTCGCCAGGAAAACTCAACGAGATACACAAGAAATGCGTAACTTTCGCCGATCGGTGAAACCTTACAAGCAACGCAAAAGAATATACGGCGTGAAAACGCGCTCCATGACGACCAACACAACGCCACCGGGAGAAACATAATAAAACCAACAAGTGACAAGCTTCATCAAATAGATAATACAATCAAGTCAATTATCCGAACAACCACAAAACACTAAGCACCTATTACAAGGAAATACGCACAATCAAGAAAACAGAAATAAACACACAAACGATCCACAAGGACCATCACAAACAATTCGGACTACGCCGAAATCCTCAAAACCACACTAGGCATCTCCGTGTCCTCTCGGAGCAGAGACGCAACCTCGATCCTCAAATCTCTCAGCTACCGTCTCGCAATGTACGGCTCGGTGACCCACCTGGCCACACTCGAAACAGTTGAGTAGCGGTGAACGATAATTCTTCGCAGTACGAGATCAGGCAACAACAGTCAGACAACCCCGATCGAACAACAACAATCGATCAATAACGACTGAACAACAACGATAGAACAACAACGATCGAAAAATAACTCTGAAGTTCATAATTCAACTCAAGACATTAAAAGAGCTCGTAGAAACTGGAAGATGTTACTTTCGAACAAGGTTCACAAGAATCAAACCGAACTCATAAAAGTCACAACGATAAACAGATCGATCCGAAACAAGGTCACAACTCGTACGAACGATGAAACCGAAATACAGAACAAGTTCAGAAAGTATCAACGAACACGAGCGAGTCGATAGACTTGAGAAAGAGGAAATGCACAAGTCCAAAAATAATACGGGTATTACATTCGACCTCTTATAAAAAAGGTCGTCCCCGCAACTCACAATAACGGAAACAAGGCAACAACACAAAAGCAGCTGACGGAAACATTTTCCATAGGCCTCTTAGAGCCGATCCTGATATATGCACTAAACTTCGTGCCCCGAAAGACTCGGAACCCAACTCGCAAAATTGGATCCTGTGTCTCCCGGGTCCACACTTGAAATGCGTTACTGACGAGAAGGACAATTGGTACGTGCATGCCCACGGCACACCACAGTTGAAACACATCGGCTCGGTATACCAAATATACAAATGCTAGATACAATGGAACATAACATCACAAAACAACAAACCAGAGATGCCAACTTGGCATAACATATCAACACATACTAAAATCACAACAACCACGACATCGTTCGACGATTACAACGGCCCAAACGATAACCAGCATATAATTACTAAACATCACTAAACAACTACATATGTACACAATCATGCAAACTCAAGTTTCAACAGCTCGCACGGGGGCGATAACACACAAATCATCGCAAAGCGATAATATTCAATACCAACATTACACTTCTCATAGAGGGCTAATACAACAACTTTGTGGCGAACGACTCCACGCTTATACCACCACTAATGGTAATGTTAACATCGTACATACGTTTCCGGGCCCCACACAGGAAGATAGGTTTTAAAACGAAAACCACCTTTTGAAAAAAAAAAAATTGGAAACACTAGTTGATCTTGAGTATCACTTTACAAAAAGTTGAACAAACATCATTGTCGAGACTTTGAAAACCATCTTGCGTTGAACAAAAATGAGGACACTCTTCTTTTAGTGAAAAACTTTCGGAAATATTCGACCCTCGGGTCTAAGCAAAGCATTTCTAAATAATTGAAAATATCTCAAAATATTTTGTTCCCCAATTAGAATAATTTGAAATATATTGCGGTACTAGAAAGCACTTTGAAAGTAACACAAGAAAATAATTCATTTTAAAGGTAGGTCTCGAACTTTATTTTCTAAGATACTCAAGGTTTTCGAAAATCTATTGGGCTAGAATGCCTAAAAACTCACATGTAGCAATATTCACTTACATACACCACAACACACACATCAACTCGTTCAAAATCAAGACAGCGCATGTCTTTTACCGGAAAACAAACAGTCAAATATCACAGTCAAAAGGACATAAATAGCGACAACACTCCTCATATAAACGAAATATTAGAGTCACAAAAACGCATCACGAAACCAAGAATCTGCAATTAGGTTCCATCACTTAACACATAATCATACCAGTAACTCTCATCAGACGAGGCACAATCACAAAGAAGGGAGACTTAAATCCACAGGTCGCACGAAGATGATGATCGCCCCACGATACTAATCACGACCAACAAACTCAGACGACGCATCGCGACACGACTCAGTTAGACAAAATCTGACGAGACAAAAACTCAACAAACACCACTAAACCCGACAGCCTAGGTTACCACAACCTAAGCTCTGATACCATTTATGTAACACCCCCAATCCGCTCAGGGATATTACACGCCGTAGAACCTTTCCTCAAGGATCTACCAGCCTGGTAACAACATCGAACATCTCAACAATGCCTTTAAGGCTAAAATGACTCAGTAGACCGATTTGGTCTTTCAATAAATATATACAACTCAATCACAACACATGCCCATGCAGGGGTTGAGTACAACACACTCTCGTACAAGGGGGAAAGAATACTGCAGCAGAAAATAAAATACAACTAAACTAATACGACATCAACGAGTCCTCGTGTGATTAGTATCGTTCATATTTCATCATCCTTCATGCCGACCCTGTGCTATGCTCCAAAACCTGAATGCAATACAGACATCCACCCCCCGAATACTGGGGGGTTAGCAAAACTCCAATGTTTTACTAGTGCAAGTACAAAGTGCAAAAATACGAACCATACAATACAAGTTCCCAATGACAATCATAACCAGGAATCCTCAAAGATTTAAACATAACGAAAATACTTCCCGAGGCAAGAGTTTAGGTAAAGCTTTCCAAAATCGAAAGATCCCAAGTCATGGGAAACAATTTATAAAGTGATTTAAAATGCCATCGGGAGTTTTGATAGAAACAACTCAGGATTTTTGAATCCTTCTCTTTCCAAAATCAATAGGGGTCACAGCCCAAAGGTTTCATTTTCACAAATAGAACCAACAACAATTCAGAGGGCCAGAGCCCGCATCAAGTGTCCTCAACGGACATAAAATCAACACAACATAATCATATACAAGTATCGCCTAGGACCGGGACGAAGCCACAAATGCCACTCGAGGCCTCTAAGGGCCCTCCCGAGCTGGCCACAATCATAAAACAAATCACGCACATGCATCGCCTAGGATCGGGATGAAGCCACAAATCCTACTCGAGGCCTCTAAGGACCCTCCCGAGCTGACTAGCTAAACAAATCACACACCATATCTCATGGTTGGATCAATCACTTGTTACATCCTAACCACATGATCATTAGCCATGTGTCACCGTAGATTATCTCAGGCTCTCACGGTTGGATCAATCACTTGTTGCATCCTGACCACATGATCACGTGCCATGTGTCAGTAGACCTTCAACCATATCCACACATTCACACAAATAACATATCACATCAATAATATCCAAGTAATTCACTCAATGGCAACAAACACAATGCACGACGCAATGGTCAAATCACAACGCACAGATATGAGATAATATATACATGTATATTATCAAAGCACAACGACAACATTGAGTATATTCATAGTAATTCACGTAACCATCCACGAACACAATGTCCACAAAACACACGCGTTTTGAAAGAGGGCCTTTAACAAGGCTAACCGAATCTTTGAAAGTGAAATTCAAACGATCAAATAAACACAAGGAGACGATCACTAATTATCATATCCATACAACAAGAATTGTATGGACAAGGTACTTGCCTCGAATAACCACAACACGGAGAATCGACCGAAGTAGGTTGGCACGAACCGACTACGAACCCGCCGACTCCGAATGACAACCCGCAACAATAAACTATGAACGAAAACAATAACAACGAAAATGAATTCCAATGTACGACCCAAAGCCGCTTAATTCAACGAACAAACGACGAAAGTTCAAGGGTTTCCCCCAAAACGGCCAAGAACACGAATCGACCCGACAAAACATGAAAATGGACTTCCCAACCGAAATATGGATATTCAATCCATAGTATATATTTAAAAACATCATTTTACAACAATCGGTTCATCAAAAGATGGAAAACGAAATCAAGAACAAATCCCCCCAAAAAGTCAACTCGAGGGAAATCAAGAAATATACCTTGATTCGACGAAGAACAAAGGATTAAACGATGTTAAACACATGAATAATACTAAATCATACCCATCATGGATTAATCAACAATACGGAATGAATCGAACAAAAACCCGAAAACCCTAAAATTTCCCAAAGATATGGTTCTAGGAAATCTAACCTTGATTCGCTGGATCAAAGGATGTTATAGGATGATCAATCAATGATATGAACTCAAGAACTTCATGGATTTGTTGTTCAACAACATGGTTTCGCCTCCTCCGAAACTCCAGTCGTGGACAGAAAAGAAGAAAAATGAAAAACGAGTGAAAATGCGACTGCTCTGTCACATTTATACTAGCCGACTAAGCGCTAGCCTTCCCGACTAGCGTGCGCTATCGCCGCATTGTAACCCTCGGCCGGGCCCACACGACCGCACTACCGACAAAACCTACCGATCGAGAATCGCCGCTGACCGAGCGCAGCGCCGCGCGACGCTTGCGCTAGTTAACTCGCCCGTAACCCTTCTCGACTAATGCCGCCAGTAACGTGCGCTAGCCGCCAACACGGCGTGCACGCCGCCGGTTAGTGTGCGCGCGATCGGAAGATGGCGGCGCTACCGCCAACCCTTCTTCGAGTCGAACCTCGAAACCCCTCTTCGCCACATCCGATACGCCGGCCGGTCGGCGGCGTGCGCTACACCTTCCGAGCGGCAGCTTTTCCGCAAGAGCGTATGCCACGCCGCCGCTGCCGCCAGCCAGCTGCCAAGATTTTCGACACCGCCGCACCTATCCGGCTTAGCCGTCATGACGACGATTTTCGAACGATGAACGGACACGACGAAAAGCTCGTGGACAACATCTTCGACCCGAAATGAAATACCATGCAACAATTAATCGCGGCGACCTTGAAAAGGGTCAAGACAACAAATACAAATGCGGATACCAAAAACTTTAGGTAAATTACAAAATAGCCCAAAACGCCCAAAAATCACGATACGTGATCGAATAACCAAACCGAAGTTCACAACACGTCTAAAAAAGTTAAACGGACTTACAGGAAACTCGAAACAGTAGTTTCAAACGAGATTCACAAGAATCGAACTCGAGTGCGGAAAAGTCGCTACGAAGCACGGAACTCAACAAAACAATACCGAAACGAACTCGGATGTCAAAAAGTGCAGAATTAATCATTCTCAGAATGATGAAACGTAGAATGATTAATTCTGTACTTTTTGACATCCGAGTTCGTTTCGGTGTTGTTTTGTTGAGTTTCGTGCTTCGTAGCGACTTTTCCGCACTCGAGTTCGATTCTTGCGAATCTCGTTCGAAACTATTGTTTCGAGTTTCCCGTAAGTCCGTTTAACTTTGTTAGACGTGTTGTGAACTTCGGTTTGGTTATTCGATCACGTATCCTGATTTTCGGGCGTTTTGGGCCATTTTGTAATTTACCTAAAGTTGTGGGTATCCGCATTCGTATTTGTTGTCTTGACCCTGTTCATGGTCGCGTGCGATTAATTGTTGCATGGTATTTCATTTCGGGTCGATGATGTTGTCCGCAAGCTTTTCCTCGTGTCCGTTCCGTGCGTTTTCGGAAATCGAGTCGTCGGGTCATGACGGGCCAGCACCGTCCCGACAGTGCGGCGTGCATCGCCGAAGTGCTGGGCACTGGCCGGGCAGGCGCGGCAGGAACCGGCGTAGCGCACGCTACTGCCGGAAGGCTACGCACGCTAGCTCGGCAGGTGTAGCGCACGCTGCCGACCGGCCAGCGTACGCTATCGGATGTGGGCAGAGGGGTTTCTGAGGTTCTGGACTCGGGAAGGAGAGGCAGGTAGCGCACGCTACTGTCGGTCGTGGCGCACGCTAACCGGCAGGTGTAGTGCACGCTGTCGGCCGGGTAGCGCACGTTACCTGGCCGAGCAGTTTAGTCCAGAGGGTTCTGGACAGGTTGGCTAGCGCGCGCTAGCGTCCGCGCAGCGCACGCTATCGGGGTCGGGTGGGCAGGTCTCGGTCGGAAAGTTTTGTCAGTAGTGCCGGGTCGTGCGGGCCCTGGCCGAGGGTTCTGGGCCGATACTGGCCGATAGCGCATGCGAGTCCGGGAAGGCTAGCGCGCGCTAGTCCGGCCCAGTATAAATGTGACAGAGCAGTCGCATTTTCACTCGTTTTTCATTTTTCTTCTTTTCTGTCCGCGGCTGGAGTTTCGAAGGAGGCAAAACCATGTTGTTGAACAACAAATCCATGAAGTTCTTGAGTTCATATCATTGATTGATCATCCTATAACATCATTTGATCCAGCGAATCAAGGTTAGATTTCCTAGAACCCTATCTTTGGGAAAATTTGGGGTTTTCGGGTTTTTGTCCGATTCGTTCCGTATTGTTGATTAATCCATGATGGGTATGATTTAGTATTATTCATGTGTTTAACATCGTTTAATCTTTTGTTCTTCGTCGAATCAAGGTATATTTCTTGATTTCCCTCAAGTTGACTTTTTGGGGGGGATTTGTTCTTGATTTCGTTTTCCATCTGTTTTTGATGAACCTATTGTTGTAAAACGATGTTTTTAAACATATCATATGTATTGAATATCCATATTTCGGTTGGGAAGTCAATTTTCATGTTTTGTCGGGTCGATTCATGTTCTTGGCCGTTTTGGGGGAAACCCTTGAACTTTCGTCGTTTGTCATTGAATTAAGCGGCTTTGCGTCGTACTTTGGAATTCATTTTCATTGTTATTGTTGTCGTTCATAGTTTATTGTTGGGGGTTGTCGTTCGGTGGAGTCGGCGGGTTCGTAGTCGGTTCGTGCCAACCTACTTCGGTCGATTCTCCGCGTTGTGGTTATTCGAGGCAAGTACCTTGTCCATACAATTCTTTTTTTATGGATATGATAATTAGTGATCGTCTCCTTGTGTTTATTTGATCGTTTGAATTTCACTTTCAAAGATTCGGTTAGCCTTATTAAAGGCCCTCTTTCAAAACGCGTGTGTTTTGTGGACATTGTGTTCGTGGATGGTTACGTGAATTACTATGAATACACTCAATGTTGTCGTTGTGCTTTGATAATATATATGTATATATTATCTCATATTGGTGCGTTGTGATTTGACCATTGCGTAGTGCATTGTGTTTGTTGCCATTGAGTGAATTACTTGGATATTATTGATGTGATATGTTATTTGTGTGAATGTGTGGATATGGTTCAAGGTCTACGGTGACACATGACACGTGATCATGTGGTCAGGATGCAACAAGTGATTGATCCAACCGTGAGAGCCTGAGATAATCTACGGTGACACATGGCTAATGATCATGTGGTTAGGATGTAACAAGTGATTGATCCAACCATGAGATATGGTGTGTGATTTGTTTAGCTAGTCAGCTCGGGAGGGTCCTTAGAGGCCTCGAGTAGGATTTGTGGCTTCATCCCGATCCTAGGCGATGCATGTGCGTGATTTGTTTTATGATTGTGGCCAGCTCGGGAGGGCCCTTAGAGGCCTCGAGTGGCATTTGTGGCTTCGTCCCGGTCCTAGGCGATACTTGTATATGATTATGTTGTGTTGATTTTATGTCCGTTGAGGACACTTGATGCAGGCTCTGGCCCTGTCAATTGTTTTTGGTTCTATTTGTGAAAATGAAACCTTTGGGTTGTGACCCCTGTTGATTTTGGAAAGAGAAGGATTCAAAAATCCTGAGTTGTTTCTATCAAAACTCCCGATGGCATTTTAAATCACTTTATAAATTATTTCCCATGACTTGGGATCTTTTGATTTTGGAAAGCTTTACCTAAACTCTTGCCTCGGGAAGTATTTTCGTTATGTTTAAATCTTTGAGGATTCCTGGTTATTATTGTCACTGGGAACTTGTATTTTATGGTTCGTATTTTTGCACTTTGTACTTGCACTAGTAAAACAGTGGAGTTTTGCTAACCCCCGAGTATTCGGGGGGCGGATGTCTGTATTGCATTCAGGTTTTGGAGCATAGCACAGGGTCGGCATGAAGGATGATGAAATATGAACGATACTAATCACACGAGGACCCATTGATGACTTATTGGTTTAGTTGTATTTTATTTTCCGCTGTAGTATTCTTTCCCCGTTGTACGAGAGTGTGTTGTACTCGACCCCTGCGTGGGCATGTGTTGTGATTGAATTGTATGTATTTATTGAAAGACCAAATCGGTCTACTGAGTCATTTTAGCCTTAAAGGCATTGTTCAGATGTTCGATGTTGTTACCAGCCTGGTAGATCCTTGAGGAAAGGTTCTACGGCGTGTAATATCCCTGAGTGGATTGGGGGTGTTACAAGTAATAATAGGAGCACAAGTCAAAAAATAGATATCTTTTTTTATTAATAATATAGATGGCAAAAAATGTAAAAACAAGTACTCACACACTGTTATAAGGCAGCAGAAAAAATTGGCCTGGCTTACCATTCTTGAATCTGAAAGATAGCGCATGCGACCTCTCTCCTGCATTAACACAACCGAGGGCGTCTATCTTGGCAGTATCAACGAATTCTACCATTTTAGACATCTTGTTCTTTTTCAAAAATTGCTCCAATAAACTATATAAAAAGTAAACAATCATTAATACGAATCTAAACTAAATTAAATAAATATTGACAAAGTCAACGAATAAATTTTGAACTTAGACTAGACACTTACTTGATAAAAATGAAAATGACGGACCCTGATATTTCGCCTCCAGAGCATAAACCATGGATGTCCGATAAAAACATATGCTGCTTTTTGGTTGATCCAAAAGCTTCTTCACATAGCTCAAAAATGGTTGCTTGGCCGTCCTTCAAGGCATCTTTTGCCCAAAGCCACAAACGCTTCAAACTATGGGGGGTAATCAGGACCCATGTCCAACACATACGCTGGTACCTTGATACAATCTGCCACCTTCTTATACTTCTTTGCTAAAATTTTCTTTCCTCCCTTAAAAGGAAAAAGTAAAAAGATTATTCAGAACACAAAGTGAACCGGTAAGAAAAGTCGTTCCATTAAGTAAACGAAAATAGAAATTAACCTTCTGATTTCCTTTCACTGCAGCAATGCTTGTCTTCACTTCTTGAATTAGGTGTCTTAGCCATGCAATAAACGTTCCCACAGCCTTTTCCAAAGTCATGATCTCATCTTCAATGGGGAAAGGAATATTAGCAGATCCTTAGATTACACGAGTAATAGAGACTCGTGCATTCTCTACTGATAGTCGTTTCCCATGAAGAACTTTACACGTTTTATCAACATTTGCATAAGCAACAACATTGGTGGGGGAGCCGATAGCTAATTCCCACTCTGCACACTTAACTGCTAATGGATCTTCCTTACAAACATTCCCATCAACCAAATTATCCTGCACTATTAAAACATCCACAGCCTCCACATTCTTCTCCTCAACCTCAACCTTCTCTGCAACTTCATTCTTCTTCTCACCACATTTTTCCTCAACTTCATTAATAACAAGATACAGTTTTTTCTTAACACCTTCCAACTCCAGCTCCTTCATAATGTCATGTGCACCTTTGGAACAGCTTCCTTGATGTGATCCAACATTCGGACTCTGGTCAGACTCAATATTCTTTCCACAAAGAACCACTTTCAGCTTTGCCATCTCTGTAGCTGAAAATTCATCTCGCTCTAGAACAATCCTTTCGGTTTCTTTTTCATAAACTTCTGAATACCATCTTGGATCCTCTCATCAATTGACCTTTTCTTCCTTTGCTACGGAAGATTAAAGTACACAGACTGCTTTACATGAGTCCCTTGGCCACGGACTCGTCCTCGATGCTCAGGTTTACCGAGCACCTTTGTCAAGACATCATCAGTGCCTTCCTCTGTCATGTCCCCATCACTGACTCTCTTTTTCATATGCATCTAGAAATTAACAAAAAATGAAAGTAGGTCAGTAATAACATTAATTATAGTGAAATATAAAAATTCAAATGCCCACAGATCTTATAGTGAAATATGTGGTACCCTGGAAAAAGTCCAGGGCCATACTAGTGATCATGATTGTTTTGCAGTAAAAAATTAATCTGATTTACAGCTAACAAACAATCCCCAAGTACGAATCATAATTGGCAGACAATCTAGTTTTTTAATGTCAACAATATACAGTACAAAAATTTCCATTACAAAAAAAAAGTATTGCTCAAATTAACTCGTGGCTTGAGCATAAATAACTTACAATCTCTTCAGCAATTTCTTTATTTTTGTCCGACTTATAGTTCCCACCTTTATCCTGCCGCGCACGGAGCCAGATAGAAGATCGATCTATCTTCGTTTCAGGATCGTCTTGAGACTGCATGAATAAACATGTTCGAGAAATTAATATTAATCAATAATTCAGAGTGTCAGAAAAAATTAATAAAGGCAACAAATGATCAGCAATGAAAATAGCAAACCCTTGCGAGACATGCAGTGAGTGTATTTATTTAGCTTCCTTCGATCTTTCTGCTTATTACTGAGTACCTTTTCATATAACAAACAGTAAAATAGCAACAAAGATATCCCAGTGCACCTTCTAAGTACTTTGTAAACAAATAAAGTAAAAAAAAAACTCACATTGAATTCATCGGATAGACGATCAGCAATGAAAATGTCCCAGTGCGCCTTCTCGATAAATGAGTAATCTGCTGGAGGAAACTCTAAAAGCTCACTCTCATGGCTGTATGGAAGGACATAATGTTTTGATAAATGGCTTTTAAACTCCCTCCACTTCTGGACCGCGGATTTCAACACCATCTTTCTTGTTGTTGGTGGTACATCATACGCCATCTACATTCATAAGAATTGTTATTAGTTAGGTTGCAGGTAGCACATATGTATTTAAGCACTAGTAATGCAATTTATTTTACCTGCACACAATCCCATATTTTATTTTTCTTTTCTTTCGGAACACGTAACCATGAATCATACCATATTGGGGCTTTAGTTCTGGCAAGAACTCCAATATAAGATTGCATTTCAGAGGCCACTTTACCGTACGGCTGACCCTTTGCATTAAAAGGCACCAGGAGCTTGATGCTCAGGATCTTACACCGTACAATCCTATGCATTGTAACATCTCCACGTTTTAAAAGCTTCAGTCCTTCTCTCTTGTCAGGCACCGCTTCATTCCCACGTTTCCTTTTCTTAGATATTATACTTTGTAGGTTTGTGGAAATGACCTTCTTTTTAACAGACTTAGGGGAGGAATTTGATTGGCAAGGCTTCACCGCCGTTTCCTTCACCTGTTTTGACCCCACCGACTTGTTCTTTTTTAGTGCCTTCAATATGTTTAAGGTAGTACGAGCGGGAGTAGATTTTGTCCTCTTTGAAGGCGCCATAATTAATCTGGACACCAAAAAAATTCATGAGATATAATATCATCGAAAGATTGAATCAAATATATAATAAACATATGAAATCTAACAAATAGCCCTGTTTAGAAGCATGGTATTTTATCTAACATGGTATTTCACAATACCCAATCAAGACATTAAGTATATTATACAATCAAATTTCATCATAAGTGTCAAAAAAATCGAGTTCACAATACCCAAACCAAAACATTGAAACATCAGTAACATATAACCGAATAATCAAATCAGAACCAACATTAAACAAGCATGAAAAATACATCAAATACCCAATACCCAAACATCAAGTATACTGAATTCATTAAACAAGCATGAAATATACATCAGATAAACAGAACATATACTATAAAACTATAAAACTCTAAAAACTGATGCATGCACAACATATACATAGAAAGAACCACAAAAAAACCCAATACCCAAATCGTCGATGAGAGAGAGAGAGAGTACCGATGAGGATCGTTTAGAAATCGTTGCATATGTTGGAACAATATTTTTAAGATCATGTTATACATTTTGATGATGTGTTATTAACCAAAATTTACTTAAACATATTTTTCCTTCAGCTAACGTACGTTTACCAAACCAACATAACGTACGTAACATTCATAGTTTTTGTAAGATTTTCTGTACAGGTAACGTACATAACTCGCTCAACATAACGTATGTAACATTCATAGTTTTTGTAAGATTTTCTGTACAGGTAACGTACGTAACCCGTTCAATCTAACGTACGTAATCTTTGAAATATTCTGACCGTTGCAAAAGTCATTAGCCGTTACAACAAGTCGTCACACTCAACGGATCTCTGACTAGAAGATAACTTACGTAAGCATACATTGCGTAACGTACGTAACGCATATTATCAGATCTCTCTGAACCATTTCTTCTCTGTTTGTTATGGCCGCTACTCAAACCATATAACGTACGTAGCAATGATAACGTACGTAATACAGAGTGCCTAACGTACGTAAGCAGTGAAACTGCTCCAACGAGAAAATCAGCTCAAGAAGGCTATAAATAGCTCACTTCAAGGAGATGGAAAACACACAAGTATTCTGAGCTTACAAGCATACTCAAGCAATTCCAAGAAAATAATTTGAGAGTTATACTTATTCTATATTGTGATACGAGAAGATTTGCTCTTTCCAATCTTTATTCTTGTATCAAAGAGCGATATATCGTGTAAAGTCGAGTTCCTACTCGCATTTGTTTTCATAAAGGTTATCTTGTACCCGTAAAAACAAGAGAGTTTTAGTGAGGTTGTTCTTGAGCCCGGAAATCAAGAAATTGTAAGAGTTGGCACTAAACTAGAAAGTGCATTTTAAGTTCTAAGAAAAGTCCTAGTCGATAAAACTAGGTAGGGGACGTAGGCTTCGTTAATAGCCAAACCTCTCGAACAATTTCTTGTGTTCTTTCTTTTCCGCATTTTATTTACTCTGATATTTTTGCTTCCGCACAAAAAGAGTTCAATACTCTTATTCGCACTATTCAACCCCCCTTCTAGTGGTGGTACCAATCTAACAATTGGTATCAGAGCGGTCTCTTCATCACCGGATTAACACCCGCTAGAGAAAAGATCCAGAAATGGCCTTTATCCACTCCTCCGTTGAAGGCAACGCTCTCAATCGCCCTCCCTTCTTCGATGGTTCAAACTTCATGACATGGAAGAAGAAAATGTCCATCTTCATCCGAGCTCACGACATTGAAATATGGAAGGTCATTGAGCTTGGACCTACCATACCTAAGAAGACGGATGGCTCTCTCAAAAGTTTCGAAGAGTACGACGATGCCGACTGGAAGAACGATCACTTCAATAGTAAAGCCACTCAACTGCTTTACTGTGCTCTCAATACAGAAGATCACAACAGAATTTGTTCTTGCGAGACGGCGAAAGAAATATGGAAAATGTTAGAGATCACCCACGTAGGTACGAGTCAAGTGAAGGAAACCAAAATCAATATGCTTCTTCACGATTATGAACTCTTCACTATGAAAGAAGAAGAAAGCATTACCACTATGCTTGACCATTTCTCGGCAATCACTAATGGGCTAGCTTCATTCGGGAAACCGATATCAAGTAGTGATAAAGCCAAGAAAATCCTTCGGTCTCTACCAAGAGAATGAGACACTACTGTTACGGCCATCATGGAGTCAAAAGACCTCAACACCATAGAATTCAGCGCTCTCATCGGATCTCTCATTAATTACGAGATTGTCATTAAATCTCGAAGTTCGAAACCAAAACCCAAAAAGAGAGAAAGGACAATCGCCTTCAAAGCCAAAGAAGAAAGCGATCTAGAGGATGAACTTGTCGAAGAAGAGGACGAAGAAACCGCCTTTTATGCCAAAAACATAAAGAAATTCAAAAATCTTCTACAAAGGCGCCGGAGAGACATCAAACAAGAATAAAGGGATGAATCCAAAAAGACTCACTTCCCTCAAAACAAAAGGTTCGACAACACTTGTCGAAGGTGCGGCGTTCCAGGCCATTTTGCGAAAGATTGTCGTGCTGCTGCTCCAATAAGTTCATCAAAACCACCTCACGAAAAGTTAAAAAAGAAGGAAGTTTATGTCGCCACATGGAGCGATGATGATGAGGATGATGAACCACAAGTCCAAACCAATCTTGCTCTAATGGCCCGCGCATCCGAAGATAGTGACGATGAAGTCGAGGTTAGTGATTCTCATGAAGAACTACTTGATGCTTTTGAATCCCTAAATAATGAATATGAAAAGGCTTGAAATAGTAATAAAGATTTGAAAAAGAAAATAAAATTGCTTGAAAATGAAAATGCAAAATTATTGAAAAACAAGGAAGTTTCGATTGATCATACGAATTGTTTGGAAACTGAGAAAATTCTGAGAGATGATTTGCACAAAACTCAGAAAGAATTGAAACTTTATGTTAGAAAATTCTCATGTGGTAATGACAAATTCGAGCAACTATTATTTGGTCAAAAAATTTCTCTTTCAAAACAAGGACTTGGGTATAATTCATTTCCAATGAAAAAGTCCTTAGAAATTACCACGAAAGATTCGGACACTTTAAAAACGGGAATTCCATCATGTCCAAAATGTTTGAAACCAGGACATACCGAAACATACTGTAGAAGTTCTAGACGAACTATAAGAGTCAAACAAATTTGGGTACCAAAAGGGACCGTTGTTAAAAATCAAGTTTTTGTATCTAACACCTCAGGACCCAAATTAGCCTGGGTACCTATAAAACAGAAGAAAATTGTTTTTGTAGGTACAAGCAAGGAAGACAACATCATCAAATAAATGGTATGTTGATAGTGGATGTTCAAATCACATGAGTGGAAATGAACATCTCTTCACGGAGCTGAAAAAGGAAGATCGTGGCTGTGTTACCTTTGGCGATAATAAAAAGGGCCAAATAAAAGGGACAGGTAAAATCGGTAAGAAACCTTTACCTACTATTGAAAATGTTATTTTTGTTGATGGATTTTGCCATAATCTTCTAAGTGTTTCCCAACTTTGTGACACGAGTCTTAAATTAATTTTTGAAATTACGCATTGCACTGCAATGAGAAAAGACCAAATCGTTTTTATTGGATTACGTTATGGAAAAATTTACATTCTTGATCTCCAAGATGAATCTTCTTTCAACGAAAAATGTCTACTTTCATACGATGAAAATGTTGTTATTTGGCACTGAAAATTGGGACATGTCTCTTTACCACTTCTTTCAAAATTGGCCAAAAACGATATTGTCCGTGGTCTACCAAAATTAAATTTCAGAAAAGACCACATTTGTGAGGCCTGTATTAAAGATAAACATGCAAGAGGCTCGTTTAAACTGAAAATGGAAATTTCCACTAGTCGCATTCTTGAATTAATTCATATGGATTTAATTGGTCCGTCTCGACATGCCAGTCTAACAGGTAAACTTTATACTTAGTTCTTGTCGATGATTTTTTGAGATTTACTTGGGTAAAATTCTTATCAAATAAAGATGATGCTCTTAACGATTTTATTAAGTGGTGTAAGGTTACCCAGAAGGAAAAATAATTACCAATTATCGCCATTCGAACCGATCATGGTGGAGAATTTGATTCTATAATCTCTTTGAAGATTGGTGCGATAAATATGGTATTGGGTACAACTTTTCGGCACCTCGGACACCTCAACAAAATGGAGTTGTCGAGAGGAAGAATCGCTCTCTAGAAGAAATGAGCCGGACAATGCTCAATGAGTATGGTCTTCCTAAATATTTTTGGGCCGAAGCCGTTAACACCGCTTGTTATGTTATTAATCGTGTCCATCTCAGGAGAAACAAAATGATGACTCCCTATGAGATTTTTAAAGGTAAAAAGCCCAATTTATCTTATTTTCATCCATTTGGTTGTAAAGTGTTTATTCATAATAATGGTAAGGATACAACAACAACAACAACATTACCCCAATGCCTCAACGGCTCCCGCAAATAGTGGGGTAAGGGGGGATCGGATGTAGGCAGCCTTACCCCAGTCTTAACACAGAGAGGCTGTTTCCGGATGATCCAAAATGAAAATCGCATCGAGAATTGCATGGAACGACTTGTACTTCATGAGAAAAAGAAGTGCAGCCAGTTTAGTGAGTCATTTTGTTTTATTCCATTATAATCCAGAACCAAAGAATAAGGAGTCTTGGGCTCCATTGGAAACAATGGAAAAATGGTAAGGATAATTTGGGTAAATTCGATTCAAAATCAGATATTGGAATATTTCTTGGTTATTCTACTAACAGTAAAGCGTATCGTGTATTTAATTGTAGAAGAGGCTCGGTAGAAGAGTCTATTCATGTAAAATTCGATGATACAGTTTTACCCCCGAGAAAGGTTATTTTTGATGATGATGCAGGTATGGTTCCAGATAACGAAGTATTCGAAGTATCAAAGGAGTTGGAGAAGCTCGACGTAAGCTCGGACAAGCAGGAGGAAAATACTTACAACCTTCCTAAAGATTGGGCAAATGTGAAAGACCATCCGATGGAACAAATTCTCGGAAAAATCAATGAAGGTGTAAGAACTAGGAGAAATATAAATGATTGTATTAACAATATTGCATTTATCTCTCTTACAGAACCAAAGAATATCGATGAGGCCATAAATGATGAGAATTGGGCTATTTCTATGCAAGAAGAGCTAAACCAATTCGAAAGAAATAATGTGTGGGAATTAGTTCCGGCACCGGTAGACAAATCAATCATTGGCACCAAATGGGTTCATAAAATCAAAACCGATGATGATGGTCTCCCAATTAAAAATAAATCGAGGTTGGTCGCCCAAGGTTATAATCAAGAAGAAGGCTTGGATTATGAAGAAACGTTTGTTCCTGTTGCTCGTCTTGAAGCTATTCATCTTCTCTGTGCCTTTGCCGTATACAAGAAGATCAAACTCCATCAAATGGATGTAAAAAGTGCGTTCCTAAATGGAATCATCCAGGAGGAAGTGTATGTCAAGCAACCGCCGGGTTTTGAAGATTATGATCATCCGGATCATGTGTACAAGCTCCATAAAGCTCTCTATGGATTAAAACAAGCTCCGAGAGTATGGTATGATCGTTTAAGATCTTTTCTTATTTCAAAATGGGTATAAAAGAGGTAATGTTGATAATACCCTATTCATTAAAATTTTAGGTGTTGATATGCTAATTTGTCAAATTTATGTGGACGATATTGTTTTTGGTGCAACTAACAAATCTCTGTCCAAAGAATTTTCAAATCTTATAAAGGGAGAGTTCGAAATGAGCATGATGGGAGAGTTGAAAAACTTTCTCGGACTCCAAATTAGGTAACTCAATGACGGAATATTCATTCACCAATCCAAGTACGTCAATGAGCTCCTAAAGAAATTTAAGATGGAAGATTGCAAAGAAATATCCACTCCTATGTCTTCCACTCTTAAACTCGACAAAGATGAAAAAGGTAAATCTGTTGACCAAAAACAGTATCGAGATATGATCGGCTCTTTACTTTATTTAACTGCATCTAGACCCGATATAATGTTTGCTACCTGCTTATGTGCTCGCTTTCAAGCAAATCTTAAAGAATCACATCTCATTGCATGCAAAAGGATTTTTCGATATTTAAAATATACTGCTGGCTTAGGTCTGTGGTATCCTTCTAGCATTGATTTTCAACTTTTTGCATATAGTCATGCCGACTTCGGTGGATGTAAAATTGATAGAAAAAGCACCACCGGAACTTGTCATTTTATGAGTTCATGCTTGATTTCATGGGGGAGTAGGAAACAGACTAGTGTCGCTACTTCCACAGCTGAAGCAGAATATGTGGTTGCGGGAAGTGCATGTGCACAAGTCCTTTGCATCAAAAATCAATTACTTGATTATGGCATTGAGCTTAAAAATACTCCTATTTTTTGTGACAATACTAGTGCCATCAATTTAAGCAAAAACCCCATTTTGCATAGTAGGACAAAACACATAGAATTTCGTCACCATTTTATTCGTGACCATGTCCAAAACGGGAATGTCCGTCTCCAATTTGTTGGTACTAATGAACAATTGGCAGATATTTTTACAAAACCATTACCCGAAGAGGCTTTCAACTTTATTCGCATAAATTTAGGAATGGGACATGTTGATCATTTTTAAATATTGCATATTCATCATAGTTATATTAAATGGTCATTTAAATTGGGACATCATCGAAAGTAAAACACTGTTCATTTGGTCTTGCTTACAGACGTTAAGGACGGTCTATTACGTACGTAATAGGACCTTACGTACGTTACATGCTTTCATGTTACGTACGTAACAAAATGCAGGTTTTAGTCCAGAGGCTTCAGGATTTCTCGCTACGTACGTTACAAAGAGAGTATAACGTACGTAATCAGCTTATAACCCTGATACTTATAAACCCATTTCGACAGACCCTTCTCATTTCTCCTTCAATCCCTAGAAACGACGGCGACGAACTCAACACAAATCCGACCAAAACTCCAAATTCGTCCGACATCTCCACTTTTTCCGGCCGATTCATTCAGATGGCATCCAGAACCGGCAAGAAACGAAGAGGCGAAACCTCTCAACCGTCATCCTCGCCTTCCGGAGAACCTACTTTTCGGAATGCTCAAGCTAGCAAAATATTCAACGAAATTCTTATTGACGAAGAGGTAACTCCAAGTCATCATTTTGATTTCGAATCCTTAAATTCTATCGGTGTTGCTATCGAAGAATTCTTCGATATGCTTGGAATTAATCGGTTTGTTAGCCTTGCCCGTCCGATATTTGTGGATTGTGTGAAAGAGTTCTATGCCAATTTCTTTGTCACTTATGATTCCGATGGATTAGCCGTATTTAATTCTCTTGTTCGTGGTAAGCCTATCTCTTTTGATGTCGCAAAGCTTTCGGAACTTTTTGGTCTCCCCAATGAGGGATTTTCTTGTAAAGGAGTGTTTGCGGCTCCTGAGGAAGTCGTTGATTATTCCATGTATAGTGACGAAAATCACGATGTCCATTAAAGTGAAGTGCGAGATTTTTTGTCTAGTAAAGCCGTTCTCGATGTTCATTCGGAACGATTTGAGAACAATGATTTTGGGATAAACATCCGTTTGCTTCATGATGCTATTACTCGCTGTCTAATGCCGAAAGTGAACGCTCAACATCGGTTGGTGAACATCGATATGGAAATCATCTATCACGTGTGGAAAGATCATCAAGTCAATTTTGCGTTTATCGTGCTTAAATGGTTTGTGGAAAAAGGACAAATTTTCCACAAAAAGAGTTATGCCAAAGTTGATCGCCAAAGAAAATCCGGAATGCCTTTTGGGTCGATCTTGACGGAAATCTTTGAGAATGATGGAGTTGATTTAATGGGGCTTCATGGGGTTCCTATTCCGAGGGGGAGCTTAGTCACCGAGGGGAGTATTCGGACGATGAGGTATCTCCACACGAGAAACCGAGGGTGGATATACTTTGCTTACCTCAAGGATGACGATCGCCTTGTGGATGGTGGTGCTCTTCCGAGACCAGAGGAGAGGATCACGTCTAGAGGGATTGAGCATACTAGAACTCGCCCTTCGTCTCAGCTCGGTTTCTCTCTCCCGCGTCAGGAAAGCTCTTCATCTCAGATGGCTACTCGGATGGATAGACTGGAGAAAGAGATGAGTGAGATCAAAATCATGGTCAAAAGCATCTGCACTCACTTTGGGATACCGCCGACACCTCCGGATGCGGACCTTGATTAGTCGTGTTATCTTTCTTATGATGATGTTTCCTTTTTATTAAGACCAAACATTTCATTTCATTTTCATGCATGAACTACTATTTGTTTTTATTTGTTATATGAATGTGTTTTGACTACCTTTGTCCGATGCATTATTATGGTTATTCGTTGCTTTAGATTTTGTTGATTATTCTGTGTCGCTGATTTTTCCAGGATCTCTCGACTTTTTGTTAATGACAAAAAGGGGGAGAAAAATATATATCATTTTTGAAATAACCCGTGCTTGTTTTCAGGGGGATTCTTATTCAGGGGAAGAGTTTATTAAATTTTTTTTGAATCTTCCAAAACTCATATTTTTTCAAAAACTCCCATACTTAAATTTTGTCATCATCAAAAAGGGGAAGATTGTTGGAACAATATTTTTTAGATCATGTTATACATTTTGCTGATGTGTTATTAACCAAAATTTACTTAAACATATTTTTCCTTCAGCTAATGTACGTAAACCAAACCAACATAACGTACGTAACATTCATAGTTTTTGTAAGATTTTCTGTACAGGTAACGTACGTAACTCGCTCAGCATAACGTACGTAACATTCATAGTTTTTGTAAGATTTTCTGTACAGGTAACGTACGTAACCCGTTCAATCTAACGTATGTAATGTTTGAAATATTCTGACCGTTGCAAAAGTCATTAGCCGTTACAACAAGTCGTCACACTCAACGGATCTCTGACTAGAAGATAACGTACGTAAGCATACATTGCGTAACGTACGTAACCCATATTATCAGATCTCTCAGAACCATTTCTTCTCTGTTCGTTACGGACGCTACTCAAACCATATAACGTACGTAGCAATGATAACGTACGTAATACAGAGTGCCTAACATACGTAAGCAGTGAAACTGCTCCAACGGGAAAATTAGCTCAAGAAGGCTATAAATAGCTCACTTCAAGAAGATGGAAAACACACAAGTATTCTGAGCTTACAAGCATACTCAAGCAATTCCAAGCAAATAATTTGAGAGTTATACTTATTCTATATTGTGATACGAGAAGATTTTCTCTATTATTTCCAATCTTTATTCTTGTATCAAAGAACGATATATCGTGTAAAGTCGAGTTCCTACTCGCATTTGTTTTTGTAAAGGTTATCTTGTACCCGGAAAAACAAGAGAGTTTTAGTGAGGTTGTTCTTGAGCCCGGAAATCAAGAAATTGTAAGAGTTGGCACTAAACTAGAAAGTGCATTCTAAGTTCTAAGAAAAGTCCTAGTCGATAAAACTAGGTAGGGGACGTAGGCTTCGTTAATAGCCGAACCTCTCGAACAATTTCTTGTGTTCTTTCTTTTTCGCATTTTATTTACTCCGATATTTTTGCTTCCGCACAAAAAGGGTTCAATACTCTTATCTGCACTATTCAATCCCCCTTCTAGTGGCGGTACCAATCTAACAGCATATAGAGAGCTAAAAATATGAGGGTGCTCAGAAATGTTTGAAGCTGGTAGAGGAAGGGAAACTATCGGCCTAGCGCCTCAGTCTGAGTTCGCAAAGTGACTGATGTCTGCAAGGTCGCGGGTTCTGGTCTAGGGTCAGAAAATCGAAGAGAGAGAAAAGAGGGAAAGGTGAGAGTGAAATGATTTTGAAAGGTGACACGTTCAGCTAATAAATGAAAAATTAACGGTCCAGATTACAACAACTTTAATTCAAGGGTCGAAAATATTTATATAATTTTACAATTAATGAAAATGTAAAATCATTAAAGTTGTACATCTTCTGTACTTTGCTCGCAATTTATATTACTATATGTAGAACTTTTTAAAATATATCGATTAATAGGAATTAGTGATTATTCCGTATATTTTTGAAGCAAATCTGTTCAAAACGTATTATTGTAATAATGAAATAATTGGTAAAATTGGTTAATACATCACAGTTTATAATACCATATGTAAAACTTTTGTTCTAAAATGTATCGACTAATATCACTTTGTTGTTGTTTTTAATAATATTTTGTATAATATTAATCATTTACACTGTGACATCCATAGTATTATCATGATTAACCTTTGTCTAACTTAGACATTTGGATGTTATCGATCGTTAATAATGTTTATTCAACTAATTTATATCGACAAACATCAAGATCCACAAGTGCAGAAATTACAAATGCTACAATGTATGATTCACAAGTGGAAATATTATAAATGCTACAATGTATGATTCACAAGTGTAAATACTACACACGGATTAAACAAAATATATTGCAATTTGTAATACCATATGTATATTTTCTTCTAAAATGTATCGATTAATCGGAATTAGTGATTATTCGGTAGTCTTTTTAACCGAATTTGTTCGAAAAGTATTTTTGTAATTTTGAATTAGTAATTCATACGGTTTGCTTTTCACGAATTATTATTTCTTGTAATTCTAGTAAACCGTACGAATTAGTAATACTAGTACTAGTAACTAGTGCTTTTCACGGACTAGTATTTCTATTTTTTAAAAATATTTATCGACGATCCAACCGTACGGATGTCATATATATATATATAATTGAGTGATGTTCCCAAATATTCAAAAAATAAAAAATTATTTTGGTTTGAGATCTTAGCAAACCAATACTAAATTGACTAGTATTAGTAACTAGTGCTCTGTCCTGGATTATTCTATTTTTTTTAAAATATTTATAGACAATCCAACCGTACGGATGTCAATATATATCTAATTGAGTGATGTTCCCAAATTTTCAAAAATAAAAAATTATTTTGGTTTGAGATCTTAGCAAAGCAATACTAAATTGACTAGTACTAGTAACTAGTGCTCTGTCCTGGATTATTGTTTCTATTTTTTTGAGAAATATTTCTAGATGATCCAACCGTATGGATATCAAGATATATCTACTTGAGTGATGTTCCCAAATTTTTAAAAAATAAAAAATTATTTTGGTTTGAGATATTAGTAAACCAATACTAAATTGACTAGTACTAGTAAACTAGTGCTTTGTCACTGATTGTTGTTTTTATTTTTTTTTAAATATTTCTAGATGATCCAACCGTATGATGTCAAGATATATCTAATTGAGTGATGTTTCCAAATTTTCAAAAATTAAAAAATTAATTTGGTTTGCGATCTTAGCAAACCAATACTAAATTGACTAGTACTAGTAACTATTGCTCTGTCCTGGATTATTGTTTCTATTTTTTTAAGAAATATTTCTAGACGATCCAACCATATGGATGTCAAGATATATCTAATTGAGTGATGTTCTCAAATTTTTAAAAAATAAAAAATTAATTTGGATTGAGATATTTGCAAACCAATACTAAACTGACTAGTAGTAACTAGTACTCTGTCCTGGATTATTGTTTCTATTTTTTTAAAAATATTTCTCGATGATCCAACCATAGGTATGTCAAGATATATCTAATTTAATGATGTTCCCAAATTTTAAAAAATAAAAAAATAATTTGGATGGAGATCTTACTAGATCACTACTATTCTGACTAGTACTCGTAACTAGTGCTTTGTCACGGATTATTGTTTCTATTTTTTTAAAAATATTTCTAGAAGATCCAACCGTACGTATGTTAAGATATATATAATTGAGTGATCCCAAATTTTCAAAAAATAAAAAATTAATTTGGTTTGAGATATTAGCAAACCAATACTAAATTGACTAATACTAGTAACTAGTACTCTGTCCTGGATCATTGTTTATATTTTCTTAAAACTATTTCTCGATGATCCAACCGTACGGATGTCAAGATATATCTAATTCAACGATGTTCCCAAATTTTAAAAAATAAAAAAATAATTTGGATGGAGATCTTACTAGATCACTACTATTCGGACTAGTACTCGTAACTAGTGCTTTGTCACGGATTGTTGTTTCTATTTTTGTTTAAAATACTTCTCAATGATCCAACTATATGGATGTCAATATATATCTAATTTAGTGAATTAGTAATTCGTACGGTTTGCTTTTCACGGATTAATTTTGTTCAAAAAGATTCGAAGCAAACCGTACGGATTGTTCGAAGTAAAACGGGAACACTCAGCTAATATGTATTTTTGTAACTTTATTAAATAAAATATAGTGCAATTTATATTACTATATGTAGAACTTTTGTTCTAAAACATATCGACTAATAGGAATTGGTGATTATTCGGTAGATTTTTTAACCGAATCTGTTCAAAAATATTTTTGTAATGGTGAAACAATAATCGATAAAATTTCCCTAAATTTCTCATCTCCTTGTCCGAAGTTTCATCTCCCCCAAAATTCCCCTAATTTTTTCGCGGTCATCTCCCCCAAAATTTTCATTTCCCCAAAATCCCCCACCCCAAAATTTCATCTCCCCGCCCCAAAATTTTTAACAGGAGTCATCCCCCCGCCCAGAATTTCATCTCGCCCCAAAATCGGTTTCATCTTCGCGGTCACAACACCAAGCCATCTCAAATTATAACACCTGGGCTTGTGTTCATTCATATCAAGGTCAGTTTTTTATTCTACCCCGCGCCTGACTGCTACCCTTTGCCTGTTCCCTCGGAAGACCACACCAAAGAAGAAAGGCAAGACGGATTATTCAAGTTAAGCCACAAACTTCTTCTCGGCCGTGCATTAATAAGAGAGGCAGTCTAGCCCTACTATAAGCCATCTCAAATTAGGTATTTCAGCTGCGAAATTAGTAATTTATTTGAAATCAGGTATTTCAGTTTACCTGAGCTGCGAATTTCAGTTTGTTTGCCACTGTTCTTGAGTTTTTTATTTTGAAATTAGTGAAATATTTTTACATTATTTTCTTGCCTCTATGCCTCAATACATTTATAGGCTCTTGATTTGTTTATGATTTATGTTTATAATTTATATTTATGATTTGGCTATTTTTCTCTACTCTGCTAATTGTTTATGATTTTATTAAAACATGAATGGTAACTAGTTTTATATACGCTGTTGATTTTTAACCATATTTGTTTTCTGTGTGTTTGCAAAGTGGAGTGTAAAGATGGGGTTGTGGAGTTTGCAATGTCAAATTGATGTATTGATTTCCTTGGTGCATTTGCAGAAACAATTTGCTTTCTGATTTTTATTTGCTGAATTCCAGATTACTTGTGCATTCAGATTACTTGCTTCTTTTTGTTTCTCTTCGTTTTGCTGAATTCCAGATTACATGCTTTCAGTGTGCCCAATTACTAGTAATCCCGTGTATTCTTTAAAGTATGTAACCAACTACTAATGTGTACTGATTGAGCTATATTTTCTTTTAAATGATAGACAGGGATTAATTGAGGGCTGACAGAAGATCAAGAGAGTTTCAAAATGGAGTAGAAGAATTGTTTATGTTTGCATTTGAGAACAGATATGATGAAAATAAAATTAGTTGTCCATGTCTAAAATGCGCACATAGTAAATCATGGAGTGCTTGAAGAGTGAGAGATCATCTTTTCCAAAATAGTATCGATCAGACCTACAAGTGTTGGATTTGGCACAGAGAATTAAATACAAGAGAAAGTGAGTCTGCTGCTGAAGAGACCGACAGTTCCCAATCCGTGGATCAAATACCGATGAAAGCATAGAATGGTGACGATAATGTTTCCATAGACTCGGAATTATTTAACCGTTTTCAATCTGAACATGAACCCCTTTATTCGGGATGTGAAGGATTTACTAAGATGAAACCTTTAGTAAGTTATACAACCTCAAAGCAAAATATCAAATATCCTATTGTGACTTCTCTGAAATTCTACTTTTGGTTGGGTCTACGCTCCCGGAAGGCAAAACTTTCCCTTCTTCATTCAGTGAAGCCAAGAAAAGCTTGTGTGTTTTAGGAATGGAGTATGAGAAAATTCATGTGTGTCCGAATGATTGCCTATTATACCGTGGAGAGAGAGATGAAGATGAGACGAGCTGCCGCATTTGCCATGCCTCTAGATGGAAGTTGAACAAAAAAGGAGATGAATTGGAAGAGGTGCCTGCCAAGGTTCTATGGTATTTTCCGTTAATACCACGTTTGAGAAATTTGTTCAGTTCACCTCAAACAGCCAAGGAGTTGACTTGGCATAACACAGAGAGATTAAAGGATGACAAAATGAGACATCCGGCAGATTCACAAACGTGGAAGGAAGTAGATGCAAAATGGCCAGAGTTTTCTTCAGATTATAGAAATCTCCGGTTAGCTTTATCATCCGATGGATTCAATACTTTTCACGGAACAAATATTAATTACTCTTGTTGGCCAGTTTTGTTGTCTATTTATAATCTTCCACCGTGGCTTTGTATGAAGAGAAAGTATATAATGCTATGTTTGTTAATATACGGACCAACTCAACCCGGCAATGATATTGATGTGTTCCTTCAACCACTTATACAAGATCTACAAAAGTTGGGCATGGGAAATAAGTGTATGACGCATAAAAGAAGGAGTATTTTTTTCTTAGAGGTATTTTGTTGTAGACCATCAGTGATTATCCAGCCTATGGCAATTTTTCGGGAAATATTATCAAAGGGTATAACGGGTGTCCTATCTGTGTTGATCAAATAAAAGCAACGAGGCTGGTTATGTAACACCCCCAATCCACTCAGGGATATTACACGCCGTAGACCCTCTCCTCGAGGATCTACCAGGCTGATAACTAAAATCAAACATCTAAACATCGCCTTTAAGGCTAAAATGACTCAGTAGACCGACTTGGTCTTTCAATAATGACATACAACTCAATTCCAAACACATACCCACGCAGGGGTCAAAATACAATAAACTCCCGTACAACGGGGAAAAGATACTACAGCGGAAAAGAAAATACAACTAGACCAAAACGACATCAACAGATCCTCGTGTGATTAGTATCGTTCATCTTTCATCATCCTTCGTGCCGACCCTGTGCTATGCTTCAAAACCTGAATGCAAAAATAGACATCCACCCCCCGAATACTCGGGGGTTAGCAAAACTCCACTGTTTTGCTAGTGCAAGTACAAGTGCAAAAATACGAGCCATACAATACAAGTTCCAAGAACAATAATAATCAGGAATCCTCAAAGTTCCAAACGTAATGAAAAGCACTTTCCGAGGCATGAGTTTAGTAAAACATTCCAAAACCGAAAGATCACAAATCAAGGGAAAACAATTTATAAAACAGTTTAAAATGCCATCGAGAGGTTCAATAGAAAACAATTTAGGATTTCCGAATCCTTCTCTTTCCAAAAATCAACAGGGGTCACAGCCCAAAGGTTTTGTTTTCGCAAATAGAAAACAGACAACAATTCACAGGGCCCGAGCCCAACATCACGTGTCCTCGACGGACATAAAAATCAACACAACGTAATCACGCACGCGCATCGCCTAGGACCGGGACGAAGCCACAAATCCCACTCGAGGCCTCGAAGGACCCTCCCGAGCTGGCTAGCGAAACAAATCACACACATCTCACGGTTGGATCAATCGCTTGTTGCATCCTGGCCACATGATCGCATGCCATGTGCCACCGTAGATTATCTCACGCTCTCACGGTTGGATCAATCACTTGTTGCATCCTGACCACATGATCACGTGCCATGTGTCACCGTAGACCTTCAACCATGGTTCTAAAAAACGCTAGGCGCTAGGCGTTCGGATTGCTAACGCCTAACGCCCAGAGGATTATTCGGAGATTAATCGGGGATTAATCGGACTAGGCGGATTTATTTTTTATTATTATTTTAATTATTTTATATATGTAAAATTATATATATGTAAAATAATTAAAAATAATTAAAATTTAATCATTTAAACAGATATATAATCAATTATATATTAAATTTGAAATATTTATATAGATATCAAGGAGTCCATAATATCCATAATATCTCAATTTAGGAATTTATAGTACTATTAGAACAAAATAAAAAAACCAAAAAGTATAACTGTCTAGGCATCCACCTAGTCGCCCATGTAGTTAGGAAATTTGAAACATTGATATAGGTATAAAGTAGTCTATAGTATCCATAGTATCTTAATTTGCCTTCATAGGCACCCGCCAGCCAGCCTAGACGACCGATTAATCACCCAAACGCCCAGTACAAGCGCCTAGGCTATAATCGGAACGGCAGAGGACCTTCTAGGGATTAATCGGAGGATTAATCGGCCTAGGCGGGGATTTTTAGAACACTGCCTTCAACTATATCCACACATTCACACAAATAACACAATGCAACAAAGATATCCAAACAATTCACTCAGAGGCATCAAACACTTAGCAAAACACCACGTCAAACCACAACGCACCGAAATGAAATAATATGCGTCCACACGCAAATACCAAGTGCATCATCAACACAAAATATATCCATAGGATTCACATAGTAATATACAAGACACAACATTCACAAAACACACGCGTTTTGAAAGCAAGCCTTTAACAAGGCTAAACCGAATCTTTTGAAAGTTCAATTCAAACGACCAAACAACCACATTTAGACGATCACTAATTATCATATCCATAAAACAAGAATAGTATGGGCAAGGTACTTGCCTCAATACCACGATCACGGAACCGCGAACGGACACGGCTCAACCGGGAAGCTTCGGAACGCCCGAGGCTAACGAAAAGGAAGATAACAACGAACAGAAGGGTTCAACACGGTTTCTTCGCAAGAAACTCGACCCTAACATCATATAATCCATAAATCAACAATCATACGAGGAAGAATAATCGTAGAACGCCAGAAAACCCCTCTAAGACATTTTACCGGACACCTTCAAGGCGTCGGTCAAGAACTCGACTCAAACAACGAATCGATACGATCCAACCATGGAATAATAAAGGAAAAGATGTAATACATCTTAATAATCATCAATCTATCATAATACCAAGTTAAATCGGATTAATCGGACGAAAACAACCAAAATACCCAAAATCCCCAAAATTAGATTTCTAGAAAATCTGACCTGATTCGTTCGATCAAAGGATGTTATAGGATGGATGATTGATGATATGAACTCCAAGACTTCATGGATTTATTGAACAACAACATCTCTCCATGATAGAAACAACCTCGGCGCGGAAGAGAATTAGAAGAAGGAGAAAAAATGGCGAAAAAGCATTGCTGGGCCTTAAATAGTGTGACAGACTCGACCGTGTCCGCCTGACACGGTCGTGGCGCGCACTGGCAGCGAGGACTCGACCGTGTCTGCTAGACACGGTCGCGCCGCCGAGGGGCCTACCGATAGTGACTGTCCGCGGCGCTCGGCATTGACTCGACCGTGTCTGGAACACGGTCGGGCCTCTGGGCGTCGGTTTCGGCTTATCCGGAAGAGTTCGGCTCGGCCGTGCAGCGACACGGTCGGGTCTGAGGCGAGACTTGGCTTATCCGGACGAAATGCACGGGCCGTGTCGGACGACACGGCCGAGTTCGGCCGGCAGTGATCGGCCAATAACGAGCGGGTGAGCTAAAACGACCATAACTCTCTCGTCCGGACTCCGATTGACTCACCGTTCGAACCATTGGAAAGCTAACTCGATGCTATATAATATTGCAAAGATTCAGAATTTTTGGAGTTACCAAAAATTAATGGTGATCTAACAAAGTCGAACTCATACTTAGAAAAGTCGTTTAGTAATCCTGAATTCAACAAAACGACACCGAAACCCGATCCTGAATACGAACTGAAGATACGGTTACGAAGTACTCACAAAGACGAATCTAAGAGCTAGTAGGACACACGATTCCGACCACCCGAAGGCTCGAAATTCGACAACGGAAGGTAATTACCCCAAACTTTGGGAAATTACGAAAATGGTCCAAATGCCCGAAAATCACCATACGACAACGAATAATCAAACCGAAGCTCACAACACGTATAACAATGTTAAATGAACTTACGAAAAATCCCAAACGACAGTTTCGAACGAGATTCGCAAGAACCGAACTCAAGCGCGGAAAAGTCGCTAAAAAGCACGGAACTCAACAAAGCAACACCAAAATGAACTCGGATGACAAAAAGTGCAGAATTAAATATTCTACGAATGACGAAACGGTCAAAAGCGAGTCGTCAAAACGGACTTCGGCCGAAAAAAGAAATTTACCGAAAATCAAAAATTTGCGGATATTACATTCTACCCTCCTTAAAAGAAGTTTCATCCCGAAACTTAAAACAAGTAGGGGGAGCAATATACCCGCCAGGAAAACTCGACGAGATACACAAAAATAGAAAACTCGCGCCCAACGGCGAAACGCTGCATGAAACGCAAAGAGACATACGGCGTGAAAACACGCTCCACGACGACCAACACAACGTCGCCGTTAGGGATACAATAACACCAACAAATGACAAGCGTCATCAAACAGATAATACAATCAAGTCAATTATCCAAACAATCACAAAACACAAAGTACTTGTTACAAGAAAACACGCACAGTCGAGAAAACAGAGAATAAACACAAAACGATCCACAAGGGCAATCATAAATAATTCGGACTATGCCGAAATCCTCAAAACCACACTAGGCATCTCCGCGTCCTTTCGGAGCAGAGACGCAACCTCGATCCCCAAACCTCTCAGCTACCGTCTCGCAATGTACGGATCGGTGACCCACTTGGCCACACTCGAAACAGCTGACTAACGGTGAACGACAATTCTTCGCAGTATGGCCCGCTCGACTACAGTTATAACATATCTTCGAAGTGCACACATTACTCACTGCAGGGGTACTACTCCTCTGATCACGCGATCTAGGAACCATTTTGGGATGACGAAACGAAGTCCCAACCTCAAGAGGCCCACTCTCCTGATTTCCTAAAAAGTTCCCAATGGTTTTCTGTTTCTTCGAGTCAGACATACTCTCGGTCGATAATCTGGATAGCTCATAGGCTAACGCCCTATTCTGATAATCTCTCAAGGAAGTACAAGCGAGACCTGCCATGTACTGACGAATCTCCGGCTTCATCCGCCTACTAAAATGACAAATCTTGTCCTCCTCTGTCCTTACTTGATTACGCACATAGCCGAAATTTGTTTGCTAAAATCAATAATAGCTTGAGACAATGCACATCCTGCGGTTTTGCGAAAAGAATTCATTAATCCTCGATTTCTGATCGGTTAGGACAAAACTCATCTCTCATGAATTTACGGAACTCGCCCACATGACAATGCGATCTCGTGGCTTAATGGCCGCCCACCGGCTAGCGGCATCTTTGTCGAGAAGATCTCGAGCGACCGGTACCTTACGTTCTTAGGACAATCAACTACCTCGAATATCTTTTACAAGCTGAAAAGCCAACCATCCCACTAATGCATCTGCGGCACCCAAACGAGGGGATTCATACGAACCACTTCTCGAAGCCACCGATTTGCACCGTGTGTTGGGTCGCATCTCGTAACACGCCGAATCGCTGAGTCAATTGTGTCATCGAGTGGCTACTGCGCAAAAAAGAGCAACACCAATACTAATACCATCACCGCGCATGATCCCGATCACGCATCCGGTCACCACGACCACGACCTCGGCCCCTCGGCATACTGAATAAGTAACCATTCAGCACAACAGAAAATCATAACACATAACACATACAACGATTACCATCGTAAAGTAATACACACACAAACACTACAACAACGACGGTATCGTTCGGCGACCTCAACGGCCCGAACGATAACCAGCACATAATTACAAACATCATGAAACAATCACACATGTGCATAAACGCACAAAAATCCAGGCTTTAACAACCCACACTCGTGCGACAACACGCAAATCACCATGAGGTGATAACAGTAAACACCAGTTCACACCTCTCACAGAGGGCTAGTACAACAAATGCGTGGCAACGCCTCGACATTCATGCCACCAATTCGATCATACTTGGGAGTAACATCATAACGACAAAGCAAACATCATACATACATATCCAGCCCTCAAACGGGAATGGATAGGTTTTTAAAATGAAAACATCCTTTTAAAAACAATTTGGAAACACCAGTTGACCTTGAGTATCATTTTACAAAAAGTTGAACAACATCATTTTCGAGACTTTGAAAATCATCTTGCGTTTGAACAAAAATGAGGACACCTTCTCTTAGTGAAAAACTTTCAGAATATTCGACCCTTGGGTCTAAGTCAAAGTGTTTATAAAACATTGAAAATATCTCAAAACATTTTTGGGTCCTCGAGGTAGAAGAATTTTGAAACATATTGTGGCACCTTGGATGTACCACGAGAAAATAATTCATTTTAAAAGTACGTCTCGAAATTTATTTTCTAAGATACTCAAGTTTTTTTTTCCAAGATAATTCAATGGGCTAGAATGCCCAAAAATTTCGGGTAATTATACAGAACATTATAGCGCCATGGGTCCCGTGCCGGAACCCACCAGGCTAAAAACCAATTACAAAAATGTCCAAAAAGGCCGATGACGGTAATATTTCAAAAACTTACGAAAGCCATTTACAAAATACTAAATACCGTCATAAGAATTTCGCCAAAGCGATCAAGGCCATAATGCCAAAAACTCGGTTAAGGGAATCGGTTTTCGAAATAAAACTCGGTCGGTAAAATACCGAAAGTCATTGCAAAAGAACTCACGCAGCGGATAAAAGAAATACAGTTCAACATGCACAATCCAGCAACACTACTCCTCATATGAACGAAATATGAGAGTCAAATAACCACATATCACGAAGTCAAAATCCACAAGAGGATTCCGTCACTAATCAAATAATCATAAAATAGCTCGTGACACACGAGGCACAACACAAAGGAGGGAGACTTACAGCCACAGGTCGCACGAAGATGATGATCGCCCACGATACTAATCACGACCAACAAACTCAGACGACGCGTCGCGACACGACTTAGTCAGACAAAATCCGACAAGACAAAACTCAACAGACACCACTGACCCGACAGCCTAGGTTTCCACAACCTAAAGCTCCGATACCATTTATGTAACACCCCCAATCCACTCAGGGATATTACACGCCGTAGACCCTCTCCTCGAGGATCTACCAGGCTGATAACTAAAATCAAACATCTAAACATCGCCTTTAAGGCTAAAATGACTCAGTAGACCGACTTGGTCTTTCAATAATGACATACAACTCAATTCCAAACACATACCCACGCAGGGGTCAAAATACAATAAACTCCCGTACAATGGGGAAAAGATACTACAGCGGAAAAGAAAATACAACTAGACCAAAACGACATCAACAGATCCTCGTGTGATTAGTATCGTTCATCTTTCATCATTCTTCGTGCCGACCCTGTGCTATGCTCCAAAACCTGAATGCAAAAATAGACATCCACCCCCCGAATACTCGGGGGTTAGCAAAACTCCACTGTTTTGCTAGTGCAAGTACAAGTGCAAAAATACAATCCATACAATACAAGTTCCAAGAACAATAATAATCAGGAATCCTCAAAGTTCCAAACGTAATGAAAAGCACTTCCCGAGGCATGAGTTTGGTAAAACATTCCAAAACCGAAAGATCACAAATCAAGGGAAAACAATTTATAAAACAGTTTAAAATGCCATCGAGAGGTTTAATAGAAAACAATTTAGGATTTCCGAATCCTTCTCTTTCCAAAAATCAACAGGGGTCACAGCCCAAAGGTTTTGTTTTCGCAAATAGAAAACAGACAACAATTCACAGGGCCCGAGCCCAACATCACGTGTCCTCGACGGACATAAAAATCAACACAACGTAATCACGCACGCGCATCGCCTAGGACCGGGACGAAGCCACAAATCCCACTCGAGGCCTCGAAGGACCCTCCCGAGCTGGCTAGCGAAACAAATCACACACATCTCACGGTTGGATCAATCGCTTGTTGCATCCTGGCCACATGATCGCATGCCATGTGCCACCGTAGATTATCTCAGGCTCTCACGGTTGGATCAATCACTTGTTGCATCCTGACCACATGATCACGTGCCATGTGTCACCGTAGACCTTCAACCATATCCACACATTCACACAAATAACACAATGCAACAAAGATATCCAAACAATTCACTCAGAGGCATCAAACACTTAGCAAAACACCACGTCAAACCACAACGCACCGAAATGAAATAATATGCGTCCACACGCAAATACCAAGTGCATCATCAACACAAAATATATCCATAGGATTCACATAGTAATATACAAGACACAACATTCACAAAACACACGCGTTTTGAAAGCAAGCCTTTAACAAGGCTAAACCGAATCTTTTGAAAGTTCAATTCAAACGACCAAACAACCACATTTAGACGATCACTAATTATCATATCCATAAAACAAGAATAGTATGGGCAAGGTACTTGCCTCAATACCACGATCACGGAACCGCGAACGGACACGGCTCAACCAGGAAGCTTCGGAACGCCCGAGGCTAACGAAAAGGAAGATAACAACGAACGGAAGGGTTCAACACGGTTTCTTCGCAAGAAACTCGACCCTAACATCATATAATCCATAAATCAACAATCATACGAGGAAGAATAATCGTAGAACGCCCGAAAACCCCTCTAAGACATTTTACCGGACACCTTCAAGGCGTCGGTCAAGAACTCGACTCAAACAACGAATCGATACGATCCAACCATGGAATAATAAAGGAAAAGATGTAATACATCTTAATAATCATCAATCTATCATAATACCAAGTTAAATCGGATTAATCGGACGAAAACAACCAAAATACCCAAAATCCCCAAAATTAGATTTCTAGAAAATCTGACCTGATTCGTTCGATCAAAGGATGTTATAGGATGGATGATTGATGATATGAACTCCAAGACTTCATGGATTTATTGAACAACAACATCTCTCCATGATAGAAACAACCTCAGCCGCGGAAGAGAAGTAGAAGAAGGAGAAAAAATGGCGAAAAACGATCACTGGGCCTTAAATAGGCTGACAGACTCGACCGTGTCCGCCTGACACGGTCGTGGCGCGCAGCTGGCCAGCAGGGACTCGACCGTGTCCTGCTAGACACGGTCGCACCGCTGAGGGGCCTACCGATAGTGACCTGTCCGCGGCGCTCGGCATTGACTCGACCGTGTCCTGGAACACGGTCGGGCCTCTGGGCAGTCGGTTCCGGCTTATCCGGAAGAGTTCGGCTCGGCCGTGCCAGGCGACACGGTCGGGTCCTGAGGCAGAGACTTCTGGATTATCCGGACGAGTACGGCACGGGCCGTGTCGGACGACACGGCCGTGTTGGGCCGGCTGTGATCGGCCATTAACGTGCGGTTGAGCTAAAACGACCATAACTCTCTCGTCCGGACTCCGATTGACTCACCGTTCGAACCATTGGAAAGCTAACTCGATGCTATATAATATTGCAAAGATTCAGAATTTTTGGAGTTACCAAAAATTAATGGTGATCTAACAAAGTCGAACTCATACTTAGAAAAGTCGTTTAGTAATCCTGAATTCAACAAAACGACACCGAAACCCGATCCTGAATACGAACTGAAGATACGGTTACGAAGTACTCACAAAGACGAATCTAAGAGCTAGTAGGACACACGATTCCGACCACCCGAAGGCTCGAAATTCGACAACGGAAGGTAATTACCCCAAACTTTGGGAAATTACGAAAATGGCCCAAATGCCCGAAAATCACCATACGACAACGAATAATCAAACCGAAGCTCACAACACGTATAACAATGTTAAATGAACTTACGAAAAATCCCAAACGACAGTTTCGAACGAGATTCGCAAGAACCGAACTCAAGCGCGGAAAAGTCGCTAAAAAGCACGGAACTCAACAAAGCAGCACCGAAACGAACTCGGATGACAAAAAGTACAGAATTAAATATTCTCCGAATGACGAAACGGTCAAAATCGAGTCGTCAAAATGGACTTCGGCCGAAAAAAGAAATTTACCGAAAATCGAAAATTTGCGGATATTACAGGTTAATTACTATAAGTGCGTGGTCATGAGACATCGGAGGTGGTTGCCCCGTCATCATCCACATCGCCGTCAGAAATAATATTTTGATAACACTGTGGAAAGGGAAATTGCTCGAGTTCCATTAACCGGAGAAGAGGTACTTGCAAGAGTACAACATTTAAAGGACCATGTCTATGGTAAGACACAACTAAAATATCGATTGAAAAAAGGTGATGCTTGACCACTTTGGAAGAAGGTTTCTGTATTCTTTGAACTTGAGTATTGGAAGTTTTTGCCGGTTAGGCATGTTCTCAATGTGATGCACATCGAGAAAAATATATGTGAAGCTTTACTTGGTACCTTGCTTAATATACCAAAGAAGACAAAAGACAAAAAAAAACTGTCCGTATTGACATGGCAGAAATGGGAACAAGAGCAGAGCTGCGGCTGAAAACTCCGGGAAAAAAGAAGAAGTTACCATTAGCGTCTTGGGATTTAACTCATTCTGAAAAAAAAGTTGTTTGCTCATCATTTCTTGGCATGAAGTTGCCTAATGGTTTTTGTTCTAACATTAGGAGTCTTGTATCAATGGAAACTCTTCGACTTACTGGAATGAAATCTCATGACTGTCATATGATTTTGCATCACCTGCTCCCAATTGTAATTCGATCGTCATTGCAAAAACAGGCCAGGAACACTGTTATTCATTTTTGTCTCTTCTTCAAGGCAATATGCATTAAAGTTATTGAGGTCGATAAGTTGGAGAAAATACAATCTCAGTTGGTAGAAACCTTATGCCAGCTTGAAAAATACTACCCCCTTCCTTGTTTGATTTAATGTTTCATCTCTCGGTCCATCTTGTACGAGAAGTTGAGATTTGCGGACCAATTTTCCTTATATGGATGTATCCTTTTGAGAGGTATATGAAGACATTCAAGGGATATACAAGGAATCGGGATCATGCAGAAGGTTGCATTGCTGAGGCCTATATTGCGGAAGAGGCCGTTGAGTGTTTGGTGAACCATGAAGAAGCGACTATTGGGGTACCGAAAAATGGCAGGCATACGAATGATGCCATTTGTAGGTCATTATCTGGTGTAACGATGATAACCCCGAGCAGCACTTATTTGCACGTCGCACATTTATGTGTTCTACAAAATACTACTGCTACTAGGCTATATTTTGAGTAAGTCATGAAATTATATTCATTATGTATACCATTTTTTGCGCTCTTTTCACCTATATAATTGTTTACATATTTATATTGTCTATTGTAATTGCATGCATTGAACACATATCAATTTTGATGAATAACTATCCGGAACACGAAAATGAGGAAATGTGGCGAAAAAACAAGCAAAATCGACATTCCTAAAATGGTTTAAAGAGAAGGTATTATTTACATTTCATAATAGTTCCTGTACATTTTTTTTACAACTGCGTAGCTCACATGAATCATTTTACAACTTATATGTTTTTTGGCAGATTGCCTCAGATTTGTTTCATGAGAAAGAGGTACTGCAGGAGATAAGATGGATTGCATATGGCCCCAACAAGGATGTTCCTACATTCAGCGGCTACAAAATGGATGGTGTTATCTACAGTACCAAGGATCGTGATGATTCACGTCAAGTTCAATGCAGTGGTGTGTGTGTACAAGCCGAGACAATGGTTGTGTAGGGTAAGGATCAAAATATTGAGCATACGTCACATACATTTTACGGAGTCATAACAAGTATATGTGAGTTTGACTATAGCAACTTTAGAATCCCTATTTTCATTGTAAGTGGGTACATATGAATAAAGGGATTAAGGTCGATGACTTAGGATATACATTGGTTAATTTGACTAGGTTGGGGTTTTTGAATGATCCATTTGTGTTAGCAAAACATGTTAAGCAAGTTTGTTACATCGACAGTCCTCTTGATAAGTTATGGTCCATTGTGTTAAAATTACCCGAGAAAAAGTACTATGAAGACAATGGGGATGAAAATGAGGGATCTGTAGAAGTGGAACTTGAGAATGACTGTTTTGTGTCAAATTTACCGGATGTTGATTTACTTGAGGAGGACGTGGCTAGTTACATGCGAGATGTAGATGAACTAATAGAACTTTCTTGATGTAATTTAATTTCTGTACGTTGAATTTGTAACTTTGATTCTGGTTTGCTTTCTTTCTATTAAGTTTCTGTACGTTGGTAATTGGTTTGCTGGTTACATGATGCCGTTTTGCTGGCAAGTTTGATTTCTTTATGTTTATTTTTTCTAAAAGTACAGTAAATTAGACAACGGTTTTAACACTATAATGCTTGTCTGGAAAATCAATATACAATACAACTAAAACACTTGTATGTTAGCATGCAGTCAGACAACACTATAGAAGAATCGTTGTTTGAAACAAACTTAAACAAAAATATGTATAAAAAACTTGTCTCATTGCAACAACGGTTTTTTGCGACATTGTCTCAAGTTTAATCAGACAATACTTTTAGAAATAGTTAAAAAACGCTTGTCTTATTTCAACAATGGTTTAATATGACATTGTCTTAAGCTAATTCCCACAATATATTTTTAAAACGGTTGTCTAATCCTCCAATGCACAACACTACCGACAAAAAGTCTTGTCTGATTGGTTTTTCTAGACAATGGTTTTTAAACCGTTGTAATGTAATTGGATTACACAATACTTTTTCGATGATAAAAATAAACCTTTGTCTGTTAATTTCAGCTAACACTTTTTCGGCCGACTGTTGTCTGATTAGTGTTGTCTGATTGTGTTTTTCTGGTAGTGAGAGAATAATGGATTAGATGATGTTTAATCTTCATTATGAACCCCAAAATGATGATCGGCTCCAAGTCGCCCCTCTCTCTAGTCGATTTAGGGTTGGGAGAATGAGAAAAATGCAGAAATATATATATATATATATTGATTATGGTGGAAACACCCTTAATGGTGAAATCTAGAAACCAATTGCATTATTAAGTAATTTCATTGCATATTTGTTATTATTTGTTGCATCAAGATGGTCGCTAGTATATGCAACAAATAATGCAATAAAAGAAATACATAAATGCATATAATTCTACTCATCTACAGCCGTTAAATCACTAATATCAATGGCCTACAAAAGTTTCTAAATTTCACAAGGTAATTAATTTTCATATGATATATTTCCTATATATATATATATATATGTGTGTGTGTGTGTGTGTGTGCGCGCGCGCACTTAGCGTGCACAATTCCTAGCGATATCGTGCGCTAACGTGCTTCGAATTATGGGATTTTTGTCTTGGTCACTTTAGCTTGCCGCTAACCATGTCGATAATATGCGGTGATACTGCATATTGGCGTGTGTTAAGGCTAGGATTAGCATGTGATATCGGGCCTCAACGTCTCAGGCTTCTGTCTCGGGCATCTCAGACCCTGTTAGCGTGCACTAATAAGACAAATAGCATGCACTAACACTGCTGATTAACATGCAATAACAAACTGTGTAGCGTGCGCTAAGTCTTGTCCTCAGCAGTACAACAGTGTAGCCCGGTCAGCCGGAACACATCCAAGATGATGTAAAACTAGAAGGTTGACAACAAAACACGAAACGCTTATGAATAACATCGACATACAAACTCAAGCCACTACCAAAAATCAGACTTTAGCCGACGACTTAAAGTGGTCGGCTAAACGCCAAAGTCGTCGTCGAATCATGCCAGCCGTCGGCTAAAAAACCGTCGGCCGATATTCGTCGGCCAAGGTTTAGCCGACGACTTTTTTGCAGTCGTCGGCTAAAGTTCAACGATTAGCCGACCACTGTTACACGGTCGTCGGCTAAACCTGTTTGGAAAACAAAAAAAAAATTTAGCCGACGACCTTAACAAGCCGGTCGGCTAAAATCGGTTTTTAAAAAAAAATAGAGTTTAGCCGACGACCGTCTTATATGTCTTCGGCTAAAACCATTTCTTAAAAAAAAAATTATTTTAGCCGACGACCATCTTATAGGTCGTCGGCTAAAACCCTTTTTTATAAATAAAAATTAAATTACTTTAGCCGACGACCGTCTTATATGTCGTTGGCTAAAATCCTTTTTAAAAAAAAATAAATTACTTTAGCCGACGGCCGTATTATATGTCGTCGGCTAAAACCCTTTTTAAAAAAGAAAATTAATTCAGATTTTGGGATCCCAAAACCTGTATTTTTTGCACCTGCAATTTTTATATACCAGCTCTCATTATCAACAACAATCAACGCGCAACACATTCAACTAATACCATTAATAATATGCCCAACATTATATGCATCACAACGCACAACACATTCAAGAACATTAATCTCATCAACATACTAGTAGCGTCAATAAAATCACTTACACAATTGTAACACAAATATAAATATACAAGAGTACTACAACAACACAACTACAATCAACTGCCAAAATCATCTAAATGTCGAAATGTAGTAGTAGAAGGATTACCACCATCCCCTAGATCCTCGTCACGAGGCTGTGAAGATGGGGTCTGTCCGAAGAGAGAAGGCGGTGGAGCAGGTGCCTGCAGTCCAGCCTGAGTAATGGTCTGAGTCAGCGTCATCATATAGTCCATCATGGCCTGCTGCTGTCTCTGGAAACTCTCTAACCGCGACTCAGTCCTCTGCTCGCTCTCATGTAACCGCGTCTGAGTCCTCCTTTCATTCTCAGCTCGGAGCTCCCTCTCCGCCCTCAACTGCTCCTCGAGATAGGCAGTTCGTGCATCCCGTCCGCGAGGGCGCTGGAAGTCGGGGGTATCTTTCAATACATGGTGACCCTCGGCTCCCATCATCTTAGTGCGGTACCGACTACCTCTAGGAGGGTAGACGGTACCTCACACCCTAGCGCGATCGGCCTGATCGATCTGTCCAATGGCAGAATCGAGGTCAGTCTCCGCTAAGTCCGGATACTGCTCCCGAGCAATCTCAGCAAGCATCCTCTGAGACTCCTCCCGCATACGCTCCTAAGTTAATATGAAAATAAATATTTGAATATCAATAAAAGTATGATACAAAGGCATTTATTTTATTACTAAAATAAAATAAAAAAAGACTTACATGCTGCTCGGGACGGTTCGGAAATGGTTTCTGAGTCACGTAGGCAAATGCGTCCAACGAATCAGAAGAAATGGCCACGTGCGCAACTCGCTAACGACCGGGAACCTGATCGTGATGGTCAATGCATCAAAGACGATTGGTCGTGTTGGTCAAGCTAGTCGCCTTCAAAAAAAATATTATTTAGAATCGAGTTTATATTTAGAATTCAAAAAAAAATAAAAAATTACACAATATTATTATTTTTTATTAAATACTAGCATTTTTTTAATAAATAAAATATAATATTCAGATTTTTATTTTTTTATGGAAAATAATATTCTAGTTTTTATTTTTATTAAAACAATTTATTTTCACTTTTGAATAAAAAAATTCCGATTTTTTAATATTAATAATATTCCAGAATTTTAAAACAATACATGAAGTTCCGATTTTTTCTAATTTAAAAAAAAAACGGAACTTCAAGTATTTTTTATATTCTGAAACATTAATTTAAAAAAATGGAGTTTATATTTAGAATTCAAAAAAATAAAATCTGAAAGAAGAAGAATGAAATGAGGGTATTTTAGTCATACCATGAACTCTGGGTCGCGAAAATGGCCGCGTAGCCACTTCCACTCGTACTCTCGGAACTTGAATTCTTCCGGGGTAGCCTCTCGGGTATCACCCCAGGCTGTCCAGAACATGTGCATCTCATTTTTCCAAGATTGTACCCACAACACACGTTGCACAACATATATCATTCGTAAGAAAAAAAATTACGCAAACAATGTAGATACAAAATAAATTAAAATGACTTACTTGGTAGACTGCACCTCGTCACACCAAGTACGTAGTAGAGAGTCGGGAATGACAAACCACACCTATGAACAGCATAAATACGCAATAATTTAAAAACATCACATATTGCATTTTCAAGAACTACGTGTTGATTGAAAAACACTTATTAAATATTTATTAACTTACCGACATAGCATTATTCAAAGCATCCTTCACGCACTGCGGCACGTCCCCCCAATCGGGCCACAAAACGGGGACTCTGTCCCGAATGACAAAGCCAACATTACGGCTATATGACGCCGCAGCGTCAGAAGACATCACCGGCCGGCCGTGTCTGTCTAGAGGAATCTCATAACGGCCATGCTTACTTACGTATGAGTCGAGCGCCAGACCCTTTGCTGGGCCACGAGTCTTCTTCTTTTTCTTCTCCTCCTTAACTACATTTTTCCCCTTCTCCTTCTCCCTCTCTATCTCCTCTTACAGTTTCGTCTTTGAAACCCGACAACTCCGCCAAAACATGTTGTCTGGCCAAGGCTCGTAGACGTACGCCTCGTCAGGGCTAATCAATCGAACGGGAACTCGGGCTCCCGTCTCATCGACCTCTGGAATAGTCGGAACCATCGGAGGCATGAATAGAGTCGGCGGCGGACCGTGGGGCACCGCGGACGAGGAACTCTGTACATCTCCTGATGTGTGAGGGCTAGACGTGGGTCGGTGGATGGGAGGCATATGAGTCTCCGGCTGCGAGGGGGTCGGCCGTGGTGTCTGAAAGGATAAACGCCGCGCTAGTGCAGCGGGTTCATCTGTCGCCCTATAAAAATCGTCAGCGTTCATGCCGGTAGCTTCTAGTATCTGGCGGGCACGAACGCTGCTCTGAGATATGTATAGTGTACCGGGATCCGCCTTACTAGAGGCTGCGGAACTCCCCCCCGAATCGGGAGTGGTCGACTTTGTCGACTTCTTCCCCAGCGCTTTCTTTATTCTATCCATAATCTAAACAAATAAATCAAATTCACAACTCAACACAACAGTAATTATTAATGCCATACCACATTAATCTTTCGATTAACGCTGGCTATAAAATTCCTTCCTCCTCAAACAAATTCATCAAATATTTTTAAACAAATTCATCAAATAATCTAAACAAATTCATCAAATTCACAATTCAACACAACAGTAATTATCAATACCATACCACGTTAATCTTTCGATTAACGCCGGCTATACAATCCCTTCCTCCTCAAACAAATTCATCAAATTCACAACTCATTAAACACAAAATATTGAAAATACTAAATTCATCAAATATTGCACCACAAGTCATTAAACAATTTATCTAATTATCACATAATCTAAACAAATTCATCAAACAAATACAATAAATTCAACAAAAAAAAAATAAGGACAAGGGTTACCGCGGATACGGCTAGAGCTAGGTGATGAAGCTTGTTATAGATATTAATATCACTCTAAGTGTATGAATATCTATCTCTCTCAATATTTCCTCACAAAATTTCTCTAAGAAGTTGTGAAGAAGATGAATGAAGAAGATGAATAAAGAAGATGATGAAGAAGACTTCTATCTCTCTCTCCTCTTCAACCTCACGTTGGAAATGAAAGTTGCTTGGAATCATTAGTGAGAGATGTCTTCATCTTCATTTATTCAACTCTCCACATGCACATCTCATAATTATGAGAATCAAAGCCCCACCACCTCAATGATCAACCATAAAGAATGGAACATGGGTCCATATGAAAGTGGGTGGAAGTGTGGGGTTTGGCCCATGTAGAAATCGGACAAGTTCGGTTCGTTTCGGACTCCGCGAGTCCAAACAGATAAACTCCGATTCCATATCGATGTATTTATATCGATTAATTAATCCAATTAATTAAACATATCAAATACATTATAACATAATTAATTTCTCCAAGAAATAATTATATCCATGAATTAAATTAATCACACAGTGATATATTTAATTCATTAGGCCGTAAATCAATTTATCCAATAAATCGATTTAGACATCTAATGTCCTAAATTTAGATATCCAATATCTAATATTCATAATGAGAGAATTAGCTTGATTCATTCCGTTGTCAATCCTCATGCGCGACTCGGTAGGTCCGTCTCAGTCAGCAATGGGAGGAACCAAAGAGTAGTAGCACCACCTAGCCAGCCTAGCGGCCTACATTGTACCCCAACTGAGAACGAATGATTGGGATCATTCAAGAACCATTCTGTCGTGAATACCAGTATACGTATAAACCCTTCTTTCAAATGTCCCGATCAAGTTATAGGGTCATGGTCAGTCAAACCCTATCTGTACTTGACGCTATGCATGCGTTAATGCAAATCGAGATCATCGAGCTGTCGTGTATCTAATACAACTAGCTCCAATGCTTTGGCCAAAGACTTATGATCTCATCTGCCAATAACCGCATATGACATATAACCCGCTCACTAACGGGAGAAAGAATTCTATCTTGGTATTCGCAGGACTCGCTACTTGCCGTCCAAGATGCACGTCGAGGTTGACCCCGCCTTCCGGTTTACAGGGTCGAAGTACTCTAATGAAAATCTTGACGCCACAAGCACATCCCTACTAAATCCTCAAGTCGAAGGTTCACGAATACCTATCACAACCTTTCGATTCCGTCATTGATGTCCCAGTGAAATCCATGTGACGAATCGAGGGTGAGTCGGTTCGAGTATACTAATCCAATTAGCATACCTATAACGTGTGCTCCCACTAACCATTAGTGTTCGACAGGCACTCTCCATGTCAAAGAACACGTCATACAAGTCTTCACATAAACTTAACGCCTACCAAGTTTCATCGACTTGCGAACGATTAAGTATTTGAGCTATAATCTTTCCAAAGGCCGACCCCCTTATCCAATAAGGAGTGGAACGCTTTGCTCTCAAATACACGGACTAGTTTCTATATGTTTATTTACGAGTTAGGAATGCCAAGAACTACCAAGAATAAGAAACATTCATTTGCCTTATATAAATGGTTTACATAATTACAAGTACAATGCCCTCACTCAACAACCTCCGAGTGGCATTCGAGGGCATACTCCTAACAATCTCCCACTTGCACTCAATGCCACACACTATGGTATCTAATACCCATGTTCTCCGATGACGCTCCAAGCTAGTCCGAGAAAGTGGCTTGGTCGGTGGATTGGCGACGTTGTCGGCCGAGTCTACTCAGGCAAAGACAATGTATCCCTTGCGAACAAATTCTCTTATGAGATGATACTTCCTCTCAATATGTTTGGTGTCGTTGTGAAACCTCGGCTCCTTGGCTCGCGCTACTCTCCGTCGTTGTCGCAGATAAATGAACAGTAAATTTCAAAGACATGGTATCATTTGAAATTCTCCTAAACTTCTTAATCCGTAACCCTTCCTTGGAAGCCTCCGAGGCCGCTTGATACTCACCGACAGATGGAATCAGCCGCGCTTTGCTTGGCACTACGCCAAGATATCGCTCCTCCATTAAGAGTAAATATGTAGCCGAAGTGGACATCGAGTCGTCCTTCGCCCTTGGAAGTCCGAATCGGTGAATCCCACCACATCCAATTCTCCACCGCCATACATAAGAACCATATCTCTAGTTCTTCTCAAGTACTTGAGAACGTTCTTTACTGCATCCAATGTTCCCTACCGGGTTTGCACGAAACCTACTCACCACGCTTACAAAGATGCGCGATGTCAGGTCTTGTACACAACATAGCATACATAAGGCTACCCACGGCCGAAGCATATGGTATATTACTCATTTCCTTGCGTTGTTCCTCACTTTGAGGACATATCTTCAAGGTGAGTTTTATTCCATGTTGCATCGGTAGGAACCCTCTTTTAGAATCATCCATCTTAAATCGCTTTAAGATCTTATCTATATAGAGGGCTTGGGAAAGGCCTATTGTTCTCTTCACTCTATCCCGGTAGAGCCGAATACCAAGAATATAGGTTGCTTCTCCCAAGTCTTTCATGGAGAAATTACTCGAAAGCCAAGCTTTCACAGAACTAAGCATTCCCACATCATTTCCTATTAGTAGAATGTCATCTACATATAGTACTAAGAATGCGATCTTGCTCCCACTAACCCTCTTATATACACAAGGTTCCTCTTCATTTTGCACGAAATCAAACTCTTTGATTGCCTCGTCAAAATGAAGGTTCCAACTACGCGACGCTTGCTTCAGTCCATAAATGGAACGCTGAAGCTTGCACACTTTCTGAATATCGACTTCAGACACAAATCCTTTAAGCTGCTCCATATAGATTTCCTCCTCGAGGAATCCATTAAGGAAAGCCGTCTTTACGTCCATTTGCCATATCTCATAATCGTGGTAGGCAGCTATAGCAAGCATCATGCAAATAGACTTGATCATGGCTACGGGCGAGAAGGTATCGTGGTAATCGATCCCTTCCTTCTGGGTATAACCCTTTGCCACAAGCCTGGCCTTATAGGCGTCAACCTTGCCATCACCATCAGTCTTTCTCTTGTAGATCCACTTGTTCCCAATAGGCACTATACCCTTGGGGCGGTCTACTAGAGTCCAGACATGATTGACATGCATCGAGTCTATCTCAGCTTCTATAGCTTCACGCCATTTCGCGGAGTCTACATCCACCATCGCTTGGTCATAGGTTGTTGGGTCGGTCTCTTGGCTATCACTTGGAACCTCATGGAGACCCAGCTCCTCCAAGTGCACAAGCCCATACCTCTCAGGTAAATGAGACACCCTACTAGACCTACGAGGTGGTTGTACTTGTGTTTTAGAAAGTTCGGTTCTAGTTTCTTGCACAGGTGTCTCTCGAGGAGTTTCATTGTATTCTTCTAAAGAAATACTTCTACCTGATCCGCCTTCCTGAATGAACTCATCTTCCAGGAAGTGTGCTTGTAAAGCAACAATGATCCTTCGATCTTCGGGCATGTAGAATAGATATCCCATCGTCCCAGACGGGAATCCATTGAAACGTCCCTTCGCAGACCTAGCTTCCAACTTTTCCACCTTAGTCTTCTTGACATAAGCGGGACATCCCCAAATCCTAATATGATTAAGACTTGGTTTCCTTCCTTCCCACATCTCATGTGGAGTTTTAGGAACGGATTTGGAAGGACATCTGTTCAAGATATACGCGGCGGTCAGAGTGCATACCCCCACAGGTAAATCGGCAAGTCAAGATAGCTCGGCATGGAACGGACCATGTTCAACGGGTCCTGGTTCCTTCTTTACGACACACCATTTAACCGAGGAGTACTGGAGGTGTTAGATGTGAAACTATTCCATGTTCCTTAAGGAACTCGTCAAACTCCGTACTCATATACTTGCCACCTCGGTCCGACCGAAGTGCTTTGATATGATTACCGGTTTGTTTCTCGACTAGGGCCTTGAATTCTGGAATTTCTCAAAGGCCTCGGATTTATGTTTCATTAAGTATACATAACCATACCTAGTATGATCATCCGTAAACGTAATGAAATATTGATATCCGTCACGTCCGCTTCAAAGCACCACATACATCGGTATGGATTAATCCCGCTTTATCGGTGGCTCTTTGAAATGTCCTGTGAAGGGGACTTAGTCATTTTGCCTTTAAGGCAAAATTCACAAGTAGGAAAGGGATCCGATCCCAATGGACCCATAAGTCCATCTTTTCCATCTTGTAAACCTTGGTCGACCAACATGACCAAGTATAAGATGCCATTTCAAAACTTGATTGGTTTCATCCCTACCGCGTTTTCTAGTTATAGTATTCACAACTACTTTGTTCTTTGAGATTTAGATGATACAATCCATTCAACAATGTAGCGGTATCTACTAGTTTATTTCTAAAATAAATTTTGCAGGAACCATCACCAATGAAAAATGAAAAGCCTTTTCGGTCCATGACCGGAATGGATAAAATGTTTTTGTGCCCCTTGGGCAAAACAAGTACATCTTCTAAAGTCAAAACAAAGCCGGATTCTAAACCCAAAAGAAGTGATCCTATGTCGGTCGCCTCGACACTATGCCCGCTTCGGACTGTGATCATAACTTCTCCAGCTCCAAGTTTCCTACTTTGTTCCAGATCCTGATTCACGGTACAAATATGAGAACTAGCACTAGAATCCAGTATCCAGGAAGTAGAAAATACAGTAGCAGAACAATTTGTTTCCAAAACTAAAAGTTCTGTACCTGAAGTGCCATGAAGAATCGGACAGTCTCTAGCCCAGTGGCCCAGCTCACCGCACTTGAGACAAGCATCCTTCTTCTTCTTGTTCTTTGGAACCATCGGGGCCTTGCCCTTTCCCTTAAGGTCCTTAGCTTGTGGTCCAGTCCGCTTATTGGTCTTTTTCTTCTTATTCTTAGACTTCCGAAGTCCAGAAGAAATCACAAGTGCAGACTCCTTCATCCGCGGGGTCTTCATCTGAGACTGAGCGGTCACCAGTTTGTTCATTAGCCCAGCTAAGTTACATGCAATCTCATTGTAGTTGAAGTTCATAACAAACTGTGAGAAGGAATCAGGGAGAGACTGTAGGATAAGGTCGGTTTGGAGAGAAGTATCCATTTTAAAATCAAGAGCCTCCAATCTCTCGATCATGGATATCATTTTGAGGACGTGTTCCCCAACCTTCTCACCTTCCTTCATCCTTGCACCGAACAGTTGCTTGGATATCTCATATCTAGCGATTCTCTTGTGCTCACCATAAAGCTCGGTTAAGTGAGATAGAATCGCCAGCAGAAGTCATTTTCTCATGAGCTCTCTGAAGCTCATTAGACATGGAAGCCATCATATAAGCACGGACTTTCACGTCATCCTTAACCCACTTTTCGTGGTTTTCAATCTCTTCCTGATTGGCTCGAGTCCGCATAGGAGGCGCCAGAATGTCCGTCTCCAAGACGTATTCCAGTGCCTCTATACTGAGGACAATCATCAAATTGCGGAGCCAATCCACAAAGTTAGGTCCCATTAAGGTGTTCTTTTCGAGTAGAATTGCGAGTGGATTCATTGTCATATTGAGATTTGTCTGCATTAAGTATAACAGATTAATTAGTGACTCATTCAATTATGTTCTGAGTATAGAATTTAAGGTCTTTTCTATTCTTGTTACCCAGCTCCCACTATTTTTATCGGAATAACACACTCCCATGTGATATCCGGAAGTATCGTTGCTCTACTTCATAGTGGTGATCGAGTTCTTTATAAATCTTAATAGAGGGCAACCGAACAGGTTTCTAGTCTATTAATTTTCATAAAGTGGTGTCCAACACCAACCCATCTAATGGATGATTCGATCTTCTTTTTCCCCTTGTTCACTCCCCTCAACCTATACGATTTCTATGGTTCGTGAACAAGTTAAGTTTATACCATCGACGCAAATCAGTTTCACAATTGAATCTTATCCGGCAACCTATCAGGTTTCTAGGGATAAAATTTGCTCCAACCGAAGGCATCCAATGCGCTCCCGGTAATTTATCCGTCCTCCCCGAATGACTACCCCGATAACTCGGAAGCATTGCACATCCGGTTTGGATTTCAATTTCCCGAAAACTCGATGGAGGGAAGGAAAAACTTTAAAACCTTATAAACTTAATTATTTATTGTGGGAGAATTTTCGCGATTAACGTTACACTTTGCACATTAATCATATTAGCGCGTTTGTGGTATTCATACAATATGAAAAAACCATTCACAACCTAGTTGCTACCAACATGTGGTTCATGGACCGTTCCTAGAAAACAAAAACTCCGTAATCTAATTACAAGTCTTCGTCTTGAATCTTCGTCTTCTCGAAATGGATCTTCCTCTGGTCTTCGTCATTACATATAAATTTTACATCGAAAATTGCATCCTAGATACAAACATTTCTAGTAAAATAAATAGGCTTAAAATGGCCTTTACAACCCAATCGAATAAAACGAACGATTCAAAACTAAGTCCACGAACCACATCCCCATTCAAAAAGCATTCATCCAATAAATACTATATAAATGGAAAGCGTAGAGATATATTGATCCAATCAACAATACGAACCGATCCAATCGATTCACACAATCGGTAATATGATAACGTTCAAAATAATTCGGTCGACCATAAATATTCCAATTAATCAAATTTCCCTTATAAAATGAAATACCATAAATCATTTTAATCATAATAAATCCAATTTAATGTGCGGGAGATTAATTTTTAAGAATACACGGAAAAATCGAGCTGGGGTGAAAATTGGCACATGACCGAAGTCACCCTCGGCTGACTGCCGTGACGAGGCTGCACGGCCGAGTCACGATCGGAAGATGCCGGCGAGGACATGACCGAGTCACCCAGGACACGGTCGGGTCGCTGGCGATGACTTGGTAGATCGCTGGACACGGCCGTGTCACCTGGACACGGTCGAGTCACTCTCGGCAGTTACCCTTTTTGTCCAAAAATCGTCCGACGACGATTCGGGGCTAGATTTTCCGGATATCAATATCAATATTTTCCGACTTTCATATCTTCAATATAAATCATATTTCCCAGAAATTTAAGATTTATATTTAGACATAAACTTACGAAAAATACAATTATTACGAACGAAAAACATATACCACGATTATGACTAAAATGATTCCAAATCATTCACCATCTAATCGAGCATTCCAAATGCCAATATCGTATATACGATCGCAAGACCTACGCTCCGATACCATTTTTGGGATTCGGTGCCTAAAACGAAGGCCCAGCGGAAGCGGTAAAACGAAAATTAATTCGATCCAGATCCTACGAGGATCGATCGAGCTACGTATATACGAATATCAAAAACGAAATACAAGAGATACAAGAAACATACCCTCGTAGTCCGTTGATTAAATGGATAACCTTCTCTTGAGCTATTCCCCAAGCTTTGCTTGATCTCTACGAATCTATTCCGCTTCAAGCCCTTGAACGATCCAACGCCGAAAGCACCGCGTCTCTACTTGCCACGCACCGGAAAAACGAACGGAATGACAACACCTTGCTATCCTCCGAGGATACGGCTAGAGCTAGGTGATGAAGCTTGTTATAGATATTAATATCACTCTAAGTGTATGAATATCTATCTCTCTCAATATTTCCTCACAAAATTTCTCTAAGAAGTTGTGAAGAAGATGAATGAAGAAGATGAATAAAGAAGATGATGAAGAAGACTTCTATCTCTCTCTCCTCTTCAACCTCACGTTGGAAATGAAAGTTGCTTGGAATCATTAGTGAGAGATGTCTTCATCTTCATTTATTCAACTCTACACATGCACATCTCATAATTATGAGAATCAAAGCCCCACCACCTCAATGATCAACCATAAAGAATGGAACATGGGTCCATATGAAAGTGGGTGGAAGTGTGGGGTTTGGCCCATGTAGAAATCGGACAAGTTCGGTTCGTTTCGGACTCCCGCGAGTCCAAACAGATAAACTCTGATTCCATATCGATGTATTTATATCGATTAATTAATCCAATTAATTAAACATATCAAATACATTATAAATTAATTAATTTCTCCAAGAAATAATTATATCCATGAATTAAATTAATCACCCAGTGATATATTTAATTCATTAGGCCGTAAATCAATTTATCCAATAAATCGATTTAGACATCTAATGTCCTAAATTTAGATATCCAATATCTAATATTCATAATGAGAGAATTAGCTTGATTCATTCCGTTGTCAATCCTCATGCGCGACTCGGTAGGTCCGTCTCAGTCAGCAATGGGAGGAACCAAAGAGTAGTAGTACCACCTAGCCAGCCTGGCGGCCTACATTGTACCCCAACTGAGAACGAATGATTGGGATCATTCAAGAACCATTCTATCGTGAATACCAGTATACGTATAAACCCTTCTTTCAAATGTCCCGATCAAGTTATAGGGTCACGGTCAGTCAAACCCTATCTGTACTTGACGCTATGCATGCGTTAATGCAAATCGAGATCATCGAGATGTCGTGTATCTAATACAACTAGCTCCAATGCTTTGGCCAAAGACTTATGATCTCATCTGCCAATAACCGCATAGGACATATAACCCGCTCACTAACGGGAGAAAGAATTCTATATTGGTATTGATGGGACACTGCTACTTGCCGTCAAGATGCACATTGAGGTTGACCCCGCCTTAGGTTTACGGTCGAACTACTCTAATGAAAATCTTGACGTCACAAGCACATCCCTACTAAATCCTCAAGTCGAAGGTTCACGAATACCTATCACATACTTTAGATTCCGTCATTGACTGTCCCGGAGTGAAATCCATGTGACGAATCGAGGGTGAGTCGGTTCGAGTATACTAATCCAATTAGCATACCTATAACGTGTGCTCCCACTAACCATTAGTGTTCGACAGGTACTCTCCATGTCAAAGAACACGTCATACAAGTCTTCACGTAAACTTAACGCCCAGTCAAGTTTCATCGACTTGCGAACGATTAAGTATTTGAGCTATAATCTTTCCAGTGCCGACCCCCTTATCCAATAAGGAGTGGAACATTTTGCTCTCAAATACACGGAGTAGTTTCTATATGTTTATTTACGAGTTAGGAATGCCAGTAACTACCAGTAAATAAGAAACATTCATTTGCCTTATATAAATGGTTTACATAATTACAAGTACAATGCCTCACTCAACAACCTCTGAGTGGCATTCGAGGGCATACTCCTAACAATCTCCCACTTGCACTCAATGCCACACACTATGGTATCTAATACCCATGTTCTCCAGATGACGCTCCAAGCTAGTCTGAGAAAGTGGCTTGGTCAGTGGATCAGCGACGTTGTCGGCCGAGTCTACTCAGTGCGGACAATGTATCCCTTGCGAACAAATTCTCTTTTGAGATGATTCTTCCTCTGAATATGTTTGGTTCTGTTGTGTAACCTAGGATCCTTGGCTGCGCTCTGACTCCATCGTTGTCGCGATGCAGTAGACAGGCGGCTCAAAGACATGGTATCATTTGAAGTTCTCGAAACTTCTTAATCCAGAACCCTTCCTTGGAAGCCTCCGAGGCCGCTTGATACTCGGCTGACAGGTGGAATCGGCGGTCGCACTTTGCTTGGTACTACGCCAAGATACTGCTCCTCCATTAAGAGTAAATATGTAGCCAGAAGTGGACATCGAGTCGTCCTTCAGTCCTTGGAAGTCCGAATCAGTGAATCCCACCACATCCAATTCTCCACCGCCATACATAAGAACCATATCTCTAGTTCTTCTCAAGTACTTGAGAACGTTCTTACTGACGATCAATGTTCCCTACACGGGATTGCCTGAAACCTACTCACCACGCTTACAGCATGCGCGATGTCAGGTCTTGTACACAACATAGCATACATAAGGCTACCCACGGCCGAAGCATATGGTATATTACTCATTTCCTTGCGTTGTTCCTCACTTTGAGGACATATCTTCAAGGTGAGTTTTATTCCATGTTGCATCGGTAGGAACCCTCTTTTAGAATCATCCATCTTAAATCGCTTTAAGATCTTATCTATATAGAGGGCTTGGGAAAGGCCTATTGTTCTATTCGCTCTATCCCGGTAGAGCCGAATACCAAGAATATAGGTTGCTTCTCCCAAGTCTTTCATGGAGAAATTACTCGAAAGCCAAGCTTTCACAGAACTAAGCATTCCCACATCATTTCCTATTAGTTAAATGTCATCTACATATAGTACTAAGAATGTGATCTTGCTCCCACTAACCCTCTTGTATACACAAGGTTCCTCTTCATTTTGCACGAAATCAAACTATTTGATTGCCTCGTCAAAACGAAGGTTCCAACTACGCGACGCTTGCTTCAGTCCATAAATGGAACGCTGAAGCTTGCACACTTTCTGAATATCGACTTCAGACACAAAGCCTTTAGGCTGCTCCATATAGATTTCCTCCTCGAGGAATCCATTAAGGAAAGCCGTCTTTACGTCCATTTGCCATATCTCATAATCGTGGTAGGCAGCTATAGCAAGCATCATGCAAATAGACTTGATCATGGCTACGGGCGAGAAGGTATCGTGGTAATCGATCCCTTCCTTCTGGGTATAACCCTTTGCCACAAGCCTGGCCTTATAGGCGTCAACCTTGCCATCACCATCAGTCTGTCTCTTGTAGATCCACTTGTTCCCACTAGGCACTATACCCTTGGGGCGGTCTACTAGAGTCCAGACCTGATTGACATGCATCGAGTCTATCTCAGCTTCCATAGCTTCACGCCATTTCGCGGAGTCTACATCCACCATCGCTTGGTCATAGGTTGTTGGGTCGGTCTCTTGGCTATCACTTGGAACCTCATGGAGACCCAGCTCCTCCAAGTGCACAAGCCCATACCTCTCAGGTAAATGAGACACCCTACTAGACCTACGAGGTGGTTGTACTTGTGTTTTAGAAAGTTCGGTTCCAGTTTCTTGCACAGGTGTCTCTCGAGGAGTTTCATTGTATTCTTATAAAGAAATACTTCTACCTGCTCCGCCTTCCTGAATGAACTCATCTTCCAGGAAGTGTGCTTGTAAAACAACAATGATCCTTCGATCTTCGGGCATGTAGAATAGATATCCCATCGTCCCAGACGGGAATCCATTGAAACGTCCCTTCGCAGACCTAGCTTCCAACTTTTCCACCTTAGTCTTCTTGACATAAGCGGGACATCCCCAAATCCTAATATGATTAAGACTTGGTTTCCTTCCTTCCCACATCTCATGTTGAGTTTTAGGAACGGATTTGGAAGGACATCTGTTCAAGATATATGCGGCAGTCAGGAGTGCATACCCCCACAGGTAAATCGGCAAGTCAGTATAGCCCAGCATGGAATGGACCATGTTCAACAGGGTCCGGTTCCTTCTTTCTGACACACCATTTAACTGAGGAGTACCTGGAGGTGTTAGTTGTGAAACTATTCCATGTTCCTTAAGGAACTCGTCAAACTCCATACTCATATACTTGCCACCTCGGTCCGACCGAAGTGCTTTGATATGATTACCAGTTTGTTTCTCGACTAGGGCCTTGAATTCCTGGAATTTCTCAAAGGCCTCGGATTTATGTTTCATTAAGTATACATAACCATACCTAGTATGATCATCTGTAAACGTAATGAAATATTGATATCCGTCACGTGCTGCTTCCAAAGCACCACATACATCGGTATGGATTAATCCCAGTTTATCAGCGGCTCTTTGAAATGTCCCTGTGAAGGGGGACTTAGTCATTTTGCCTTTAAGGAAAAATTCACAAGTAGGAAAGGGATCCGATCCCAATGGACCCATAAGTCCATCTTTTTCCATCTTGTAAACCTTGGTCTGACCAACATGACCAAGTCTAAGATGCCATTTCAAAACTTGATTGGTTTCATCCCTACCGCGTTTTCTAGTTATAGTATTCACAACTACTTTGTTGCTGAGATTTAGATGATACAATCCATTCAACAATGTAGCAGTACCCACTAGTTTATTTCTAAAATAAATTTTGCAGGAACCATCACCAATGAAAAATGAAAAGCCTTTTCGGTCCATGACCGGAATGGATATAATGTTTTTGTGCCCCTTGGGCAAAACAAGTACATCTTCTAAAGTCAAAACAAAGCCAGATTCTAAACCCAAAAGAAGTGATCCTATGTCGGTCGCCTCGACACTATGCCCGCTTCCGACTGTGATCATAACTTCTCCAGCTCCAAGCTTCCTACTTTGTTCAGATCCCGATTCACGGTACAAATATGAGAACTAGCACGAATCCAGTATCCAGAAGTAGAAAATACGGTAGCGAACAATTTGTTTCCAAAACTAAAAGTTACAGACGAAGTGCCATGAAGAATCGGACAGTCTCTAGCCCGGTGGCCCACTCACCGCACTTGAGACAAGCATCCTTCTTCTTCTTGTTCTTTGGAACCATCGGGGCCTTGCCCTTTCCCTTAAGGTCCTTAGCTTGTGGTCGGTCCGCTTCTTGGTCTTTTTCTTCTTATTCTTAGACTTAGAAGTCCGAAGAAATCACAAGTGCGAACTCCTTCATCCGCGGGTCTTCATCCGAGACCGAGCGGTCACCGGTTTGTTCATTAGCCCGGCTAAGTTACATGCAATCTCATTGCGGTTGAAGTTCATAACAAAGCTGTGAGAAGGAATCGGGGAGAGACCGTAGGATAAGGTCGGTTTGGAGAAGTATCCATTTTATAAACAAGAGCCTCCAATCTCTCGATCATAGATATCATTTTTAGGACGTGTTCCCCAACCTTCTCACCTTCCTTCATCCTTGCACGAGCGATTTGCTTAGATATCTCATATCTAGCGGATTCTGCTGTGCTCACCATAAAGCTCGGTTAAGTGAGATAGAATCGCCAGCGAAGTCATTTTCTCATGAGCTCTCTGAAGCTCATTAGACATGGAAGCCATCATATAAGCACGGACTTTCACGTCATCCTTAACCCACTTTTCGTGGTTTTCAATCTCTTCCTGATTGGCTCGAGTCCGCATAGGAGGCGCCGGAATGTCCGTCTCCAAGACGTATCCCAGTGCCTCTATACTGAGGACAATCATCAGATTGCGGAGCCAATCCACAAAGTTAGGTCCCATTAAGGTGTTCTTTTCGAGTAGAATTGCGAGTGGATTCATTGTCATATTGAGATTTGTCTGCATTAAGTATAACAGATTAATTAGTGACTCATTCAATTATGTTCTGAGTATAGAATTTAAGGTCTTTTCTATCTTGTTACCCATCTCCCACTATTTTTATCGGAATAACACACTCCCATGTGATATCCGGAAGTATCGTTGCTCTACTTCATAGTGGTGATCGAGTTCTTTATAAATCTTAATAGAGGGCAACCGAACAGGTTTCTAGTCTATTAATTTTCATAAAGTGGTGTCCAACACCAACCCATCTAATGGATGATTCGATCTTCTTTTTCCCCTTGTTCACTCCCCTCAACCTATACGATTTCTATGTTTCGTGAACAAGTTAAGTTTATACCATCGACGCAAATCAGTTTCACAATTGAATCTTATCCGGCAACCTATCAGGTTTCTAGGGATAAAATTTGCTCCAACCAAAGGCATCCAATGCGCTCCCGGTAATTTATCCGTCCTCCCCGAATGACTACCCCGATAACTCGGAAGCATAGCACATCCGGTTTGGATTTCAATTTCCCGAAAACTCGATGGAGGGAAGGAAAAACTTTGAAACCTTATAAACTTAATTATTTATTGTGGGAGAATTTTCGCGATTAAGGTTACACTTTGCACATTAATCATATTAGCGCGTTTGTGGTATTCATACAATATGAAAAAACCATTCACAACCTAGTTGCTACCAACATGTGGTTCATGGACCGTTCCTAGAAAACAAAAACTCCGTAATCTAATTACAAGTCTTCGTCTTGAATCTTCATCTTCTCGAAATGGATCTTCCTCCGGTCTTTGTCATTACATATAAATTTTACATCGAAAATTGCATCCTAGATACAAACATTTCTAGTAAAATAAATAGGCTTAAAATGGCCTTTACAACCCAATCGAATAAAACGAACGATTCAAAACTAAGTCCACAAACCACATCCCCATTCAAAAAGCATTCATCCAATAAATACTATATAAATGGAAAGCGTAGAGATATATTGATCCAATCAACAATACGAACCGATCCAATCGATTCACACAATCGGTAATATGATAACGTTTAAAATAATTCGGTCGACCATAAATATTCCAATTAATCAAATTTCCCTTATAAAATGAAATACCATAAATCATTTTAATCATATTAAATCCAATTTAATGTGCGGGAGATTAATTTTTAAGAATACACGGAAAAATCGAGCCGGGTGAAAAGCGCTGCATGGCCGAGTCACCCTCGGCGATCTCAGCGAGGCAGCTGCACGGCCGAGTCACGATCGGAAGATGCCGGCCAGACACGACCAAGTCACCGGGACACGGTCGGGTCGCTGGCGATGACTTGGTAGCCTAGGACACGGCCGTGTCACCCGGGACACGGTCGAGTCACTCTCGGCAGTTACCCTTTTTGTCCAAAAATCGTCCGACGACGATTCGGGGCTAGATTTTCGACCGGATATCCAATATCAATATTTTCCGACTTTCATATCTTCAATATAAATCATATTTCCCAGAAATTTAAGATTTATATTTAGACATAAACTTACGAAAAATACAATTATTACGAACGAAAAACATATACCACGATTATGACTAAAATGATTCCAAATCATTCACCATCTAATCGAGCATTCCAAATGCCAATATCGTATATACGATCGCAAGACCTACGCTCCGATACCATTTTTGGGATTCGGTGCCTAAAACGAAGGCCCAGCGGAAGCGGTAAAACGAAAATTAATTCGATCCGAATCCCTACGAGGATCGATCGAGCTACGTATATACGAATATCAAAAACGAAATACAAGAGATACAAGAAACATACCCTCGTAGTCCGTTGATTAAATGGATAACCTTCTCTTGAGCTATTCCCCAAGCTTTGCTTGATCTCTACGAATCTATTCCGCTTCAAGCCCTTGAACGATCCAACGCCGAAAGCACCGCGTCTCTACTTGCCACGCACCGGAAAAACGAACGGAATGACAACACCTTGCTATCCTCCGAGGATACGGCTAGAGCTAGGTGATGAAGCTTGTTATAGATATTAATATCACTCTAAGTGTATGAATATCTATCTCTCTCAATATTTCCTCACAAAATTTCTCTAAGAAGTTGTGAAGAAGATGAATGAAGAAGATGAATAAAGAAGATGATGAAGAAGACTTCTATCTCTCTATCCTCTTCAACCTCACGTTGGAAATGAAAGTTGCTTGGAATCATTAGTGAGAGATGTCTTCATCTTCATTTATTCAACTCTCCACATGCACATCTCATAATTATGAGAATCAAAGCCCCACCACCTCAATGATCAACCATAAAGAATGGAACATGGGTCCATATGAAAGTGGGTGGAAGTGTGGGGTTTGGCCCATGTAGAAATCGGACAAGTTCGGTTCGTTTCGGACTCCCACGAGTCCAAACAGATAAACTCCAATTCCATATCGATGTATTTATATCGATTAATTAATCCAATTAATTAAACATATCAAATACATTATAACATAATTAATTTCTCCAAGAAATAATTATATCCATGAATTAAATTAATCACCCAGTGATATATTTAATTCATTAGGCCGTAAATCAATTTATCCAATAAATCGATTTAGACATCTAATGTCCTAAATTTAGATATCCAATATCTAATATTCATAATGAGAGAATTAGCTTGATTCATTCCGTTGTCAATCCTCATGCGCGACTCGGTAGGTCCGTCTCAGTCAGCAATGGGAGGAACCAAAGAGTAGTAGCACCACCTAGTCAGTCTGGCGGCCTACACTGTACCCCAACTGAGAACGAATGATTGGGATCATTCAAGAACCATTCTGTCGTGAATACCAGTATACGTATAAACCCTTCTTTCAAATGTCCCGATCAAGTTATAGGGTCACGGTCAGTCAAACCCTATCTGTACTTGACGTTATGCATGCGTTATTGCAAATCGAGATCATCGAGCTGTCGTGTATCTAATACAACTAGCTCCAATGCTTTGGCCAAAGACTTATGATCTCATCTGCCAATAACCGCATAGGACATATAACCCGCTCACTAACGGGAGAAAGAATTCTATCTTGGTATTCAGTAGGACCTGCTACTTGCCTGGTCAAGATGCACGCGTCGAGTTGACCCCGCCTTAGGTTTACGAGGTCGAACTACTCTAATGAAAATCTTGACGTCACAAGCACATCCCTACTAAATCCTCAAGTCGAAGGTTCACGAATACCTATCACAACCTTTCGATTCCGTCATTGGCTGTCCCAGTGAAATCCATGTGACGAATCGAGGGTGAGTCGGTTCGAGTATACTAATCCAATTAGCATACCTATAACGTGTGCTCCCACTAACCATTAGTGTTCGGCGGGCACTCTCCATGTCAAAGAACACGTCATACAAGTCTTCACATAAACTTAACGCCCGATCAAGTTTCATCGACTTGCGAACGATTAAGTATTTGAGCTATAATCTTTCCGGTGCGACCCCTTATCCAATAAGGAGTGGAACGTTTTGCTCTCAAATACACGGACTAGTTTCTATATGTTTATTTACGAGTTAGGAATGCCAGTAACTACCAGTAAATAAGAAACATTCATTTGCCTTATATAAATGGTTTACATAATTACAAGTACAATGCCCTCACTCAACAACCTCTGAGTGGCATTCGAGGGCATACTCCTAACATTAAGAAGGTCGTCGGCTACACCCCAGTAATGACCCGACCGTGTTAGACAACACGGTCGAGCAGGCAAACAGTGTGTTTTCAATTTGTGGGCGGGTGCGACACGGACCGTGTCGATGGACACGGTCGGCTGTTTAGCTGACGACCTTCTTATAAGTCGTCGGCTAAATTTTATTATTTTTTTTAAAAAAACATTAGTCGATCGTGTTAGGGGACACGGGCCGTGTCGCACCTGCCCAGAATGAAAAAACACACTGTATGACTAACCCGACCGTGTTGTCTAACACGGTCGGGTCATTACTGGGGTTTAGCCGACGACCGTCTTATATGTCGTCGGGTAAACTAAAAATTTTTTTTTATAAAAAACTTTAGCCGACGACGTAGATCTTGTCGTCGGCTAAACCCCCCGTTTTTTTTTTAATAATATTATTGATATTATATTAATGTTATGATTATGATTATTATTTTTACTATTTTTTTTAATTATATTTAACAAATGAAAATATACATCTACTAAATTTATGGCTCATAGTTTGAGTCATCACTATAGTCTGTCTCACTATCTGAGTTGATATCCGGCAACATATGCCTCAAGTCGTCCACATTATCGTCATCAGAATTTTCAAGTAATTCGTTTGTATCAACGTCAACGTACCCGCGAGCATCACCACGGAGTCGGACGACTCGTCCTTCAGGAACATTATTCATTATAATTGTCGTTGATGGTGGAATATTTGCTGTATTTGGCTCTTGATAAGCATCATCGTCATCAGTACCTGTTGTTTCTCCCAGTGTAGCAGCACTAAAAATATTCCTCGTTGTCAAAATGTTCACTACCTTCCATGTGCCTTTCTTCACCAAGTCGTCCAAATAATACACCGACTTTGCTGATGTAGCAAATACAAACGGATCACTTTCATACCATGAAGTGGAAGTGTTAACAGATAATAGCCCGTAGTCGTCTTGCATATCGGTTCCAAGACTGGTGTCGTACCATCGACACTTAAACAAGTAAATTGTCATGCCTTCCCCGTAAATTAGTTCTACCACTTCCAAAAGAACACCGTAATATCCACCATCTATCATAACCCCAGAATTTTGACATCTTCTTTTTTGGTCTCTCTCAAGGCATACGAATGTGACACCGTTGACTTTGGCCATCGAATAAATTCTTGACATAACCGGCTTCATAGAAAGAAGCATAAGTTCACGCGACTAATTAGGGTGTCCGTCATCTTGTATGTGTGTCATCTGTCGTAAATAAACTTTTTATGTAAAAAAATATCTTAAGTCCAAAATGCAATAGCAACTGAATGTATACGTACCCATTCTCCAAAATAGTCGGCAAAAGTGTCATTGTGGAATCTAGTGTCACCTCGCACCATATCGCATGACAAGTGGATGTCTTTCCAGTACTGAACTTCTGGACAATTGAGCAATATCCACCAATGTGCAATTCGTGACTCGTACGGGTCTAATTGTCTTCCTGGTAACCTCCCATAGACGTTAACCTCAGTGGATATGATAGAAAGATTGAATTGTATTTTATCTGCTGGAATAGAGTGGGAAGAGGGCTCGAAGGTGCCCAAATACAACTTGATATGCGTAATACACTCCGACGCAAGGTAAGATTCTGCAATGCATCCTTCTGGTGCAGACTTATTGGCCATGGAGTCTTTGTAATCACCGAGTTGCCTGTAATATTGTCATTGTGTTCAAAATCATACTTAATTTGACAATATATATATAACACAAAATTATGTTACCTTTCAACCGGGTACATCCACGTGTAGTGCTTGGACCGATGACGATAAGCGCACTGGGAAGGTGGATCATGAGGTGAGGCATGAGGTCAAAAAAGTTTGGAGGAAATATTCGCTCAAACTTGCACAAGATATAGATGATCTCATCTTGCATTTTACGCAAATCAGATCTCTTGACTTCTCTCGTACATAATTTCTGAAAAAATCTTGAAAATGCAACACACGGCTCGACCACCTGTTTTGGTAAGTACGGTCGAATAAATACCGGAAATAGGCGTTGGAGTAGGATATGACAATCATTACTCTTCAAACCAGTTAACTTGTTCTCCCTAAAATTAACACATCTTCCTATATTTCCAGCATACCCGGTAGGATACCTAGCAGTCTTTATCCAGCAAAATATCTCAGTTCTCTGCTCGGCAGTGATGGTGTAAGCTGCCTTAGGCATTTTTTGTTTTCCCTTGACAGTTTTCAACCACAAATGTTTTCTTATGCTCATTTCTTCCAAACATTTGCATGCTTTTGGCCCGTCTTTGGTCTTTTCATCCCAACATAAGGTTGTCCCAACCACACTTTCGCAAACATTCTTTTCAATATGCATGACATCCAAGAAGTTCCTTATCAGTAACTTGGACCAGTAAGGCAATTCCCAGAATATATTTTTGTGCGACCAATATTTATACCTGTCGGGCCTTTCAGGGGTTGCTGCAATCACATCAGGATGGTTGCTAAGCTGACCAAAATCGTGCTCATTAAGAATCAATAGTATTTCATCACCTGTCCACTGTCGTGGTGGCTCGCCCATTTCTAAAGTGCCATCAAATGCTGCAGCATCCATACGCCACTCATGTTCCCTCTCAAGCCATATCCGGTGATGCATTCGGATAACTTTTATACAGTGGTACCTAGCACAATCTGCATTCAAACACACTGGACAACCTCTATATCCGCTAATAACAGATCCAGACAGCATTCTATATGCAGGAAAATCACTAATAGTGCCGATACACATGGCGTGCAAGTAGAACGTCTCGGACGAATAAGCGTAAATGCGTGGGATGACCTTGCTCCCACAATAATTTCAGCTCCTCTATCAAAGGTCTCATATACACATCGATACACTTTCCGGATATCCGGCCCAGGACTAACAAGGTCAACATATTATACTCCTTCCGCATACACATCCACGGAGGAAGATTGTAAGGAATCACTACAATGAGCCATATGGTATATGAAAGACTCATGTTATCAAAAGGGTTGAAACCATCAGATGCAATCCCGAGCCTCACATTTCGGATATCTGAAGAAAAATTCGGATACTCCCTATCTATATGCTTCCACGCTTGTCCATCTGAAGGGTGTATCATAGTATCCCTGTCATTAGTGCACGGCTCGGCATGCCATCTCATTGCTTTTGCCGTGTGAGGAGACATAAAAAGCCGTTCCAACCTGTCCTTCAGTGGAAAATACCAAAGTACCTTCACCGCTTTCTCTTTTCCAGAAGGATTGATCTTATATCTCTCTGTATTACATACAGGACATCTCGTGAGGTCTTCATTAGGATGCCCCCAGAATAGAACACAATCATACATGCAGACGTGGATCTTAATGTAGGAAAGACCAAGATCTTTCAAAATTCGTCTCATTTTTGAATATGTATTTGGAAGATGATGACCCTATGGAAGCATATTACTCGTAAGCTCCAAGTAATCATCTACAGACTTGATGGATGATTTGTTTTCCACCTTTAATCTCATCGTTTCCATGACACAATCAAGAACAGTCATGTTACACCACAGGTATAGAGAGTGCATTGGAGTTGAATTAGCTTGTTGTACTGTCAAGCCCAAAGATTGCAAGGTAACGATCACGGGTCGTGGGATTTGCTCAGTTGGTACAAACGTCTCGGAAAAACCAAACACATCATCAATCAACCTCCTCTTCGGATCGGTGAACCCGTCGTTACCACTAAATTTTCCGTGATCATACGGAATAACAGAATTCGGTGCTTCACCGTGGTATATCCAACATGTATATTTACTCCAAAAACCATTCTTCTTTAGGTGTTCCCAGACCTCATCAAATGGAAAACGAAACATATCACTGCGACATCTACATTTATTACATGGACAATAGTGCAACGTATTACCACTGTCGTGCTCTTTTACAAATCTCATAAACTGTTTCATCACATCCATTACACTTGGATCCCATTTTTGTATCCCAATCCAACTCTTGTCCATCCTGAAAATGTATACATTTTCCAATATTAATCCAACTAACTAATATTGTTCAAATTATAAATGAAATCACAACAAACAATTAATTATAATGATTATCATCATAAAACTTAATCGTTTTACATAAAAGCTATCGAATGTAACATGAATAATACAAAATTTCGAAATCACAATAAAAAATACAATAAAATACGTACCTTAATCGAAATGGTGATTATAACAACCGCTAAAACCTTCGTCACTCCACCTAGCACAACTCAAAGTAGCAACTCACAAGCTTTTTTCGGGAATAACTGACAGGATCGAGAATAGAAATGTGCTCTTTAGCGGGGAGAGGGGCCAGATTGGGTTGGTGTTCCCTGAACTATAAATAATTTTCACTTGGAGGTTTAGCCGACGACCTAGATCTAGGTCGTCGGCTAAACTATTACAATATTATTTTTTTTCGGAAGGAGTTTAGCCGACGACCACGATCTAGGTCGTCGTCTAAAGTATATTATTTTTTCGAATAAGTGTTTAGGCTGAGCCTCGATCTAGGTCGTCGGCTAAACTATTACAATATTATTTTTTCGGAAGGAGTCTAGCCGACGACCTAGATCGAGGTCGTCGGCTAAAGTATATTATTTTTTTCTTTCAAAAGTGTTTAGCCGCCGACCTCGATCTAGGTCGTCGGCTAAACTATTACAATATTATTTTTTCGGAAGGAATTTAGCCGACGACCTAGATCGAGGTCGTCGTCTAAAGTATATTATTTTTTTTCTTTCGAAAAAGTGTTTAGCCGACGACCTAGATCGAGGTCGGCAGCTAAACACTTACAATATTATTTTTTTTTCGGAAGGACTTTAGCCGACGACCTAGATCTAGGTCGTCGGCTAAAGTATATTTTTTTTTTTTTAAAAAGTGTTTAGCCGACGATCTAGATCTAGGTCGTCGGCTAAACTATTGCAATATTATTATTTTTTCGAAAGGGATTTAGCCGACGACCGAGATCAAGTCGTCGGCTAATTTTTTTTTTCCGGTCGGCTAAACGTTATCTCGGTCGTCGGCTAAACCTCTTTAATATAGCTGACGACTATTTCGAACTTTAGCCGACGACATCGGCCAAGTCGTCGGCTAAAACCCTTTAGCCGACGGTAGAACAAGGTGTCGGCTAAAGTGCGAAGTTTAGCCGACGACACTATATAGTCGTCGGCCGTTTTTTTCTGGGTCGTCGGCTAAAGTAGTTTTTTTGGTAGTGAGCGCTAAATCAAACTTGGAAAAGATCAAGCTAAGACACAAGAGAATAGGTTCCAACGACACATTCACCAATATGAGGAAAAAGGCAAAATTCACTAATAATCTAAAGTAACCACAAAACTCATCCAATAATATAAATTGAAAAATAGAGCATATCATAAAAATCATGACAGATACAAATGAGTCGCTAAAATCAGAAAAATACGAAAAACAAAAAATATGGACCTTACAAGTATAAGTCCCGAGTCTTATGACCGTGGTGAGATTATGTCATGTGGACTTTTAATGGTTCATAGTTCTTGGTACCGAGGTATTGCAGGGTACTTTTCAGAGGAGACCACCCCTCCGAGTGTGAGGATGTGCCGCCTCGATGAAACACTTGTGAAACTCATTTTAACCGTCAATAAAAATATTTGACGACATAGAAAATGTAAATGAATTGATAGGGTCGGCCCTAATAATTTGGTGGTTATAAGCCAAATTATTTTGGGCTCCCAATATATATATATATATATATGTGTGTGTGTGTGTGTGTGTTAAAACTAAAAAAATATAAATCCACTAATTTATAACTACAACTTAGATATACATTGAAATCAAACCAAAATCATTATTCTAGCATTTTCGCTGTAAAAGTACTAATCAAATTCTCTATACACCAAGGAAGATTAGTTCAAGGTACTTCATTCACTAAGCCGCTGGTATATCTAATGATACCTTACGAATGAAGGTTCAAAGCCACAAACTACTTTCTTTGATGTAGTAGTGTTTCACAAAAACTGAATTTGTAAATCTGCATTCGTGCATTCATTTATCTACAATCATGTAGGAAAAATTAATTTATAGAAAAATGAGTTGTGGCTCAATTTAAACTAATTTAATAATGACAAATTATTTAATTCTTGGAAGTTAAAGAATAAATTAAGTTTTGAAGAGATACACGGTTTTATTTTGCTCAAAATCGATTTGAGCGAGAAAAAAAATTATTAAAGATGGTCGTTTAAACTAAGTGTGATGGGAAATTGAAGAGTTCTAGTGGGATATGAAAAGGCATCCCACTAGTTTATTAGTAAGAAGGTGTATGAGTATGTCAAACAAGCTAGTGGTCAACACTAGTGGATCGGCGCTGTGAAGCCCACACACACGTGTGTGCACGCCGCCGCCGTAACGGCCAGTCGGTTAGGCACGACACAGCCATGGGCATGGGACTTGGCGTGGGCCTCGGTCCTTACTCCTTTGCAATTGGACTTTAAGCTGCACATGGGACTTCAAGGGTTACTGAGAAGTACGGTCCCATTGAACTCGAGTAACCCCCACCTGATGGATGTTCATAGAGCCCTATAAAGGGGGTCGTCTGCATTTCGGTATATACACATGAACGCAACATCAAAACATATTAGGACTTCATATGTTTCCTTGTAATATCCGTGCTTCAAATTTATTTTCCTCTTTTCAATTATGCCTTTAACAGATTTTATAGATTGTATTAGGTAGTCCAATTTATAATTTTATTAGCAATATTAGACGTTGCATAACTCAGAACCAACAATATATACAAACCCAAAAATTAGAAACAAAAACCAAACAACTGAGTCAAAACTGCCTGGCCGCACCATGGTTATGCTTATGGTGCGGCGGCTGGCACAAGAAGAAGCCACGGCAGCTGGCACCAGAAGAAGCCATACTAATGATAAACACACCTTAATCATAACCGGACAAAGGGGGACGGAGACCAGCTTTATTCTACAAAGAAATCAAAATTTTGACACTTATTCTTTCCCCTTGTTCTTTGAATTTAGTGCACTACATAACAGACTTTTGGGAGTATTTTATTGAGACCCTTTCAAGCCAAAGCTAGCCCATCATAAAATCTCCTAGATATGCATCAAATCTTAATCTTCAAACTTTGCATAGCAGACATAGAGATGTGGTCTTCAAGAAGTGATAAAATTTAAGCATGCACTAGACCTCATGCCTAGAAAATCTTATCTTATTATACAACTCTCTCTCTCTCTCTCTCTCTCTCTCTCTCACACTCAATCTGATGCAGCGAAAATTACAAGAAAACAACTGTGTTCCAACGGATCAGCCGTCCTTGAAACACACCCTTCTAAAAACACTAGATTCAAACGATCTAAGAATTTCAACAAAATTTAGAGAAAATCTTAATTCATCGAACGTCTGAAATAAAGGCCTTACACGCATATATATACCCTAGGGAAATTAGGGTTAAACTTACGAAATTTAATAACAACTAAACATCGTTTTTTGGCCAAAAAGCGACAGACCTCACAGCATCGCGGTGACTCTTATTCAGTGGGTCGATTCCGATAAGAAATGACCGAGTTTATCCCAAAATTCACCAACAAATATTTTCCATATATTTCAAA